>PVLD010000605.1:0-254608 GCA_004027595.1 Dinomys branickii | reverse complement strand
TGTTGGCTTATTCTAGTCATGTTATTTACTTATTGTTGTTTTCCTATTTTTGCTATCTGTTTACTTGTTCTGTTTGAAGGTTTCTTTCTATTGGTGTTCTTGAGATTGTGGTCACTTTTTTCTCTGTCTAGAATATCTTTTAGTGCTTTTTCCAATGCTGGTTTGGCACTTATGAAGTTCAGTTGTTCTTTGTCGTGGAAATATTTATTTCTCCATTGAATTTGAAGGATAGTTTTGCAGGATACATCAGTCTGTGTTGGAAGCTGTTTTGTCTCAGAATCTGTAATACCTCACTCCAAGCTCTTCTTGATTTCATGGTTTCCGTTGAGAAGTCTGCTGTGATTCTGATGGGCTTTCCTTTATAGGTGATCTGTTTCATTTCTCTAGCACCTTTTAATATTGTGTTCTTTTGCTGGATATCTGGGATCTTGACTATTGTATGTCTGTGTGTGGTTTTGTTTGGGTTATGGCTCATTGGGGTTCTATATGCCTCGATTAACTGTACTTCAGTATCTTTTACCATGTTTGGGAAATTTTCTGCTATTATTTCAGCAAATATTCTTTTTATATCATTTGTGTTGTCTCCTGCTGTTTCACTGCCTCCTATTACTTGAATATTATTTCCTTTTGCCTCATCTTGCAGCTGTTGGATTGATTTTTCTTGGATCCTTGATGACTTTATGAGATCCTTCCTTTCACACTGATTAGCTGTCATGCTGTCTTCAAGGTCTGAAATTCTATCTTCGGCTTCATTTAAGCAGTTTTGCAAGCTTTCAATGGAAGTTTTCAATTCCTGGCAATCTCTTTGGACCTGTTTCATTCTTGGTAATTCATTCCTAAATTGCTCTTGTAACATTTCCATTTGTTTCCTATTTTCTTCTGTTCTTTTATCTATTTCTTCACTATATGTGTGGAACATTTCTTCCATTATAGTTTTCAGCTCATTTTTTTGTCTGAGAGATTATTTCTACTTTAATCTCTTTTGTGGCCTGATGGAGTTGTTTCTTTACTTCGGATGTGATCATATCTGAAATTGCAGGTATGTGACTTATTTCTGCTTTAATCTGTTCTATGCCCTGATGGAGTTGGTTCGTTACTTTGGACGTAATCGTTTTGTAAATTGCAGGTATGTGGCTTATTTCTGCTTTTATCTCTTCTATGGCCTGATAGAGATGTTTCTTTATTTCCAATGCAATCATTTCAGAACTTGCAGGTATGTGGCTTCCTAGTTCCCCTGTATCCTCACATCCAGGACTTGCTCTGGGTGGAGTTGAGTTCTGAGACTGCGTTTTGTTCTTCTGTCTTCCCATTTTTGGATATCAGATTCAAAATATTGAGCTATAAATTACCCAGGCTGCTCACCAGGCAAAGGTACGTTGCAAAGGCTTCTCCAATGGCTCCTTCTCTTTGGGAGAATGTCCCTTAAGCTTTCTGCTAAGAGTTCTGCTCAAAAGGCTGCTCAGATGCTGCTTTGTGGGCCGAGCTACTCCCTACCCAGAGCCCTGGCCGGGGTGCATAAACAGCTCACTGGCCCAGGTGTCCATGCAGGCAGGGGGGCCACCCAGATGTTCCTCTGTGGGCCAAGCTCCTCCCTGACTCAGAAATCCGGTGGGGGCATTGAAACAGCTCACCCACTCAGGGGTCCCTGCGGGCAGAGGGGCCGCCCAGATGTTCCTCCGTGGGCCAAGCTCCTCCCCGACTCAGAAATCCGGTCGGGCCAAAATTTCGTTTGTATTCTACAGTCAAGCTCTACTCTGTCGGTCATTTCCCTTGCTGTGCAGAAGTTTATACTTTGATATCATCCTTTGGTTGCTACTTCATGTACATATTGGAGTTCTGTTCAGAAAGTCCTTGCCTATCCTGTGTCTTCAATAACATTACATATTTTGTCTTCTCGCAGTCTGTTTCTGTTTAAACATATAGATCTTTGATAAAGTTTAATTTTAGTTTAGTGCCCAGAGAGAGATATGGGCCTACATTCAATTTTCTTCAAGTAGATAGGCAGTTTTCCAAGCACCATTTGTTAAAAAGGCTATCTTTCCTGCAGCATAAGCTTTTGGGCCCTTTGTAACATAAATAATAGCTGAATGTGCCTGACATGTTTCTGCATCTCTGTCAAGTTGCATTGATCGACGTGTTTGTTTCTGTGCCAGTACTACACTGTTTTTGTCACTTTATCCTTGTAATACAACTTGAAATCCGGGACTGTGATGCCTCCTGCTTTGTTCTTCTTGCCCAGGATTACTTTTATTATTGTGAATCTCTTCTGGTTCCAAATGAATTTTATGATTTTTTTCTTCAGTTCTATGAGTGATATTATTAGTAGTTAATCAGGATTGCATTCATCTTGTATATCAGTTTGGGAAATACTGTCATTTGGCCATATTAGTTCTGTATATCCAGGAAGAGGGGATATCTTTTCATTTTCTAATATCTTCCTCAATCTCCATTTTCAGAGGACTGTACATTTTGCTGTAGAGGTCTTGCACTTCCTTGGGAAGATTAGTTCCTAAGTACTTAATTTTTCTTGATGCTATAATGAATGGTACTGTTTTCCTAATTTCTTTCTTGGTGAGTTAATTATTAGACTGTGGGAATGCTATTGAGATTTATATTAATTTTGTTTCCTCCTCCCCTACTGAATTTGGTTGTTAATTCTAGCAGATTTTTGGTAAGTTTTTGTAGAGAATCATGTCATCTGCAAACAATGATAATTTGACTTCTTTTCCTATGCAGATCACTTTTATTTCTCTTGAGTGTTCTGAGTACTAGATTGAATAGGAGTAGCCACCCTTGTCTAGTTCCTGATTTCAGAGGGAAATTTTTCAACTTTTCTCATTTTATGTGATGTTGACACTAGGTTTGTCATAAATGACTTTTTATCAGACTTATGTAAGGTGCTTCTATAACTATTTTCTTCAGAATTTTTATCGTAAACAGATGTTGGACTTTGCCAGATGGTTTTTCTGGGTCTATAGATGTGATTATGTGATTTTTGTTCTGGCTTCTGTTTCTGTGATGTACTACATTTATTGATTTGCATGTTTAGAACCATCCTTGTGTCCCTATGATAAAGCCTATTTGGTCACAATGTATGATCTTTTTCTTGATTTGTTGCGTTCTCTTTACCAAGCCCTTTTTGAGGATTTTTTCTGTCTGTATTCATTAAAGGCACTGATCTGTAGTTCTTTTCTTTAATTAGGTCTTTGTCTGGTTTTGAAATCAGGATAATATTAGCTTCTAGGAAAGACTGTGGGAATACTTGTTACCTTTGAATTTCATTAAGGAGTTTGAGAAGTATCAGCACTAGGTCTTCCTTGAAGTTCTTCTGCAATTCAGCAGTGACTCAATCAAGTTATGGCTTTACTTAGTGGGTTGATTTGTTACTCTGCTTCAGTTTTGTTTTGTCCAGGGTTTGCAAAGGAAACAGTTTAATACAGGACACATAGGTTATAGGATTATTTTGTAATAATCCCCTAAAGAGTCAAATACAAAAATCTGTCCACACACCAGAAACCCAAAGAATTCAGCCCTCGATGTCTTGCCTGAGTCCAGCTAAAGACCTAGAGCCAATGACAATGCTCCGCATGAGTCCAACTAGAGGCATAGAGCCCATGACAATGTCTCATGCAAGTCCATTTCACAGTTCTTCTTTGGGAAGGTCTAAATGTCAGTGATGGAAGCAAGAAAGTCTGCACCAACGAGATAAAGGATCTATGCCTGTAGGCCGAGGGATCTGCACTGGAGCCTGGAAGTGATGCTCAAAGTAAGAGCCAGAGCTACCTCAGAGTGAACTATAGATATTCTCAGTGACAAAGAGGTCCTGAGCTCCTCTGAAGATGAGAACAGCTGAGTTCACATCAGGAAAGCCAGCATGATGAACTCTTCCAGGAGATCCAACAGCACCACCACTTCCTCTCCAGTTCTCCTTTTTATGTTGGAGACAATCTGGGTATGGTGGGCCCTCCATACCCAGTACCATGCTGATTCAGTTCAGCTGGATGTTTACAAGTTGACCACCTATTGTCAATCCAACACAAATTTCATGATATTTTATTGGATTCTTCATGATTTTTATATCTTTTGGGTTCATTTTTGCTAATTCATATGCATCTGAGAATCTACCCTTTCTTCTGGATTCTCCAATTTATTGGTGTACAGGTTTTTAAAGTAGTTAGTAATAATCTTCTGGATGTTGGCACCATCCCCTGTGATTTTGCCTTTTCCATTCCTGGTTGCCTTGATTTGGATCTCCTCTCACCTTTTTATTTGTAAGATTGGCTGAGGGTTTATGCAGTGCATTATTTTTTTCAAAGTACTAGATCTTCCATTCATCAATTATTTTTATTTATTATTCTTAAATTTATTACTTTATGCTCTGATTTTCATAATTCCCTTCCTTGGATTAGCTTTTTATTTGGATTGTCCTTGTTTTTCTAGAACTTTGAAGTATCTCAGTAAGTTATTTATGTGGCCCCAGTCTTTATGATGTGAGCATTCACACCCATGATCTTCTCTCTTAGGGTTGCTTTCACTGTGTCTCATACATTCCAGTGTGTTGTTCCAGCATTATTGCTTGATTTTAGGAAGTACCTAATTTCTTCCTTGTTTTCCTTCATGACCCACTGATTGTTCAAGAGTGCATTATTTCATTCCCATATGTTTGAAAACTTCTGTTGTTAGTTTGGTGTTGATTTCTAGTTTCATTGCACTGTGATCTGGTCATATGCATGGGATAATGTGATTCTTTTGCACTTATTTAAGTATGCTTTATGGGTTAGAATGTGTTCTACTTTGCAGAAATTCCCATGTGTTGCTTAGAAGAATGTGTATTTTTGGTTGCCGGAATATTCTGTAGATATTTATTCAGCGTATTTTTTCAAAGTTTCAACTGTGATTTTTTTTGTTTTGTCTAGTTTGTCTGTCTAGGTGTTACAGTGGAATATTGAGGTCTTTCCCTATAAATGTATTGAAAACAATATGGCAACATCAAGAAGATTACTCCTAACTACCTGACTTTTTACACCCAGTAGTGTTTATTTTATGAAGATGTTGGGGCTCAGTGCATATATGTTTATAATTGTTATCTATTCATGGTCACTGCAGTACCCCTTGGATTTTTTCTTTAATTTGCATTTTAGCTTTCTCAAATAAAGGAAAATGTGCCATATTTAAACTTGCATGTCCAGCTAAGAAATAATGATGTAACATCAATAACCATAGAAAACAGATTATAATTATAGTATAAACACTAAGACAAACCAAATATTTACATACAGGAAGTATCTACTAAATCCAGCAACTATGTATCCACTAACAACAGAAAAGAATTCAGCAGTAGTAGAATAAAGTAACATTTTAATAATGAATAAAACAATGATGTACTAGTAAAGACAAAGTGTAGAGAACAGGAAAATGAAGAAATAAAATTTTAAAAATTAAACAGTGAAGAAAAGAAGAAGATAAAGGATGCTGTTAAGGAGTAATAAGAAGTTAATAGAATTAGATAAAAGACACTGAAAAGAGCAAACAAGAGTAAAAGAAAAGATAGGGGGCACGATAATGAAAAGAAAAAGTTAAAGGGGGGAAAATATCAAGACGTGAAAACCCAATGAAGGAAAAAAATGAATTTAAAAATCCTCTGTATGTTTGAATGAGTGGTTTCTTTTCAAGGTTGCAGCCTTGAAACACGAGAAGTCATGGTTTTTTCTGTCTAGCCGATAGCTTATGGGTTTGTGAGGTACCCTCTCCCCACTCCAGAGACACTTCTGTCCATATACCCCTGGCTGTGATAACTATTCAAGTTGAGGCATGCCCCTGCTCATGTTGGTAGAAGGGGAAAGCAATGAGATCACTGTTCTCTATGCTGGATACAGGCAGCAAAGCAGGGATTTAAGCAGACCACTGGACTTGATGCCAACATGTTTGGACCAAGTTGCCTGGGAAATCCGCACACACCAGGTCTAATTTCTCTCCATGGAGGGTGGAGCCCTGTATGCTTCCTAGCCTAAGCTTAAACCTCGCAGGGATTCTATGTCTACTCCACATATTCTCTGAACCCTTCTCTTTTGGCTGACTATCACCCAGTCACTGTGATACTGTAACACTAAAAACCACAAAGTGAAGTTGTTCTGTAGCTGTCCTGTAGCTCAGGTAACCCCTTCCTAATATGGCTCCTGATTACATGTTCTCAAAGATACTGTGCACTGCCCTGGATTTCTTTTCCCACTCCAGCCTGTTGTGCATAAAAAGCCACCTTTAGAGTAATACCCCATGCAGTTTTTACAGTTTACAGTAGCCATGGGCTTCTTATTTGTCTACTGCTGCTGGCTCTGTCTATTTCTTTTTGGAGCTGCCAACACACTGAGCTTGCCTTCTCTCCTCAAGTGTTTGCCTCCTCTGCAGTCGGGTCAGCTGGTCAATGCTTCTGTTGCCCTCTTCTGAGTGGAAACAAAATGCAGAAAAAGCTCAGAGATGTCTGGTAGCTGCAGCCAGGTCATGGAATCCATGGGCTTGAACTGGCTCAGGGCAAACATAGCTTTCCTTTCTAGTCAGTTTTTAAAAACATTTATATTGTCTAGCAGTGCTTGATTGTTTACAGTAAGTTTATATGACTAATGCACTTTGCTTTACAATAGTACAGAAAAAATTAGAGTTGAAAAAATGCATATAGCAAAAAATTATAATTGAACTTGTGTGATGGATACATGGGAGAATTCGTTACTGTTCTGGGACCACTGCTGTGGCCTGACTGTATGTACCCTCATACAATTCATGTGTTGAAATCTAACCCCTAAGGTGATGCAACTAAAATGGGTCCTTGAGAAGTCATTAGGTCATGGGGCTGTCACTTCATGAATGGTATTATGTCCTCATAAGAGATGCTTGAGGCCCTTTTCCTCTACCTCCACTTGAAGACACAGAAAGAAGGTTCCACCTTTAAAGCAAAGACTAAGACCTCATCAGACATGGGTTCCACTGCCATCTTGACTTTTGGACCTACTGAACCCTAGAGTTGGGAGTAATAACTGTGATATATAACTCACCCAGTTTGGGGTATTTTGCCATACTAATCTGAAAGGGCTAAGTCATTCTCTGATTAAATTTGGTAGATATGTCTTACATAGTTAAAAAAAATAGTCTTGCTTTCTTAGAAATACTTAAGCTTAAGCCAGGTAACCATCTGCCAGGGAACTTATCCATCTGGTGGAATATTTCTCCCAACTCTCACATTGTAAGATCCAGATGCTATATTTTTCAGTTCTTTAGTAAATGGAGCCAAGTGCTCATCTTAATGTTTTCAAATAATGAAGTATCTAATTTTATAAAATAGATGGCCCTACTTCAGGATAGGTAGCTAGCTTGTACATTGTTAAATCATTTAATCAAAGAAGCACAAGAATAGTGTTATATGAAGAGGTAGAAATGTGGTGAAAGCAAGTACAAATAAAATGCTATAGCAATAAAGTAAATCTGGCAAATTTAGAAAACTTATGAACATTATGGCCAAGAAACAAGCTTAATAATCACATCAACAATCAACCTACCTAATTATTGTGACACATAGAAGATGGATGATACTCAGAATTTTTAAAAATCAAGTTGTGTGATTTGTACACTCCTCTAAAAATTAATGAGTAGAATCCCTTGCAAGGAAGCTAATCTAATCCAATGGAAGGGAAACTGAGGAATATTAATTTGAAATGAAAAAGTCACATAGTCCATTTGTTGGACACAAATTACGATCTAGATCTTTGAGCTGATATATTTTTTCATCAACAGATTAAGGTAGACAAATAGCCAGAAGCAGGCATCTGCTTATAGCACCTCAAAGTTCCAAAAAGCCAGTAAGGCTTATTTACCTCCTATCGAGGTTTTGGCCTTCCATTTAATTTGATGTTATATGTAAGTACATTATCAATGTAGATTAAAGTCCTAGAATCAAATCTGCTTCTAGGTAACATGTCCCCAAAGTAATAAAAATCAGAGAAAGTCCTCCAGCTTGGAACAGTCCCAGCTCTAGTTGGGAAAAGCCATGTCCCAGGAGCAATTCTTTCATATTCTTTGAGCTAAGAAACTTGCTTTTCCATGACCAGGTACTCAAGTTCTTCCTTCAGCAATTGGTCTTTGGTTTTCCCCCCATTCTTCTCCATAATTGTCCTGAAAAAAATCACAAAACCACAGAGATCAATGTGTCATGTTTCAGTTATAGTACTGTTGTTATTTTATAGTTTGGAATGCGATCAGTTGATTAAAGGCTGTCTGCCTTTGAGCCCCTAAATCTGGTATAGATAGAGTACATGTCGGTTTTGTTCAGTACAGCTCAAAGCACCCAGCAGAATCTGAGCATGAAGTGTACTCTCTGTAAGTATGTACTGAGAAAAGAGGCACCTCAACTTTTCTTCATGGGAAAATTGTAAGCACCCAGAGTCCCTCAGTTTCCGCCACCAGCCTGCAAACTTGGCTGAATCTCTTCCCATCTTTTCTCCTTCCCTTCGTGATACAGAAGAGATGTTCTAACTGTGACTGATCCCTCCACTTGTACTAGGAATTACAGCCTTTTCTGTCTAATGATAAATCTTGCCTTGACTTTTCCTGTTCCTATCTACAGCTTCAAATTTCCCTATCCGATTGGCTCCTGCTCACTAATATGTACAGATCCTGGAGTCTCTCTTCTGTTTGCAGAAACCCTTTTCAAGCTACCATTCTCTTCCCCCATTTCTTCCCTTTGCCCTTTTGCTAATAAACTTGGTGAGACTTGGCTTTCACTGCTTCTGCTTTATCAGCACTTACCCTCCACTCTTTGGGCACATAAGACTTCACAGGCAAAGATTTTCCCATGGTCCCCAGCGATGTTATCACAGAACCCAATGGCTACTTTTTAAGTATTTAATTTACTGAATTTCACACCAATATGTGCCCATGGAAATCATTACTTTTGAAGCTTATTTTCTCTACCAAGACACAACATTATATTGTGTCTCTACTTACCCCTTTAGCTATTCTCTCTTTCTGTTATAGGTTCATGTTTTTAACAACTGTATACTATCCATCTAACATTGTCAGGGTGCTGGAACATAATGTCCTGGGTGCTATAGATAGTGGTGAAAAAGACCCTCCAAGTTCCTGATCTCATATGCCTTTATATTCTAGTGAGCAAACAAAAAACGGATAAACAGATAAATAAATGAACAATATATTATCAGAGGGTAAAGTCAGCCATAGGCAGGGTCAATGAGTAACTCTTTCCTATATTTCACTTCTGAGTAGGATTAAGCTGTCCTACTGAAATCCCACTACAGATGGCTGTTTTGACAAAAGAATAGCTCAACAGCAAGGAGATGAAGATATAATCCAAGAGGCTAAAGTTGAGGATAAGGAAACACACTGAGAGACAAGCGGGGTTAAATCTCTTACATCAGATAAACTTCCCTGGGGAGCTTATGGCCTCCCCAGGACAAGCCAATAAGGAGAGCACATTTGAGTTTGGAACCACAGTCATATAAAAATGACTCATTCTCTCCCCAACATATCTCCTACCTACATATATATATAGATTCCTAACCCATGTCAGAACACTCAGCCAGGTCAGTAGTCATTTACATCTGGTGACAAGGTTGGCCAACAATAGGTCAACAGAGGCCAACAATAGGTCAACAGAGACCACTGAAATACAGTCCCTGTGTGCCTAGAAGTCATCCTGCACACATATGAAAGACTGGATAACCATGTGCCCCACACTAGTCATTTGCCCGTTTGCTCTCAGATCCATTCTCCATCATTCCACAGCTCTACATTATTCTGCATCATTCTTGAATGATGATCCATTCTCCACCATTCTTGAATCTCAGAGGACTGACTCTAGCAAACTGCATTTCCTTGGTTCTCTCACCTGTTGGCATTCACTTAGTTTCTAGTCAAGAGGAGCCCTGGCAGGATATTGTCGTATAGTTGGCAGAAGAAATGATGATATTCCTATCCCTCTTTCTCTGCTTTGATTTGTGTCTCCAGTAGCAGCTAAGTGGTTTTATCACCTGTCAAACAGATCCCGGGATGTTACATTTCCTGCCAACTGATCCCAGATCCCACATTCTGGTAACATCTAGTAACACTACCTTCCCCTTTGCCTCACCTCTCCAAAAGATTTAAGCAATTTCCTCTGGTGTGATTGTGAGTTAGCTTACCTTCTTCCCTGCTTCAGTTCTCTGAGCCCTTCATACATTTTTCTTTGTGTATTCTTTTTTGAATTTATTTTAAAAATAAAAGAAAGAGAACATATTAACCAACAGGCATCCATTTATAAAATAGCATAAAATCAATAAAAGCAATACTGAATTACAGACAAAATGGTAGGAAATTAACAATGGTTGTTGTATTACATATTGATATCTTCAAAGAGGTTTTATCAAGAAAACAAATAGAGACATGCAAGACTGATCAATTAACCATTAACTGATCCTTTCAGTAAAGCGATAGAAGTCAGTAGTACTATGTTAGCTACCCTGTGTGTGTGTGTGTGTGTGTGTGTGTATATAATTTCCCCTTATTTCTTTTCTCTTTTCCTCATCCCAGTTGCTCTTTACTTGTGAGCAGTTACCTTTCATTTCACAATGTCTATTACACCTCTTAATTTTTATTCATTTTTTCAGGTTCTTATACTAGTGAGACAATATTGTGCTTACACGTGGAGGTCCGACTTATTTCACTTACGAGTATGGTCTCTAGTTGTGACTATTTACCTGGAAGAGCCTCAAGTTTATCTTTCTTTATAGCTGAATAATATTCCATTATATAAAAACACCACAATTTTTTTTATCCATTCTTCAGTGGATGGACATTTGGGCTGCTTCCACAATTGAGCTATGACAAATTGTGCTGCTATAAACATGAGTGCACATATATAGCTGTGATATGATGTTTTCAGATCTTCTAAGAAAATACCCAGAAGGGGAATACCTAAATTAAATTGGACCTCCAGACCTAGTTTACTGAGGAATCTCCAAACTGATTTCCACAGTGGTTTCACTAGTGTGCATTCCCAGCAGCAATGGAGAAGCATTCCTATTTCTCCACAGCCTTGCCATCATTTGTTACTGGTTGATTTCTTAATGATAGCCATTCTTACTGGGGTGAGATGAAATCTTAATATTGTTCTAATTTGCCTTTCTTGAATGACTAATGATGTGGAAAATTTCTCATGTGTTCATCTCAGATGCCCGTTTTTGGATGGGGTCTTCGAATTTTGGCTGATGTTTTTTAATTCTTTATATGTTCTAGATAGAAGAAATTGTCCAAGGGACAGTCAGCGAAATTTTTTTCCCAATTTGTGGGTTTTCTTTTTACTCTACTGGTGATTTCTTTAGATGTGCAGAAACTTCTTAGTAGGATGAGATCCTAGTTGTTGATTCTTTGAAGTATTACCCATGTGGTTTGGTTTTTGTTCATGAACTCTCTGCCTACTCATATGTCTTTTGAGGTTTTTACCTACTTTCTCTTCCAATAGATTTAATGTTTCTGTTTTAATATTGAGGTCTTTGATCCAATATCTTTGATCTTTAACTTGAATTTGGTGCATGGTGATAGAGTTGGGTCTATTTTCAGTCTTTGGCAGGTGGCAAGCCAATTTTTCCAGCACCATTTATTAAAGAGTCTGTCTTTCTTCCAGTGATTTTGTTTGGCCCCTTTGTCAAAGATTAGGTGGCTGAGTGTATTTGTGGTTGCGGCTGCATCTTCCAGTCTGTTCCATTGATCCTCAGGTCTGTTTTTTAGCCAGTACCAGGTTGATTTTATTACCGTAGCTTTGTAGTATAATTTCAGGTCAGGGATTGTGATCCCACCTGCCTTGTCTTTGTTTTCCAGGACTGCTTTTGCTATTCTGGGTCTCTTCTGGTTCCAGAAGAATTTAAGGAATGTTTTCTCTAGATTTGTGAGGTACGCTAGTGGTAGTTTAATGCAAATTGCATTGAATCTGTACAACAATTTTGGTAGTATGGCCATTTTCACAATGTTGGTTCTCCCTATCCATGAGCAAGGAATGTTTTTCCATTTACTGAAATCCTCTTCAATCTCTCTTTTCAGAGTACCACAGTTTTCATTGACTAGGTCTTTTACTTCTTTTGTTAGATTGATTCCTAAATATTTCAATTTCTTGGATCCTATTGTGAAAGGTGTGGTTTCCTTAATTTCTCTTTCAGTCTGTTTGTTGTTTGTGTACAGGAATGCTATTGATTATGGGGTGTTAACTTTGTATCCAGCTACATTTTGCATGTGTGGATTAATTCAAGGAGTCTTCTTGTGGAGTTTTTGAGGGGTTCCATATAGAGTATCATGTCATCTGCTGATAGTGATAATTTTACTTCTTCCTTTCCTATCTTTATTCCTTTTATTTCTTTCTCTTGTCTAATTGCTCTGGCTGATGCTTTCAGAACTATGGTGAATAGGAGTGTGACAGTGGACATCCTGGTCTTGTTCCTGAATTTGAAGTAAAAGCTTTCAGTTTTTGTCCATTTAGTATGATGTTGGCTGTTGTTTTTGTCATAGATGGCTTTGATCAGATTGAGGTATAGACCATCTATTCCTATTTTCTGTAGGGTTCTTATCATGAATGCATGTTGGACTTTGTTGAAGGCTTTTTCTTCATCTATTGAGATGATTGTGTGGTTTTTGTCTTTGGCTCCATTAATATGATATATAACATTGATTTGTGAATATTGAATCATCCCTGCATTCCTGGAATGAATCCAACTTGGTCATGGTATATGATTTTCTTGATGATTTGCTGCATTCTATTTGCTAGTATTTTATTGAGTACCTTTGCATCTATTTTTATTAGGGAGATTAGTCTGTAGTTCTCTTTCTTGGTTGGGTCTTACTCTGGTTTTGGTATCAGTATAATACTTGCCTCCAGAAATGAGTTAGGGAGAATTTCTTCCTTTTGAATTTCATTGAAGAGTTTAAGGAGTGCTGCTATAAAATCATCTCTTAATTTCTTGTAAAATTCATCCATGAATCCATCAGGGCCTGGGCTTTTCTTTGTCAGTAAGTTTTTATTCACATTTTCAATCTCATTAATTAATATTGGATTGTTCAGGATTTTTATATGTTCTTGATTCAACTTTGGTAATTTGTACATATCTAGGAACCTGTCCATCTCTTCTGAGTTTTCTATCCTATCAGAGTAAAGATTTCCAAAGTAGGTATTAATGATCTTTTGAATTACTGTACAATCTGTAGTGATTTCATCCTTTTTATTCCTTATTACATGAATTTGAGTTGTTTTCCTTTCTTTTTGATAAGGTTGGCTAGTGGTTTATCAATTTTATTTATTCTTTCAAAGATCCCACTCTTTGATTCATTTATTTTTTGTACTATTTTCTTTATCTCAATTGCATTAATTTTTGCCCTGATGTTTATGATCTCCTCCCTTCTTTGGGCTTTTGGTTTGGCTTGTTGCTCTTTTTCTATGAGTTTGAGGTGCAGCATTAGGCTATTTATTTGTTCTCTTTCTGTTTTCCTTATATATGTGTTGACAGCTATAAATTTCCCTCTGAGAACTGCTTTCTTTGCATCCCACAGATTCTGGTAAACTGTATTTGCATTTTCATTTGTTTATAGATATTTTTTAATTTCTTCTTTAATTTGTTCTGTGACCCATTGGTTGTTAGGAAGCTGTTATTCAATTTCCAAGTGTTTATGGAGTTTTGCAGTTCCTTTTGTCATTAATTTCCAATTTCATTGTATTGTGGTCAGATAATATGAATGGGGTAATTTCAGTTTTTTTTCATTTAGGTAGGTATTCTCTATGGGCTAGAATGTGGTCTATTTTAGAGAGAGTCCCATATGCAGCTGAGAAAACTGTGTATTCTGATGTCGTGGGGTGGAACACTCTGTATACATCTACTAAGTCCATTTGTTCACAGATTTGGTTCATTTCTGTTGTTCCTTTGCTTATTTTTGTCTAGTACACCTGTGTCTTTGCATTGAAGGGGTGTTTAGATCCCCTATTACAATAGTATTATTGATTATTTGTTTTTTCATGTCTGATAAGATCGTGTCATATAGTTTGGTACTTGGTGCATACGTGTTTATGATTGTTATCTTGTCCTCTTGCAGTTTTCCTATAACAAGCACGTAGTGACCTTCTTTATAACTTTTGATTGTTTTCAGTTTGAAGTTTACTGTCTGCAATCATAATGGCTACCCCTCCTTTTTTCTGGGAACCTGTGGCACGTTTTCCATCCTTTGACTGTCAGTCTATGGAATTCTTTTTGAGTAAAGTGTGTTTCCCGTACACAGCATATTGTGGGATTTTGTTTCTTTATCCACTCTGCCAGTTTGTTTCTTTTGACTGGTGAATTGAAGCCATTTACATTAATGGTTGTAAATGACATGTTGGCTTATCATTGTCATGTTATTTACTTGCTATTGGTTGCTTACTTTTTCTACCTGTTTAATTGCTTGCTCTGTTTGAGGGTTCCTTTCTATTGTTCTTGAAATTATGGTCATTATTTTCTCTATTTAGGATATCTTTTATTACTCTCTGTAAGGACGGTTTGGCACTCATGAACTTCTTCAATTGTTCTTTGTCATGCAAATATTTTACTTCTTTAAGCCTGAAGGATAGTTTTGCAAGGTACATCAATCTGGGTTGGAAGTTGTTTTGTCTTAGGACCTGTAATACTTTGCTCCAAGCTTTTCTCCATTGGAACGTTTGTGTTGAGAAGTCTGCTGTCATTCTGATGGGCTTTCCTTCTTAGGTGATCTGTTTCTTTTCTCTAGCAGCTTTTAATATTCTGTTCTTTTGCTGGAGATCTGGGATATTGATTATCATATGTCTTGGTGTAGTTTCATTTTGGTTATGCTGGCCTTTGGTACCACAGCCAAGCCCCAGCATACAAGCGTACAAGCGTACACGCCCAGCCTTGAAGCCAGTGGTGGCTAGGCAGGTGCCGCTGCTCCAGGATCCTCAGGTGGCTGGTCAGGGCAGAGAAGGCCTCTCCTCCCAACCTAGAGGACCACAGAGCCTGAGGGTGTTTCCACACTGCAAGCCTTAACCATCAACAGGGATGGGTCCTCCCAGTCTGAGCTCCTTCCCTGCCTGAAGGCTCAGGGTGAAGAGCACTCACAGGCCTCACCCAGAAAAAGTTCTACTCAATCAGCTGCTCAACTGGCACCCCTAGGCCAGGCTCCTTCCCTGGAAAGTCTCTTGGGAGGAAGCACAGGCTCAGGGATATGTTATACTTTTTGATAAAGTTGAAATAGTATACTTAAAAATGGAAGAAGGGAACGTGAAAGTAGAATAAGCTCATCGATTGTCCCACAGGTATTCAAAAGATAGTTAAACTGAGAAATCAAATAGTAGAAGTCAAAATTTTAAAAAAGGAAATAACATTATAAAAGGTAGTAATAGAGAACTAAATGCTACAACAAAGATATAAACCCTGTTCTAAGAACCAAAATAGAAAAAGTTTAAGAAAAGTTATTGTACCTGGTAAACAAACAAGAAAAAACTTAGATGTATGACAAAATACACCCAGCATTGAGTGGATAAAACACAAATATGGGAGACCAAAAATATATTAAAATAGATCATATGGGCATTTATCAAACTTTACACACTAATAATTGAAAATATACCTTTTTATTGAAAAAACTGACAGTTTACCAATAAGTTATGACGAATCCCATAATGTAGAAACCATATGAACAATGTCTCCTGATGAAATTGTAATAAAAGTAGGATTAATCGCAATAAAAAACAAAGGAGACTTCAACTTAAAAATGAAAAATCGCACCACACAGCTCTTGCAGTAAAAATCAAAAGTAAAAATTTGTAAATAATATAATTATAATGAAAACACTTGCTGACTAGTACTAATGAATATGATAAAGTGATGATATAAAAATTTTAGTAATAATAACAATGCAAATAAGAGTTGGTATTCAATGAATAACAGTTGGTACTTATTTATGAAGTTGCTACTTCACAGGTGAGGCAGAAATTTTCTGTATATTTAATTTAGGTATCTGTATGCCCACACACAAACATAATTACATATAAATGTATAAGTGTGATGCTATGTCAGTTTTCCTCAACTGTCACAACAGAGTACACAGACAGGGTGTCTAACAAGCAGAAATTTGTTTTCTTCATGGTTCTGGAGTCTAGAAGTCCAAGTTCAAGGTAATATCAAGTTGGTTTCTTCTGAGTCCTCTTGCCTTGGATTGCAGACATATTCCTCTGGTGTCTCCTTATGGTTTTCCTTCTGCATATATCTGTGTCCTACTTGACTGTTTTTAGAATGACACCCATCAGACTGGAATGGTTCCCATACCATAACCTCACTTGACTTTGTCACCTCTTGAAAGGCACTACCTCCAAATATGGTCACATTTCCAGGTAGTGAGGATTAGGATTTCAAGATCTAAACCTTTGGAGGAAGAAATTCAACACATAATCAACAATAAACATTTATAGGTGGTCTTTTTATGTTTTCTTAATTTCCTACTCTGTTTTTCAATGCATATCTTTACAAATCCTTACACAACTCTTCCTTCCCCCTAAGATAATCTGTGTGGCATACATATTTTTATATTATTTCCCATATAGATTGTAATCTCACAGGAATATGCATACATTTTCTGTGTATCTTTTCAAATATACAAACATACCATATGCAATTAACTCCTTTCTCCATTTATTTTTCTTTCTCAACTATACCTCATGAAAACACCTCCATGAACTCTAACTTATTCTTACCATGGCCTGGAGTACATTCCATAGTGCAAATGGCCCCATTCATTCATTTGTTCCTCTGATAGTTTAGGGACAGCAGAAACAGCACTGCAGAGATGCCCAAGCACTCAGGCCTTGTACACTGCTACTTTTACTTCTTCAGGACAGATTCCAGAAGCAAGGTCACTAGCCTGAAAGATAGGTATACTTTTGATTTCAATAGATGCTGCCAAATGGGCTTTCAAAATGGCTGCAACACTTCACACTCCATTAGGTAGGAACATCGCCCTCACTTAAGTTTCACGAAGCTGAAGAACAGAGAAAATAAAGAATGTGCTCATGCTTATCAGTGGCAGAGCTGGAAACGAACTACACCTGCCAAGCCTCCAGACCGACAACTGCCCCACCTTGATGCTTGACTTCCCTAGTGAAAGCAGTGGACCTGCTACTGCGAAATATGCACATTTTAAGTGAAAGCACTGGATTTTTGTCCTGACCCTTTTGTCTACTCTGTTGGCTGTCCCATCGCTGCAGCTTACTGGCTCAAAGCCCTGGGTTTGTACTATTTACAACATGTAATGGCCCTCTCATAAAAGTATAATGATGTACAATTTGTAAGAATAATGATCCTCCAGGAGCAGAAATGACACTAAATTTTATCTGAGGGGCCACAAGAGATTGCTAGTACACTGAGAAATATGGGCCCTCTTCCACCTCATCAACACATTATCCAAGTAAATACACTAGGGTGGGAGAAAAGGAACAGAGAGACAGGTACTGAAGCCAATTTTGTTTCCACCTCTCCCTCTACTCTTTAGCAACTGTTTTCTGTAAGTGACTAACAAATGTGCTATTCATCTAAGTAGTGCCTACATTTGGGCATTTGAGTGGGAGGGAAGGAAAAAAGGAAGGAGGGAAAGGGAGAGAGAGAGGTACATTAATTTTAAGAATAAACAAGCTGAGGCATCTTTCCGTTGTCAATGGAGCTCATTTTGAGAATCCAATTATGCTTCTGAACATATACACCAGAAAAGGTTAGCTATAATAATTCAAACAACATCACTGTAACAATGTCCTTTCCAAATAAATTTGAGAGAAAACAAACAAGTTTCTATTTTGACCACAGGGGGTGAAAATCAGCATGATGTTTGAATCCTTTTACAGCTTACAGGAGAAAAATTCCGCTGAATTGTGAATGCTGGCAGCAGCGACTTGAATAATGACATTTCATTTTCTCCTTGGAAAAATGTAATAGAGAGTGGCTAGGTTAACACGAAAATGGCCAAACTGCAAAATTCAACAGGTCTAATTTATACTTGACCATGGCAGTGAATGGGGAAGGAGGTTCTGCATCTCTGGCAGAGGAGAAACTTGCAGGAGAGATGAGAAACAAGAAAAATCAGAGGGATTCAGTTCTGAAAGAGAGGGTAATACCGTTTAATCTCTCTGACCTTCAACCTTCTTTCAAACGGTTCTTCAAGTTGTTTCTTCCTTTAATAGTTACTGCAGTCACTTGAAATGAATACTGTAGATTGAAACATACCCAGGAAGTGGTGTCTAAAAACACACAAAAACAAATCTAATCTTGTATTTTAAATCGGTGCGCCTGCCTTGAATTAGTCCTGTATTTTCTCCATTTCATGCCATATTTGTAGCTTGCACCAAGCCTAATGATATTAATAGCAGATATCTGTGTAACACTGTAAATTTCTAAGAGTAGACTTACTATAAGTCCCTAATGAAACTTAAGAATAGATGTAATATGCCCTAATTTAGAAATGTGCTGATTCCTTAAATTGCCTGTTCATGGCCACATGACCAGGAATTGACTCAGGAAAGACCTAAGGCTCCAGGTACTTTCTAATATATTAAACTTTAAACAAACAGCAAGGTAGGAAATGCAAGTTCTACATCAACTAGCCCCCAGTTGGTAGTGGCTGAATGAACCGTCGTTTGCGAAGGCTCATGACGTCTTGACTGCCATTCGTGCCACAGTGGATGGGTTGGTACTGGCCGCCATATGTGAGGAGAGCGATGTGTTAAATGCGTGCAGTGCAGCTCTACCAGCCCTACACTTCTTGTTCTCCATTTTGGCCATTATTTTCTTTCATACTCAAATCTGTCAGTCCAATCCTCTGGTCACTTCTACGTTATATGTCTCAGGATTAAGTCATATCTAAACTCCTTATTTGCCTCTTTTTTTGTTTTTCCTAATTTTTCTTCCCACATCCACATTATTTAACCTCATGAAGACTCCCAATTACTTGAGCACTTCTGTTCTTTCCTGTCCACTTGACTCCATGAACTATTCTTTTAATTGTTCTTTCAAGGTACTAAACATTTTCCCATTTGTCTTTCCACTGCACTCTACTCAAAATTTTTCTACAGTCAGTTGATTCAATCTACTCTTTTCTCCTCGTTTATCCGTACATGTTTGTAGTGCATAATGATTTCATTCATTATGGGGAGGTCGCCTCTCCTCTGAGTAGCCTTTCAGAAGCATTTCTTTGGATTCCATACACAATAACTTATTCATGCTTGAATCCATGCCCCAAAATCAGCTACACAAACCCAAACCAGAATAACTTCCCCTAACCCTCCACTCACATCTAATTATCACACACTTTTCAGCCCTCTCCTTCACTGTTAATGTTCTTGAAGAATGATCAACCAGGTATTTTTGTACATGCTACTAATTCCAACACTCAAGGAGGCTAAAGCAGCATAGCAAGTTTCAGCCGAGCACACGCAATTTAGCAACTTAGAAAGACCCCGCCTTGAAAAATAAGGGGATGTAGCTTAGTGTGAAGACTGTGAGTCCAATCCCAAATATTAGAAAGGAATAATATCATGAAGAAATTGTATTAGTTCTTGATACAGAAAACACAAAATGCCTAAATACTATGGATGTGTTCCTTTCTTCAGGGAATGGGAAACGTGGGGCTGTATTCCTGGGTCATGTGGCAGAGGCACAATGTCATCAGGGACCCAGGCCTCTTCAGTCTTTCCACTCAGGTATTCTTTCGTATCCTACGCAACTCCTGATCTCAAAACATGGCTCCCCTCTGGTATTATCACAAGGTTCGGGATGGATGCACACAAAGCCAACAATCCCTGCCGTATAGGCCAATCCTTTCGTCAAGGAATTTCCCAAAAGTACCATCCAACAATGGCTACCTCTTTTAAAAATTTTTATTTTAAAAAGAAGAAAAAAGAAACGCAAAAGCAAAAATAAAAAACAATTTAAAAAACACGGAATTGTTACATCTTATTGGCCAGAACATAGACCAACCTTCACTTCAAGAGAGATTTAAAAAAATATTTTGTCTTGAAAAATGTGCTTTTTAAAAACAATTTTATGATTTATGTAAGAATGAATAGGGACTAGAAAAGCATCCATCTCTGCTGTGTTAGCTGACATAACCAATCGTACTTTCTCAACTCCTATCATCTGGTTTGAACCACTCAGTGGGAAGTGCTCTAAGTTAAGCAATGCTGTTTATGTCCTATACACAAAAGACAGTTTTCAGTTCACTTTCTACTGACTTTCTGATTTCTCATTGACTCCACTTTTTATTTTAAAGGGAAAAGAAAACAAAATAACAACGACAAAGACAAAAACAAACAACACAAAAACAATAAGAGTGATATAGAATTTAAAACAAGATGATAGAACATTGATAAGGTTATTATATAACATTGTTATCTTCAATGAAGTTGCTCAGATTACCAAATGAAAGAATGTAAGATTGATCATACAATTAAACAGAATAAAAAATAGAAAAATAAAAAAAACATTAGAACAATACAGAGTTTCACTAATCAAGATGGTAGGAATTCAACAATGGTTGTTATATTGCATATTGTTGTCTACAAATTGGTTGTTCAGATTATTGGATATAAGCATACTAAATTGGTCAAAAAAAGACTTAAGCATTCCCTGTTTTTTTCAATAAACCAATACACATCAGTAGTACAATTATCCCAGCTATCCTTATACATACATATTTTTACATATATCGTTTATATTTTTTCTCTTCTATACATATATATTTTTTCTCTTCTTTCTCTTTTCTCCTTTCCCTCATCCCAGTTGTTTCTTCCCTTTGAGCAATATCTTTCCCTTTCACAGTATCTATTGTACCCTATCGGTTTTATTTCCTTTTTCATGTTCTTATACTGGGGAGACAATACAATGTTTACACATGTGGGCCTGATTTATTTCACTTATGAGTATAATCTCCACTTACATCCATCTACCTATAAAAGCCTTGATTTATCTGTTTTTAGTACATGAGTAACATTATATTGTATAAAAACACCATATATTTTTTTATCTATTTCTCAGTTGATGGGAATTTGGGTTGTTTTCAAGATTTAGCTATGAAAAATTGCATTCCTATAAATATGGGTGCGCATATATCACTGCGGTGTAGTGTTCTCAATTCTCCTGAGAAAATACCAAGAAGGGGAATAGCTGAGTTGAATGGGACCTCTATCCTAGTTTTCTGAGGAATTGCCAGACTGATTTCCACAGTGGTTTTACCAGTCTACCTTCTCAACAACAGTGGAGAAGTGTTCCTTTTTGCCAACAGCCGCTCCAGCGTTTGTTATTGGTTGACTTTTTGATGATGGCTATTCTTTCTGGGGTGAGATGGAATCTCAGTGTTGTTTTAATTTGCATCTCTTGAATGACCAGTGATGATTACAGTTTTTCATATATTTATTTGCCATTGGTATTTCTTCACCTGAGAAGCATGCGTTCATCTCAGAAGGCATTTTTGGATTGGCTCTTTGAATTTTAGAGTCTTGACTTTTAATTCTTTATATGTTCTAGACAGAAGTGCTTTGTCTGAGGGACAATTGACTAAGATTTTTTCCCAGTTCGTAGGTTTTCTTTATACTCTGTTGATGATTTCTTTTGATGTGTGAAAACCTCTCAAAAAGATGAGATTTTAATTGCTGATTCTTTGAAATATTTCTCATGCAGTTTGATTTTTGTTCATGAACTTCCTGACTACTCCTATGTCTTCAAGATTTCTACCTAGTTTCTCTTGTAGTAGATTTACTACTATCAGTATTAATATTTAGATCTTTGATCCATTCTGACTTTAGTACATGGTGACAGATATGGGTCTAAATTTATTCTTCAGCATGTAGAAAGCTAGTTTTTCCAATATCATTTATTAAAGAGTGTATCTTTCTTCCACTGAAAATGTTTTCGTTTTGCCCCTTTTGCCAAAGATAATGTGGCTGAGTGTATTTGTAGTTGTGTCTGCATCTTTTAATCTGTTCCATTGATCCTCAGGCCTGTTTTTTTGCCAACCTCATGCTGATTTTATCATAATAGCCTTGTAGTATAATATCAAGTCAGGGATTATGATGCCTCTTCCCCTTCCTTTTTTTCCCCAATATTACTTTTGCTATTCTAGGTCTCTCCTCATTACAGATGAATTTTAGTAATATTTTCTCTAGATCTATGAGTATACTGATGGTATTTTAATTGAGATTGCATTGAAACTGTATAACAATTTTGGAAATATGGTCATTTTCACAGTGTTGACTCTTCCTATCCACAAGCAAGGTATATCTTTCCATTTTCTGAAACCCTCTTTAATCTCTTGTCAGAGTACTATGATTTTCCCTGTATAGAACTTTTACTTCCTTTGTTAGAATGATTCCTAAGTATTTTGTATTTTTGAATGCTACTGTGAAAGGTGTGGTTTCCCTCTTTTAGTGTGTTTGTTGTTTGTGTATAAGAATGCTATTGATTTTTGAGTGTTGACTTTGTATCCAGGTATGCTATTGAATCTGATTATTAAATCTACAAGTCTTTTGGTGGAGTTTTTGAGGTCTTCAATATAGAGTTTCATGTCACCTGTGAAAAATGATAATTTAACTTCTTCCTATCCTATCCTTATTCCTTTTATTTGTCTCTTTTGTCTAATGCTCTGGCTAATATTTCCAGAATTATATTGAATAGGAGTGGTGACAGCAGACATCCTGGTCTTGTTCCTAATTTTAAAGTGAAAGCTTTCAAGTTTTGTTCATTTAATATGATATTGGCTGTTGGTTCCCCATAGATGACTTTGATCAGATTGAGGTGAAGACCATCAGTTTGGATTTTCTGTAGGATTTTTATCATGAATGAGTGCTAGACTTCATCAAAAGCTTTTTCTACATTTTTTGAAATGATCATGTGGTTTTCTGTCTTTGACTCTATTGATATGGTGTATTACATCAGTTGATATGCATATATTGTACCATCCTTGCATTCCTGGGATGAATCTCACTTGGTCATGGTGTATAATCCTCTTGATATTTGCAAGTATTTTATTGAGGAGTTTTGCTTATGTTCATTAAGGAGATAGGCCTGTAGTTCTCCTTTAAGTTGGGTCTTACCTCTCCATTAATTTTGAAAAATAGTTTTGCAGGGTACATCATTCTGGGTTGCATGTTGTTTTCTTTCAGGACCTTCACTCCAAACTCTTCTTGACTGGATGGTTATATTGAGAAATCTGCTGTGATTCTGATGAGCTCTGTTTTATAAGTGATGTTTCTTTTCTCTAGCATCTTTTAATATTCTGTTCTTTTGCTGAATTTCTGCACTATTGATTATGTGTCTGATTTATTCATTATGTGTCTGCAGATTTATTTCAGTTATGGCCAGTTGGAGTTCTATATGCCTTAGATTCTTCTCCCATGCTTGAGAAATTTTCTTCTATTATTTCTGCAAATAGTCTTTTTGTCATCCATATTGACTGCCACTTTTCGACACCAATCCATATTATATTGTTTTTCTTTGCCTCATCTTGCTGCTCTTCAATTATTATTATTTTCTCGTTCCTTGTTATTTTTAAGAGATCCTTCCTTTTGCTATCACTAGCTGCAATACTGTCTTCAAGGCCTGATAGTGTATTTCCAGTCTTGTTTAAGTGGCTTTGCCAGCTTTCAATGGAATTTTAATTTCCTGGCTGTCTGTTTGAATCTGTTTTGTGTGTTTTAATTGTTTCCTATATTGCTCATTCTATATTTCCATCATTTTTCTATCCTCCTCTACTTTTGATCTGTCTTCTTTAGATGTGCTGAGCAATTCTTTCATTAGTGTTGTTATTCCTTTTTTTACCTGAGAGATTATTTTTGATCTGATTTCTTTTATGGCCTGATGGAGTTGTTTCTTTACTTCAGTTGCTATGATTTCAGAAATTTTAGGTGTGTGACTTCCATGCTTTTCTGTCAATGTTTTATGGTCTTATTCTAGATGAGCTAGAGGTCTGAGATTGCATTTTGCTCCTTTCGTTTTGACATTTTCAAAGCTCCTGAAGCTCACTGGGACTCAGCATCCCTCCCACAATAGTAGGGAAACAGGGGGTTCCTCACCAGGGCTCCTGAATTTCCCTGGGGCTCAGCATCCCCTCTGTGATGGTGAGACAGTGGGAGAAGGGGACCAAGGCTGCTGAAGTTCCCAGGGTACAGTGTTGCTCCTGTGACAATGTGATGGCAGTGTCAGGGGACAGCTCACTGTGTCTCCTGAAGCTTTCCAGGGCTGAGCATCACTCCCATGATGGTGGGGATTTAGGAGCTGCTCACCAAGGCTCCTGAATTTTCCCCAGGCTCATATCATTCCCCCAGCAGTGGAGGTGTAAGAGGCAGCTTACTGAGGGTTCCTGAATTCACCAGGGCTCAGCATTGCTCCTGCAATTATGGGATGGTAGAGCATGGCTTACTGAGTTTTTCTAAGCTCTCCAGAGCTAGGGCTTGTTCCAACCATTGGTGAGAGGGTGGGGGGTAGCTCACTAAGGCTCCTGAAACTGTCCAGGGCTCAGCCTCACCCCCACAATGGTGGAAGGGCACAGCTCACAGGGTTTTCTGAAGCTATCTGTAGCTCAGGGTCACTCCCACAGTGGTGGGGGAGGTATGAGCAATGGCTCACCGAGGCCTCTGAAGATGTCCAGGGCTCAGTGTCACTCCTGCAATGGTGGGGAGGCATGGCTCGTGGAGTCTCCCAAAGCCATTCGGAGCTGAACATGGCTCTGACTCCATAACTTTGTTGACATTTCCCTGTACTGAATTGAATTTTAAAGTTCTCATTAAGATCCTAAGCTTCCTGAAGTAGAGTACTTTCACTCTAAAGCTAGTTTGTAAGAAATAGAAAGCAAAGATAATATAATGTGAAGAATCCACCTATCTGCCCAGATCCTATCAAATTTCTTTTTAGTATTTATTGTCTCATTTTGTAATGTGTGTGCTCTCATATTTTCTTTCACCCTGGAACCCTATTGTGCATTCACTTCTAATAGTTTTACTTCTGAGGATTACTCCCAACCAACTAGAGTCCACTTTGTCTGAACAAAGAGCTGGAAAAGCATGCCTCCCCTGTGGCTGCAGAGGTAGGAAAGCCCCACCTCTCTTGCTTGGATGGTTACCCCTCTGCAGTGCAGTCACAACCTAGAGCTCCTCTGGGGATCAGGCTAAGAGTCCCCACTGTGGGACTCTTACCTTCCATTTGCCCCTCCATGTGGCTTCCTCCCTGCACTGTCCTGCTCCTCCACTCAAGTATATTGGTCTTCACAGGGAGTACTTCCTTAATAAATCATTATGCAATTTAGAAGAATCAATTTTAAGAATATTAGGTAATAAATATTTGTAGACTGAAGGAATTGAACCAAGTATTTCAAGAAGCTGTAGTAAGATAGCTTTTGAGGTTTTTATATTACCTTTCAAAAAATTGGAATGTTGATTCTGGAAAGCAATATTTTGCTCTAGCTCGTAAAGTCTAAGAAATCCAATTGCAATCATTTTTTAAACGCATAGTTTTTCTAACATTTATCCATAAACCATAGATGAAAATACATGAATAATTTTGATACAATATTTTAGAAGGCATTTTGAATTGTACTGCTTTTGGCATTCTTAATTCTATTTTTTAAAAAAACAATTATTCATTAAAATTATAGAAATTTAGTAAGTAGTTTCTCAGATACATATTTCTTTGGAGACATGTGAAGTTTTAAACATATTGTCTTTTATAAATCCATCCTTTCTTTTATAATATGTATTTGTTCCTATTTGACTGTCACAGTGATCAATATATTCGTTGCATCTTGGACCCAAATTTACCTTTCTACCTACTCTTTGATAAGGAGGGGAACCTTATACAGTAGTTTTTCTTTGCCTGTCCCACCAGGCTAAACCTGGTCAGTAGAGGGCACTGGCAAGACACTAGAAAAGGAAGAGGCTTTTTGGTTCTGCTATGCACTTGTGCTCCTAGCTGTGTTGTGGCAGAGTTGTGGAGGTTCTGAGGCAATATTTCAGGTGTGTTTTTATATATTTTCCTGTCCAAAACTCAGGCTGAAATTTAATCATGATCCTGACAGTATTGGGAAGTGGGACCCTCAAGGGATGTTTAAGTCATGGGGCTCTGTTCTCATGAGTGGGTCCGAGCCGTTATCTTGGAGTGAGTTAGCAGCATAAAGAGTGTGACATTCTGTTCTCTTTCACATGCATGTTCTCTTGCCCTTTTGCCTGTTGCCATGGAGTGTCACAGCAAGAGGATTTTTGTCAGATGCTATCACCTTAGTATTAGACTTCTCTACCTCCAGAACTGTAATAAATGTCCAGTCTTCAAAAATCACCCAGTCTGTGGCTTTCTGTGAGAGGGACACAAAACCAAAACAGTCCCTGTGGCCAGCAGCAAGAAACACGTGCTTGGGCTGGAGTTAAGCTGACCTCTCAAGGGCAGCTAATGAACTTCTCTGGCACCTGGCTCATTTTCTGGTGACTTTCTCTTGGCAGCTGTTCTTGTGAGTCTTGGGAATTCCAACTTCAGGCAGCTTCCAGGAACATTTCTAAAAAATCCTTCTGATCCCTAGCTGGCTTTCCAGAAAGTAAACAGATTCCACCTCCTATCTGCCTCATCTACTTCTTGTTGAACTTCTTTGACATTTCAGCAGATGGTTCTCTACCTACCAGTCCCAGCTTCATTCCCTCAACTTTGGACAGCCACAATATTCTGAATTTCTTTGCCAACCAGTGGATTTCAACAACATGTTCACCAATAGGATCTGAGTCTCAACCGTGGGAAGAATGTTCCTGTGTTTAATTCATTTCTTCCTTGGGTAACCTCCCTCAGCCCCAGAATATCCTCAAGAATTCTTTGTTCTCACCTTAGCCAATTTCCCGTGAGCCTGTAAGCATGTTCCCCTGGTAGTACGTTTCTGTGTTGGACCATGTTTGTTCTGTCTCTTGATAGGACTCTAGTTAGCACAGTGACTAAGCAACAGAAAAATACCTATGTCTTAAAAATTGCCATTTGAAAGGTGTAAGTTCCTAAAGAAGGTTATTTTTAAAATGATATTTTAAATGATATTTAAATAGGTTATCCCCTTTAAGCCTCTTTTTTCTAGAGTTATTCTTGCAATAACTTTAAATGGTTTTCATTTTGAGGAAAAGAAGTTGCCAGCTCTGACAGTGACAGCTCTGACTTTTTATGTGGTTAGTATAACAATAATTGGCGCTGTCACTCTTGGAGTGTCTGCCTAGTGCCTCTCACTCTATAAACAAACATCACGTTTCATTCCCGGGAGAGCTCCACAAGGTCAGCAGCATCACTTCCGTTGCACATGAAAGCTGAGGTCCACACCTCAGGTGTGAAATGATTCACCTGGCATTGCACTGCTGATATGTGAGCTTGCTGAGAGTCAGACCCACATGCGTGGACCTGAAGCATCTGCCCTATCTCCCACGGTGTCTCAACCTTTCAGATATTATCACTTAGATTCATTAGTTTCTCCATTCATTCTCCATTATTAAGTGGGGGCTTGCTATATTTCTTGCTGTGTTAAAAATAAAACAAAAAAAACAAACGGGTGTGGTGGTTCACACCTACGATATCAGTAGTTTGGGAGGTGGAAGCATGAGGATCACAGGTCTGAGCACGGCCTGAGCAACTCAACATCTTATCAAACACTGTTTTAAAGCAACAAAAAAGGGACTGGGAATGGATAGCACAGTGGAAAGGCTGTGGGCTCAACTCCCAGTACCAAAAAACAACAGCCCAGAGCCTTTGCTTTCAAGGAATTTTCATTTTAAAAGCATTTTTCTCAGCCACTTATCTCATATTGAACTTTGATCCTTTTAAAAGGCCATAAATTCTCAAGTAAGCCTGTGCAGGAATGGCACTTTCCCAAAATTGCTGAGGGCTCCACGCTACTTGCATGCTTTGTGGCACTCTGTTTGACTTGCCTCATTGTTCTGGTCCCGTTTAGGTCCCTGCTCTTCAGAACTCAGGCTCAGCCTACTCTCCTGGATGCTGTTCTATTTTGGTGCTGCTTGTTTCTCTTCCAACCTTCAGCTCATCCCCTTTAACAAAGCTCTATCTGTTCCTAGTGCTCCACATTTTATGATCTGTCCCTGCCCCTCCTAAAGCTTCCTCCTACCATAGGAGGGACACAGGCAGGAGCTTTCTCTAAGAAGGGAGCATGTGTCACTAGCGCTCAGCTTCAGGGACAGCACTGGCCACATGGTGCCACAAGTAGGACAGCACTATCACAGAGGCAGATATTCTGGTCTCATGTCCTTTCCACTAAATCGAGCTTTCCAGAATATCCTTCTCTTCTCCCTTTCTTGTACCTTCCCTTCTACACTGTAAGGCCCACCCCTCCCACCACTTACCTGAATTGACTCACCTTCCATGGTCAACTTTAGCGTTAGTTTTTCTCAGTCACTTCCTTGTGACCTGCAGTGACTGACCCTTTGCTTCTCCCGCACAGGCACTGGTAGCATCTGGAGTATAGAACTGTGTTACATTAGCTCATGTACTGTGGGATCAGCCCTGTGTTGCATGTACAACCATTAAGAACTATCTGGGAGGTGGGATGAGAGGGAAGAAGACAGAACAGATGACAAGAGGAAGGAATTGCTGGAGAAAGGAAGGAAAAGTATTTTCTATCTTTCTTTGGCTATTTAATGATATTTTATCAACTGAATTAAATTTATATGATATTCAGGATATCACCCAAGACAGTGTTTAGGAGGTTCCTAGCTAAGCCACTGTTTCAGCCGGCACCCTCACTCAGAAACAGAAAACTAACTCTACCATCACTGCCACCACCACAGTAGAAAAGCATGAAACAATAGCTGACATTTAGCAAGCTCCTCTCATGAATTAAGCATCTTCTGTGCATTATATCACCACAATTACTCAAGGAAGAGACATTGCCTCTCTTTCTCTATTAGGAAACTAGAGCTTAGAGATGCGAAAGGTCTTATCAAGGTCAACAGAAGTCTTTAGTTACAGCAGCAAGCTGTTCCACACCCAAGCCAAACTTCTAACCTGATAAACTGCTGCTACTCTAAGGAAGCATCTAGTTTTTCTGTCCATGGTGCACAATAGAGTTGATCTTCAAGAGAAAAGCCTAAAATTTTGATCAATAAAAGTACTTTTAAATCCATAAAATCCAAGTGAGTTAAAATATGATGACATTTCCTTATAGAAATAAAACAAAAGCCACCCCAAGATGAAATTGGCCTGCCTCTTTGCGTGGGGTTGGAAGGATAGGAAATGAGAAAAGTATAAGCAGCTAATGGCAAAATTTATACAATTTCCCACTAAATTGAAATAACAAATAATAAAATAGCCTTTGAACACAGTTGAAAGTCACCAAATAGACTATCACAAAAAATATATGGTAACAGTAAAGATCTTGGACAGAATCAATTCTTTGACAACCCTCAGGGGCTTTGTTCCAGGCTATAATGTATGTCTTCCACCAAACAGGTCCCCTTATACAACACGATGAAAAAATATTAGGTAGAGAAGGAACTTTCAGAGGAAGGGCAATTGAATTTTGAACAGCAATGAAACAAGCTTCACAAGAGTTGGTTTCAAAATTAAATGGTTTGTGTGATGTTCACTTTAACTGTCAGCGCATCAAAGTATAAAATGCTATTTTACATGCATTGACACAGCCCATTTCTCTGTAATACCTCACTGCTTTGACAAGCATGCTATGTTAGAAAGAAATAACACACAAAGGGAGGTGGGCTGCCTGGTGACTGAGTGTATGAGAGTCCCGGGGACTTGCTTAAGATTATTCAAAGATCAATGCAAAGAAACGTGTCTTGCATTTCTCCTCTAAACCTTGTCTGGAATCTCCTAGAGAGGTGAGGATGAGAATCTGTAGCTTCAAGTCCTCAGTGTGAGATGCTTTTCACTTGAGCCCTGAACACATTAAATTTCAGAACGAGCCACTCCCAGGTGATTTATTTTCAGTGATCAGCCATGTTTGCAGACACATCATGTCCTTAGCTGTGGGTAGAAGGCAGAAGGCAGGAAGGAGGGTATTGCAAGTATCAACTTCTACTCCCTTGTCCACTAACGTGACTGGGTATAAAAAATTATTGAGGTATTACCTGCAAAAATGACCACAGTCATTCATCCTGAGCTCCAAGTATATCTTTTGTACTGTGGTTTTGCAGCTTCCCCTATGAAAAAATGACATTTATTTCCCTTTGTGCTGAGGCTTTAGTCCTGCTCTGACCAACAGAGTGTGGCAGAGGTGATACTGTGTAAGTTCTGAGCACAGGCCTGAGTCCACTCAATTCTCTGACCCCTGCTTTCCTCACATGAATGAGCCCAAACTAACCTGTTGGAGGAGGAGAGCTGATGTGGGCCTGGCCAAGTTAGACCAGTTGTGCCAGTTGAAAAGCCTTGAGCTATGAAAAAGTCCAGCCAAAACCAGAACTGCCCAGCTAATCTCCATTTATATTGTGCAACCACAAAAATCATGAGCTTATCAAGCCATTATTGATTAAAATCACTTAAACTTGTGCAGTTTCACTGAATTAATAAACTACTTCCAAATCCATTCTGTTTTGAGGGTAACTTCTGAAATCTGTTGCTCCCAACACTGAGAACAGGGAGAGATCAGACCAGATGCCAAGTGAGGGGTCAGGGATCAGTTGTGAGACTCGAGCTAAAATTGGATCCCTCACAAGAGAAAGGTCCAAATACTCTGTAAACCAGGTGCAAAACATGAGCCCCAAATGTGGTATCTGGACAGCAGGTGCTGAGAACTACTCCAGAGCACATAGAGGAGACACAGAACAAGGGTGGAGGACAGGAGAAAACAATGTCAGCAGCCCATTCCGAGCCGGCTCTTTTCACAGGAGAATAAGCCCTGCTTGGCTTGTCGGCCAGAACCTGTGACACAGGTGCTCAGGGAATGTCCATTGAGTGAATGTATGACCTGATCACTTACAATCACTGTGACTTGACTTTTGGCATCTGCTGCTGGGTAGACAAGCAGAATAGAGCTTTGTCCTGTGGGGAATATTCCCAAATGTTCACAGCAACCACTACTTTAGAAAAATTAACAAATAATGCATCATATGAAAATATGGGAATATACCAGTGTTTAAAATATACACATATTTTACATGTTTGTCTAATTTTAAAATATTTATAATACCTTAAAGTATATAAAACATTAAAATATTTAAGTATATTCAATTGTAACATATATTAAAATATAATATGTACTTCAGAGTATTATAATGCTTTTTAATATTAACAAATATCTATAAAATATTTGCATATTTTGAAGTACTTGAGGTATTTGTAAGTGAATGAATGTACCTCAAGGCCATAATACTAAGTGAAATAAATCAGACATAGAAATATAAACATAGCGTGGTTTCTCTTAGGTGAGTAACCCAATGTATGAATAAAGAGCAAAATTAAAGGTAGATGTTAGGAAGTAGAGAGATCATTTTCAAATGAGAAGGAGATCAAGAGATGGGGGGGCAGAGGAAAGGAAGGGAAAGGACTCAAAGCAAAAATGGAAACAGAGCTTTTGCAAATCGGAAGTGGAATACCAGTAGCGGGGAGCAGGAAGGGATGGGAGGAGAAGGGAACAGAAAGAATTAAGATGCAATGCTGGGTGAGGTGACACCTGCCTGTAATTTCAGCACTAGGGAGGCTAAGGCAGGAGGATCACCACAAATTCGAGGTCAGTCTGGATTACACAATGAGTTCAAGGACAGTCTGGACTACATGGCAAGGCCCTGTCTCAAAAACAAACAAAACACAACACAAGATGTGTTATATGTGTGTGCAAACTCTCCATGATAAATGTAATCATTATGCATTGCAAATGTGTGCCAATATTTTCAGAAGAAATAAATATATGTAATATTTAGCATATACTTCATACATTTTATAGAATATATTAATTTTCAAGTGTATAAAACATATAGATATATACGTTGTACTTTATAGTTGTTATATATACAAATTTCTATGAATTGGTACTGTTTTAATAGTGATCTAATCATTTAATAGAAAGCAATCATTTTAATTCTCATAACCACCCCATTAACCACACATGAACATTACACACATTCTCCTGTGAAACACAGAGGTACAAAGATTTCCCTGAGACATGCAGCCGCTTGGTTGCGGCACCTGCAGTCTGGCTCTCAGGGCTGGGTTCCAACATTTCCTATATTGCGCATCATGAAAGCACTGCAGTTTACACAGAGGTGCCTTAGGTCAATCTATTCCTTCTGCAGATAAGGACACTGGAGCCCAAGACATACAGCTTTCTCAGCATCCTACAACGAACAAACAGAGTCTGGACCAACATTCACATCTATTTACAGTTTGGTGCTCCTTCCTGTGTACCACACGGACAGTATGAAGTCCTGTTTCATGCTCATCTTTATTTTCACAGAAGTTCAGAAGATTAAGACATCTTGGACTCTGAATTCAAATACAAGGAACGGCACAGTAAAAACAAGCGGGAGGAGTGGTAGACGGCAGAAAAGAAAAATGAGTGCAGTAAATGACATGGCCTCCAATCTGTGGAAAAATCAAAATGTATTGCAACAGAATGGGCGTTCCTCTCACAGTCTAGAACCTACCAGAGGTTTCTGAGCCCAGGAACTAAAGTTTCTTCTTTAGCATGTCTGTGGAGAGCTTCCTGAACATTAGTACATCTATGAATCACATAAGAATTTTATCAAAATGTACATTCTGGCTGAAAACTTCTGGATGAGTTTGTACATTCTGTGGTTTTTAGCTCTTAGGGGCACTTAAGTGGGTTCTTCATGTGGGATCTAAAGCCCAGATACAGACAAACCACACCCAAGGACACTGGACCACAGGAAAATAAAAGTCCTGAAGTGTAATCAAACTTAATTTAGAGGTCAAAATACATAAGACATAGAAACAAAAATGCAAATATAAATATTCACACATATATTACACATAGTTCAGGTTTTCAGAAAGAACAAAATGCCCTTAAAGCTGTTAATGCCCTTAAAGCTGTTTATGCAAAAACAGGCGACCAAGCACTATACACATTTGGCATGCTGCAATAGCAGTACATGCTGCTAGAAGCGCAACGTTCCTGCCAAAAATTAAATGAATCAGAGCAGACCTCTAACCATAGGTACTTGTTTAGAGGACACACAAGGGAACAGAGAAACACATTAAACAATATATGGGGTGTGAAAAACCTAGAATATGAGATACACTATTGGAAAAGTGACCTGCTTCTTTTAACAAAATTTGCACAAAGCAAACACAATAGGTGTTCCTAGAAGTCTTTTTAGTGATTTGAAAGACACCTTGGCCAAATGCAGGGGAAGGATCTTGTTGCAAAACCAGCTGGAATAAACTACATAAAAAGAAAAATGTTGATGACAAATTCTTCAATATTTTACTCCTAAGTATTTGATATTATAGAATTATCATTTTTAATTGTTAAATAGTATTGTGGCTGGGGTATTAAAATATCTTTAGAGATATACTCAAATGCCTACAATGAGATAATCTGGTATTGTTCAAGGCAACACAGTGGTGACTGGTAGAGGTGTTGATGGGGGCATGGATACAACAGCTTGTTATGGTTTGTGCCTGAATGTCTCCCTAAAGCCTCTTGCAGTCATGGAAGTTTTCAGAGGTGGCTTTTCAGAGCTTTTCAAAGTTGGCTGAACATAGAATGTGAGACTCTGGGATTAAGGGTGTGTAATAGATAAAGTAGTCCACTGATGGGTCTGGCAGAGGTCTAGCTAGGATTAAGGGTGTGAGTGCCACACCCACCCTAGGGTTTGCGACCTGCACACAGTATTATACTGTAGAAAGAGGCTTTTCTCCCATCCTTTCTTTTGCTGCCTTCTGCATGCAGTGAATTGTTGTTATCCTCTACAATACCCCTGTGCCATGTGCCACTCCGCCTTGGTACCAGCCAACTATGGACTGAAACCTCTACAAATTTGAGCTAAATAAACCTTTCCCTCTTTAACTTTGAGTGTTGTATATTTTGTTGCAGCAGTGAGAAAAGTTACTAAGACACAAGTGAACCAGAGGAAGAAGTCTTAAAGTTGGGTGACAGGAATGTGGGATTATCATACTGGTTTCTCTGCCCTCTATGTGTTTGGAAGTTTCCAAGTTTAAAGTTGTAAATAAATAAGCAAAGAAAAAAGGAAAAGTGAGGAGGAAGGGAGAAGGTAGAGAGAGACAGAATGTGAGAGAGAAAGAGAAAGAAAATGAAAGAAAAGAAGAATGGGGGCAGGAAAGGAGGGATGAAGGAAGGAGGGGGAAGAGGACAAGAGGTCAGGGACAGGGAGAAAGTTTCAGAAGGGCAGTCCCTTATCCTCTACAAATAATAGGTTCAGAAAACTAAATTGTAATTCGATTTTCATACTAGTATGTCCTACAACATATTATTAAAATGTTGAAAGTTCAACTAAAGAAAAAAGGCAGAAAAAGCAAAAAGATAAAGAAAGCTCAGAATTTCACTTTTTATTACTTCTTTCTGACAAGTGCGTTAGAGAAATCCTGTAGATTTAAGGCCTCTGGATTCAGCAGAACATTTGTCAAAGTCTCTCATGATCTTTATAAAGAGGGCAGAGTTGTGGCCCAGCTGATAGCACGGTGAGGAGGATTTATGACTGCTTCAGCATCTGTCCCCGAGACAGAGAGCTTAGGAGCCAGCATCTGGCTGGAGGCAGCACCTTAGTGCAAGACTCAAGGGTTCTGTTCAGCATGGTGTAAGATTCTATTTTTATCCAATGGCAGATGCAGATGTACAAAATGTCTTGATCAAATTGACAGTACACATAAGCTCCAAAGGACTATTGCAGAATATCTTTGATGAGAAAATTATCATCTAAAATATATCGACATACTACAATTACAAGGTGCTTGTTAACAGGCTGAAATATACTAATGCTTGTTATCAGTCAGCCAAGGGAATCAAAATGAAGAAAAGGCAAGAGAATGTGAGGAAAGGGGCTAGGCCCGGACCAGCTGCTGAGCTGTGCTTGCTGCCCACAGTGGCTGCAGTCCCCGCCTCTGAACTTTGCCGTCATCTGTACTGATGTGGGAAACACCAACTCAAGATTTTCTCTCACTGAAAATCCCATTATGTCAAGAATGTAAGTGGTTGCTGAAGTTATTTTGATCTGCTAACTCAATTTTATGGTACATTAAAACAATTACCTGTTCAGAAGAAAAGAGGGAATGAAACCAATAGCCACTTCTACCACTTACTAAGCACTTACTACCAGGGGGCAGCAAGGCAGGTATTTCACAGACATTACTTAACTTACAAGCCAAGTCATCCTATACATGTGGTTGGTAATCTCATCTTTTAGATGCAAAAACTGGGGCCCAGGGTGGAACAGTGGCTTGGCTAAAGTCAGAGAGCTGGAAAGCACTGGATCTGGGAATGGGCTAGAACCTTGTGGTGCTGCTGGATCTTAAGAATATGCCTATTCCCACACTGTCTGGCTTGTCAGACAAAATACCCAGAGTAAAACTTGGTTCTGGCTGCTTTGCTTTAAGACAGCATAAGAAAAACTTAGTGTCCAGAAGACAGTATCACTGGTCAGACCAGTGGGAAGACAAAACAGGATATGCAGTCCAACCAGCAGAATAGCAGATTAGGCAACTTGTTCTGTCACAGTGTTTAGTAAACATTTACTAAAAAACTGATGTTAGCTGGGGAAAGCTTCACATTATCTGTGATTTCAGTTATTCACTGCTATGTATTGAAATGCCCCAAACACTGGTATAAAACCATTACTCTCACTTATTGTGACCTCCCCTGTCCTGGGAGCTGACTGTACTTAGTTGAGTGATTGTCCGTGCTTTAACTTTAGCAATCAGCTGGTGGTGGGAGCTGATGCCAGGGGACAGAGCTATCTTTCCCTCACCTGTTGTAGATTCATGGCTTGGGCCCTAATTACAAATGACAACTCATCAAAGGAAAGCATATAAATTTATTTAATGTAAGTTTTATGTGTCCCTATAGTCCAGAAGTAAATACCCCCAAAGACAGGGAGACCTAAGTATTTTGATGCTAAGGCTGATGAGTAACTAGTTGTACAAAAGCATTATTGGATACAGGGGTCTGATCGAATGTTAATAACCTGAGTAGGACATAGAAAAGTCTGCATTGATTCTCTCTCTGACCTTGGTTTCAGAGATAAGGATCTTCTTTACCTGTGGCCATATAGAAAGTGCCTGTCAAATGAAGAACTCATGAGCTGCTTCAATAGAGAAGAGCAAAAGTAAGAGAGACCTTCCTGCTTCTGCTTTTTTCTCAAGTGTCAAGGTGCCATATTTTGGGATTATGTGTCCTGAGCTCCACCTCTGAGATAATCTCCAAGCTTCATGTTCACCTGCCCAGTGTCTGAGCTGGGAAAACACAAGCGCTGGAACTCTTCATGCAACCTCTGTCTCCAGGATGTTTTTCCCTGTGTCTCTTCAGCATGGTAACATCAGGGCTACGGGGCTGACTCCCTGTGTGATAGCTCAAGGTTTTAGGCATGTTTTCACAGTAGAGATAGAGTCTGGCAGTAGCTGTAATGCCTGCCCTAACTTCCCCTAGTCGAGGGGCTGGGGATATAGCTCAGTGGAATAAGCGCTTGCCTAGCAAGCGCAGGGTCCTGAGTTTGATCCCCAGTACCGCAAAAAAAAAAAAAAAAAAAAAAAAAAACTTCCCCTAGTCAACCACACAGTGTGGCAGAGTCTGAACCAGAATTCACATCTCCTCACTCACAGTTTGGTGCTTTTTGCTCTGTATCACACTGATAAAATGAAAATCTGTTTCATGGGCACCTTTATTTCCACAGGAGTTCAGAATGTCAAGACATCTTGGACTCTGAATCTCCAACACAAGAAGTGGTGTAGTACCCCAGGAAGGTAGAAGATGGCAGTGGTAATCTGAGCAGGGCAAATACATCCTTGTGTGACTGGAACATGTTACATGTGCCAGCTGCGGTGGCAGCCACATTGAGGGGAAGAGGTCACTGTTGTGAAGAGTCATGTTGTCCTAAATCACAACATGGAAGACTTGGATGAGGATCAATAGTGATGCCTTCTGAAGTGAGGCTGTTTAGTTCCCAGGAGATCTGGAGTCAGGTAGTAAATGATTGTCAATCTCTAAGCATTTAGGAGTCAAAGTGATACTCATGCTTCTTACGTGCTATAGGACTTTTGACAGAGTGGACATTTTCTGCCCACTAATAACCAACCAGCAGCATCCCTACATGCCACCTTCAGTGTGTAATGACATCCACGCAGGGAGGCACAGTTCTATTGCCTTGCACAGCAGCTCACTGCATGGTTTTGAGGAGGTTTATTTCACAGTTCAAATCCAGGTCTGGTGTACAAGCCAACTCCACGGAGCCAGGGCACATCTTCTATGGTCCTGGTAAAGTTCACTGCTCAAACTGAAGTACATAGATGAAGAATCGCAACTCATTCATTCTATATATCATCTGTCTGTCTGTCTAGCTATCTACCTATCATGTATCTACTTCCTATATCCCCCGGTATTATCTATCCTCTATATCCATCTGTATCTGTATTTCTCAATATAGATATTGAGAAACCTATATCTTTAGACAAATTAACACAGAGACAAAAGTAAAAATAAAATTGGTAATGGACAAATGCACATCTGAATCAGTAAAGGAAACATTATGTTGGACATCCAAAAGGACAAGAGCCCTGACTGCCTTTTATAGCCGGCCAATGAGCCAGATGAGCAATTGGCCTCATACATGGGCTGAAAAACAGACAGAAGAGATAGAACTGGAGTGATCTGCTGCCCCCTCATCCTAACATAGTGACTAATAAACCAGTGGCCCCATCTTGTTCTCAAAGAGACACACAGTGATAAACCCTCAAGGCTGTGACATCCCCATATGCAATTAGGCTGTGGTTCTTTCCCATACTCTGTGGAGTAGCCAGATGTCTCAGTTGCAGAATATATCAATCTAAGGGCAGATATATGAATTTAAATCTATATTTAGATACAGTTCAGTAGATGGGAAGTATGATTCAAGGCTTCAGTTTAAAATCTGTGAAACAACAGAGTGACTAGACAGGAATTTGTTATTCTTTATTCCTTTATGTTCACTTTCCTGGAGAGAGGATGATTTGATTATGCCAGAGGGTGAGGAAAGCTGAATTAGGTCCCGGCTTGAAAGAGTGGCCCAAAGCTTCAAAGAGGAAAGGTACACTGAGACCAGAATGCCTGCGTCTGCTTTGAATTGTAGAACTTAGTAGTCGGAAGTGGTGATACTGTAGAGGAAATTTTACATATCTCAGTCATTTCTCTTTGTGATAAAGTATTTCTCTAATATATACATGGGAAGAGAATGGAAGAAATAGAATTTGGGCTTGCAGAATTTCATGTTCCAAACTGTCATCTAGAAGGACTATTCTATCACTTCGCCCCCTCGCAGCGTGAGCTGGAGGACAGAGGAAACACTGTAGGCCTGGAGTCCTTCGATCTCGTCCTAGCTTCACCTTGACCAGCTCTGGGATCTCTTCTCAGGACTCTGCCTTCTTTTCTTCTCTTTATCCCATAAACCTAGCACAGGGCAAAGCATGGAGTTAACACTGAAGAAATGTTTGATAAATGAGTACATGCACTTAAACTCTAAAATTTCTTGCTTCTCAGCATAGGAATAAGAAAAAATTAGGAAACCTTTTGAATAAGAAGCTGCTTCATCTAGCAAAATATGGATACAACCAAATTCCTGGGTCTGTGTTAAGATAAATGCACACTAATTTTACTTAAAATACTTCCAAAAAAGCAATTAACTGAAGGGCACTATGATGCCCCAGAAGTGCTCATTCCTGTCATTCGTTTTAGGAAGACAAGTATTTCATTTTTATTCAGTGGGAGACTCAGGACCTTGGAGACGGTTTTACAAATTGAACCTCCTTTAAGCTTCTTAGATCCTTGCTTCTCAAAGCACAGGCTTGCGGACCTAGCATCAACATCATTGGGATGTTGGTTCATTATTAGAATTGCAGTTCAGTCCCCACCTCACCACTGAGTTTGAATTACCTTTTAAGAAGGGCCCTCAGTAATTTGTGCATACACTACACAAACTGCTGCCGTGGGTCAGTCTGGCAGCCTAACACTTTCGATGTGAAACTTCATTCCTCTTCGCAGCGTATATTCCCCTTCACCTCTGTCAAAGAACCTGTTATGTTCATGACCTATTTGACTATGCAAAAATGAATACTTCACAAAACAAATTTCAAGAAGCCTGGAGAAAATGTCCTTAATTATTAGGTTAAACCATATGAAATCACCACTGCTCAATGTTTTCAACTACAAAATTCTACTAGGCTTGGTGTTAAGTATATTATCAGTGAATGTCTATTCTAATCCATGAATTCATCTATGAAATGATATTATTAAGCCCATTTTATAGTTGAGGAAGTTAAGCACCATAAAGTTTATTTTCTCAAGGTCACCCATGTAGTTAGGAAATAACTCAGATCTCTACCTAGCCCTAACCCTATGGCCAGCATTTCTCAAAACGTGAACCTCAGAACCTTAGGTGCCATCAAGACATGTTGAATCTAAACATTTGAAATATGTCCAGAATGCTGCATTTCACTAACTTCTTATGAATTGAGCACACTTTATTTGAGGACAAATTGTTGTTGGAATATATCACTTTATCACCAAGCAAAGGGCAGAAGAAAATCACTGGCATAAAATCTACTCACTCTTGGGTAGAGCGACCATATGTCCCATTTTTCTAGGATAGTGCTGGTGAATGAATGTGGTTATGGTACATTTACTGAGAGTTCCTTCTTTGTCTTGAAAGTATTATGGTTTGGATCATAAATTAGATGGCTTTTCTGTTGGAAGGAAACTGGATTCAGTTTCTCCAAGAGTGGATCTGACTCTATCTCCCAAAAGTGTGCTCTCTTGAATTTTTCTGTGAGCTCAGTTAAGTTTGGGTCTATCCCTAGAAATGTCCCATTTCCAAAGGCTTACTCTCTCCTCTTACCCTGGCCTCCTGGGTCTTCAGCTCCAGTGATGGACAGTATACACAGGGCATTTCCACAGGGCTGCCCAGGCTGGCACTCACCAGAGGTTCTTGTTGGAATCTAATCTGCACACTATTACCCTACCGAGAATACTAATTCATGTCCATTTCTAACCTCTGTGTCACTGAGAGAGCTCTGACTGCAGTATATGTGTCTTTACTGGGCAAGAGGCTCCCAAGGCTGGGGAGGTCTGGATCCCAATGTATGAGACAGGACCAGGCACTGGGTAAAATCCCAAGAGCTGCTTGCTGATGGCCTAACTAAATAAATTGGTGCAGCTATCAGCTTTCTGCATCCTGAGCAGATTTTGACAAATTTGGGAGGAGAGAGGTAAAACTGATGCGCATACATTATGTGTTTCAAAGAGAGAAATACAACATGAAATTTTTCTGTAATGTTTTTGACCATGAGTTCCCCATTACCTCATCACTTCCTTGATTTTTGCAAGATTGATATTCTGGGAAACACACTGGGGAAAAGTTGTACCTGATCCATCCAAAGAGATCAGTTTCTGGTCACAGAGACAGGAAGCCAATGGCAGGCAGGGTTCATGAGCTGTTTTCCCTGGATGTTACACTAGGACCTCTATGGCTCCTTCCAAAGATCCTGTACACATCTGTTGGCTTCTTATGATGATAAAGCATGACTTTGTTTCTTTCTGTAGATTCTGACTCCTTTGGGACTAAAGATTTGTATATAATTTAATGGCTATGGCTGCCTAGATTTCATTCTTAACTGATACTTATTAGTTGTGTGGCTTTGGGCAACTTGCTGACCTCTCTGTGCTTCATTTCCTCATCTGCTAAATACAGACAACAGTAACTATTGGAAGTATTAAAGAAGCTAATATAAGGAAGTCTTAGTGTAGAGGTATGTATCTGACAGGGTAGCCAATAGCCACATGTGGCTATTTCCAGCAAAGTTAAATTACACCATAATAATGTTCAGCTTTTGGTTCACTAGCTATATTTCAGGCAAATGATAGCCATGTGTAGCTAGAGACTACTGTGTTAGCCAACACAGACACAGGCATTTCCACTGCCACAGAAAGCTGAACTGCCTGAGCACTTAGCAAGTGCTGAATAAGGACTACTTTTTATGCTCAGAGACCCAAATAACTGTGAATGCATTTGTCAGGTCCTCAACTCTCCGTCAGACAAACACAAATCATGGGCTCTTTTCTTGCCCCTCCTTCTTCTCTCTCTCCTTTCTTCCCTCTCCTTCCCTCCTTTTCCCTTTCCTTCTTACCTTCTATCCCTCCTCTTCCCTCTTTCCCTTCCCTTCTTCTACTTCCACACTTTCCCTTTCCTGCCTCCTAGTTTATTCTCTCAAACAGAAACATCACCAGAGAGTTTCTTGGATCCTTATCATAATCCAATACCTAAACTTATGTTGTTTTCCTAGGGAAATAGCACAGATCTCAAGTTCACTGATTCCCTGTATTTGAGCCCAAGCATTCACATTGCTATCAAACCAACCTCCAACCTCCAGAGAGACTCAGTCTTATGAATCAGAAAACTGAGCCCGTCTTCCTACCAACTCCATCCTTTCCCACTTCAAAGTGAAAGATTTTGACACAGATAAATGTCTACTACTAAATTATTTGTAGTAGCGCATGTCAGGGTAATGAGATCAATGAAGCGCTACTGCCATGGGCCACTGACTGGGGCTCAGAGAGAGAAGCTGGGGGGAACTTTCTATTGGTAGTGCTCATTGTAACAAGATGTGATCACTATTCCTTTCTGAAAGGATCCTAATGGATATTGATTCTTAGTTTCGGAGTTTGGCTCATTAAAATACCAAACAGAATCCTATGGGGAATGAGCTATATTGATCAGTTCGTTTTGTTTTATGCGTTTGTTTCCTATGTAACATGTAATTGTATTTTAGAGTTGCTGTAATATGCAAAAATTAAAGACCTAATTTGGCTAAATAAGAATTGGCTTATAAATTATGAACCATTCTTTCCCATCAAACTCCAGGATAATTAAACACAATTTTAGCAAATGTCACCTTGTAGATTGCTCTGTGTTGTGGTGGGAGATGGAAGAGTGGGGTAGGAACTGTGTTTTCCTCCACCTATCACTTTTTCACATTTTTAGCACTTAACCTCTGGTAACAAGTTTAGGGATTTCAGACAAGGCTGTTGCATTTTCTCTAAGGTCTATTAAACTGTCTTTTCTTTCACATTACTTTGCTTCCAAAATCTCAAAATGAGTTGCCATCAGTGGTTTGTGGAAAGAGCATGGGCTCTGAAAATATTCAGACTTAATTCAAACTCCACTTTGTGCTTTTTGTCTGAACTGAGGTGCAGTACTACATGGAATATTTTGAGATTTAGAAAGTTGTTTTTCCCACACACATAGACTAAAAACTAAGAGTTGCCTTTCTTGTTTTCATTGGTTAGATTTTGCTTCCTTTTATTTCAGTTCTGCACTGGACCATATAATGTGCTTTGGTCAATGGGAGTTACCAGCCACCATGCAAATGGAACTGTACAATTGAGATGGCTGAATTCTTCTCCCCCTGCCCCCAAAGGACATGCCTTGATTAGACCAGAAGAAGGAACAGAAATAACCTGTCTTAGCTGATTTTCTCATTGCTGAGACAAAATACCTGACACCAAAATTTAAGGGAGGAAAGGTTTATTTAGCTCACAGTTTGTAGAGGTTTCAGTCCATAATTGGCTGGCTCCAAGGCAGGGTAGCTGGGCACATGGCCATCACACAGGACAGTTCTTGGTGGGCAGACTATAACAAATGTACATGAGAAAGAGCAGGAACAAACCTCTTTCAGTCCCTTACATTGTATGCAGACTACCTGCCCTAGAGCAGGTGTAGCACTCACACCCTTAATCCCAGAATTGGACTCAAACTCTAAATTCCGCCACCTCTGAAAGCCTGCCCCCCATGACTGCTTTAAGAGGACATCCTAACACAAGCGATAACAGAGCCTGAACCTCATAACCTCTCCACTTCAGAGATGGGAGGTGAAGAGAGGTCATGGGTGTGCACAGGAAGGACCCAAGGAGCTGGAGTGCCTGGTGAGTTCAGGGAGTTGGGAAAAGAGAGCACTTTGGAGGCAAGGATCAGTTCAAGACGATCAGGCTAAGTCATGTGATCATGGCTTAAGTAAAGAAGCTGACTTCTTGACTGACAAGGGACCTTGATTTCTTATTTGGCCTTATCTAACAATGGAGAGTAGTACAGGGAAATGTTTACATCTGAAGAGAGCACTAAGGTCCTCGGGGTAATAAATAACAAGAGCAGATAAGCTGCAGAAAGAATTGATGAGCAGGTGTTCATGTTGATGGCCAGGCTAGTGAAATGCCTCGGGAATGTGTCCTGCCACAAAACATCAAAAGCATCTCTTTAGCAACTCTACAATAGATGATTAAACATTATACAATGTACACATGTATGGAAATAGCATATTATCCCGTTAATATGTACAATTTCATGTGTTTATTATCACTTAAAATAAATTTATTTTTTACAATAGCTGCTTTTAAAGTAAAGAGTAAGCCAGCACCAGGAAGACGAGAAAAATGGGACAGACAATGTTAGGGGAAGGTAGAAAATAATGGCTCAGTGGTGAGTGACTTCGCAGAAGAAAGAAATGTGAATGCTAAAGATATATAAAGGAGGTGCCAATAATACGCAGAGATTCATGCAGAAACACTCAGAAAGCAGAAGGGAGCCAGGCATGATGGCCTAGCCTTGTAACCCCAGAACTAGAAGGCTGAGGCAAGAGGGTCACTGTGAGTCCGAGGCCAGCCTGGGCTACAAAGTGAATTTAAGGACCAATCTGAACTTCATAGTGAAACCCTGTCTCAAAAAGACCAAAAACCAAAAGAAAAACAAAGAAAGAAAGAAAGAAAATAGAAGCGTTAGTGTGAAGTATATATGAGGAGATTCCTGCACCCTCAGGCACTAAATAACATTCTTCTACCCAAGGAAACAATGAAATATTTTTTCTCTGGAGAAACTGAATGAGGTTTGGCCCAGTTCCTATATAGCGAAAGCAGAGCATTAAGGAGAAATCTGAAGAATCAGCAGACTGCTATGCTCTTCTACTAGCTTACAGCATGTCAGCCTGTAGGACTGTGTTAGGTGACTGGATGTGTCCGTAGAAATAAACTAACCATGAGAAAGATCCAGAGATTTCTCTATTACAGAGACCATCTTGCTCCTTGAGTTATCTCTAATGAAACACAATGTTCTAACAAAACTTATCAATATATTCAGACTCCCAACCAGCTTTTCAGTATTCCATATGAAATATAATTAATTCTCCATGGTCACTTAATATTTGTGAAAATCTTTCAGGATCTAAGATTGAGAGACCGGGTTAGTTACATGTAACAATTAATGAAAAATACTAATGCCTTAAGCATAGGAAGAATTAATGTCATTTTAATACAAAAGAAGTTCAAAAATAAGCATTTTAGGATGGTGGGGTTGTTCTGTAATGTCAAATTCCAAGCAATAGGAGGACAAAGGGAAGAGCTAGCCTTACAATTGAGTCAGCTCCCACTAGGCAGCTTACCTTAAATCCTTACAAAACAATTCTGCTCACATTTCACTGACCAGAATGTACTCATTAATACACTTGGCGACAGCAAGCCTGGGAAATGTAGTCTTTCAGGAAGTGACTATTGTAAATAAATTGGTTTATGGATGAAGTAAAGATGGGCTTCTGGTAAACAGCAGGTAATTTTGGACACACACACACACACACACACACACACACACTGAATAAAGCAATTTACAAAAAACAGTATTGAAGTGCCAGAAGAAGAAAGCTTCAAAAAATGAATTTTCAGATACTTAAAGAGAGTTACCTATTGATAAAGGACATATTTCTATTTCAACTAAATAATAGTTATTTGAAAAAGGGCAAGGATATTGAAAACACAGTTGAAGAAATCTGTAGAATAAAAAAGCAAAAAATTAAGAGATAGAAAAGTAAAAAACTAAAAATGAAACACAAACCAGAAAAATCAATCCAGAAAGCCTAATACTAAGGGTGCTTAGGAAAAATATATCAGAAAAGATCGAGAAAGGTATTATGAAAGAAATAACTAGTTTTGTCTCTTCTGAAGGATACATGTCTATTCAAAAGTGCACATGAAATAGAAGGAAAAGTTCACAAAAGGTACATCATCATGAAATATAACAGCAGAAAACTTTTTCAGAAGAAAAAGGAAAAGGATTCCCAGAGCAACATTAGGCAACAGAATTCAAAAATATCTTAGAAAATTTAAAGAAAAGTGATATTCAATTGGTTATTCTCTATTCAACCATACTAGCAATCAAATATAAAGATACAATAGCATTTTCAGATGTGAAGTGGTTCAAAATGTTAATCTTCCACTGCACTTTTCCCCAGAAAACTATTGAAAAGATGTCCATGGAACAAGTGGAGTAAATCCAAAACGATAAAGACGCAAAGCCTGGGAAACACAAGACCCAACGTAGAAGGAAAGTGAAGGAAATCCTGAGAAAATCACACAGCAAATTCTCTAGACGGCAGCTGTGTAGTACGCCTGAGAGCACCCAGTAAAGATTTTCAGAGCAACATGGAGTGTTCCTGCACAGATGGATTCAAGGAAAGAAATTAGAAATGGTGAATATCATCATCCTGACTAAACTGTTAGTCTCTAGCAAAGAAATTCTTTTAGAATCATGGAGTAATTCTCAAGTAACAAAATCATAATAGCTATAATGTCCTTTAAAAGAAGAACCTGATAGTTTATATGCAAAAGAATATATATATATATGTAATAGAGTGATTCATGGCTGCTCTGGGAAAAGCAATACAAAGCTATAATAATATGTAAAAAACTACTTTAACTAGAAATTGTCATTACCATGTTAGGAAGATGGGAAACAGACATTTAGAGAGTAAATGAGGGAATACATAATTGACAAAATTTGAAAATAGCTATTTAAGCATATAATTGAGAAAATTGGAAGTATGAGGAGAATAAGCTAGAAAGAATTCACGCCCATTGCATCTGGGTGGCGGAACTCCTGAAATGAAGCGGGTAAGGAGAGGGGCTGCAACTTTTCATGACAAATATTGTAGTAGTGCCTTTCCACTATGAGAACTATGAGGTCTAATGTTATGACGAAAGAAAAGTTAATCATCTATGCAAAGAGCCAACACAAAGTAGTTCTGTAATGACAACTCCAGGTAGCACTTGAAAAGATTGATGAAAAGAAAAAAAATAAGGAACTGTCGCTGCACAAGCACAGCCCCTGCACTCCTGTACTCCAGGGGCCACAGCCTTTTTGGTTCCAGGGACTAAATTCACCATTGACAATTTTTCCACTGACTGAAGTAGAGGGGGAATTTTTTCAGTTTTTCTTTTTTAATTTCCTTATTTACTAGTATATGTTTGCCATGCATAATAATTACATTCCACAGAGCTAGCATCACTGCCACAGCTCCTCCTCAGATCATCAAGCATTAGGTTTTCCTAAGGAACACACAGCCTAGAACCCTGGCATACAGTCTATTGTATGGATCACACTCCCGTGAGAACCTCATGTCCCTCATACACACACACACACACACACACACACACACACACACACACATATATAATCTTACATAATTCTGAGAGTAACATTGATTCTTTTGTGACTGTTGTAAATTAAAGATCAGGAAATTAATACTCAGAGAGGTGACATTACCTTGCCAAGACCTGAACATATGAGGATCTGCTTAACCCAAGGGTTCCCATTCTCATGATACTGCCAGATCATATGTCATTCTGCTGTGTTATTTAAGAGGAAACCAGGAATCATTCATATATAAGTACAGAATTTCACAAAAGCAGTTAAAGCTCTTACATCTTTGAAATCTAGGGGAGAGAGTGATTGTATTTTCTGTACTTGTAACCTCCCCAGAGGGTACCCTGCTTTGGCATTGTTCTCTTTTTCTGCTCTTTCACCCTTCTGCATAATTAAGTGTCCTGTGTTTGGAGAAGTTCCATTCTCAAAATTAACTTCATCAATGATACATAAACATTTGTCTTTCCTAGTGGGAAACTAAATGAGGAAACAACTCATCAAAGACCAGGAAAAGACAAAACTTAACAAAACTTGAAAGAGATGGTTCAAACAGCTGGGTGCATTAGATGAATTATGTAGGATATTTCTAATGAGTTGTGCTGGAATCTCATTCTTGCCAAATAATGTGTGTAGTAATTTGGTGATTTATTTAAGAAATTATTCAAATTCACTTGATCAATAGCTGAGGCTCCAGAAATGACTGACATTTCTGGAGCCTCATTCGGAATGGCTCCTCTGTCTGGAGTAACAAGAAATGACTATCAGGAGAGAGAGATACGGTAACTAATATTCCATTCTGATCACAAAACAATATCTCCCTTTCATTGCATAAATAAACCTCTTAGGTTGGATGAATCTGCCCTCTTCCTAGCCAGTTCCATTTTTAAAAAGCACTAAAGTAAAGCCTCCAGAAAGGACATCAGTGCTGCCATAGACAGCTGAAAATAATTACTTCTTAAAAACAAAACTGGAAAACAATCTAATTAATTTCCAAAGTGCAGTGTGCCAAGAGTGCAATAAAAATCCATCCCACTTAGCGTCCACTCATGCTTCAGTAAAACAGAGCATCTGCAAAGTGCTGAATCAAGTTATAAGGCAAAACTAGGGCGCATAATTCTCAGACATTCGAATATAACTCTATACTAGGGACAATTGAGATAAAATTATTCGTAGTGTAACATACTCCTTGGTATCTAATTGGGGCATAGCCCGAGTTATTAGGACCTTGTTTATGAAATTCTTAGTGAGCAAGGAAGCATAGGCCATCTAGGACAGAGGAGGTTGAGACCAGAGTGGTAGCAGAGAAAGTTGTGGAGATGTTGGGCCATGGGTGTATTCTGAAGATAGACCCAGCAGCAGGAAGCGCTGACAAGTTGATGCAGGTGATGAGAAGGACAAAGGCATATAGGATGACTGCGGGGGTTTCCAATTTTGAGTAATGGGAGTTGGAGTGGCAGGAAAAGAAGACAGAGATTTGTTGGGAGAAGGAAATCTCGTTGGATCGGCTGCGACTGAAAGATCCACTACTTCTAAGTAGACGACTACGAAGGCAGTTGAATTTATGAAAAAAGAGCAACTTTTTTGTGTGGCTTCTTGGTTGCAGGAACTTCCTCTTCATTTTCCCCATTTAATTCCACAGCAGTCTATGTGTTAGATTTTTTACCTTTGTTTTGTTTCAACATGTCATAAGCAAACACTGAGTTTCAAACAATTTGAATAACTTGGTTGAGGTTATACATTGGACAGATGGGGAAGCTGGAATTCAAATCCAGATTGCCTAAGGTCAAACCAAGTCCACTCTATTTTTGCTAAACTGTACTTCCCCCAGGAAACTGCTCTGTGTGAGTTGTTTTGCACTTTAGAGAATAGCTTATTGACATATTAAATAAAATATAGGATACATGTTCTAGAACTTTCAAGTAACAGTGGCTTAAACAAAACCACTGAAGCTCTTTCTTTTACATAGCACGTTAGACTCAGGCAATGCAGAACTCCCCCGACTGTGCTACACGGCTTCATTTCAGGACCCACGGGTCCTGGTTTTCTTATTCCATCTTCCTCCTGATAGTGGCCTACTCTGAATGCATGGAAATAGCAGAGTGCCATGACCATAATCCACATCCTGGGATACAGAGAGAGAGAGAGAGAAAGAAATCTAAGCTGAAAACTATAATCGTCATTTCAATTCACATTTTGTGGGCCAAAAATGAATTCTATGCTTCCTTTAACCTCAAAACTGGCTAGAAAATATCTGTATTCTGAGCATCCAAAATGTCAAGTGAAAAATTAGCTTCTAAAACTCTCTGAGAGACGGGAGGAATAGGAATCAGAGGGTAGCAAGCGTTGCTGTGTGCTCTTCACTGCAGCTGGACTAACTCACATTAATATCCTCAGTGGGTGCCTAGGAAACAGGTGTGCTTTATGTAGATTTGAATGTGAAAATGTGATAAAAATTCCAATTGATACGTAAATTTGGTAAATGTCAATTATTTCAGGTAAAATGCAAGGAGGGAAAATATTTTAAAGGATGGAAACCAAGCAAGTTGTAAGCTATGTCTGCACAATTGCACACAGACACCCCCTTAGATGGTAAACAAATACGGGTCATTTTTGGTCAGGATGAGTCTTGAATAATTTGAATTTTGATTTATCAGATCCTTTCAGCAATATATCTGCTACACATACTGTGACTGTCCCAATATTCTAATCTTCTTTTCTATCAGCCAGTAGCCAGACTTCTTTAATAGTGAAGCAGGTCTTGTCAAAATGGCTGCTCCTTTTCAGATCAAACTGCCCGTTCTAGAAAGATGGCATCAAAGAAAATGAGATCACTTCCTCTTCTCTCTACTTCTGTTATTAAACAGAATGATAATGAGAGCCATGATCTGAAGGAATGAAAAAAATATAGGATTGTAAATCCCAAATTCACATTTCTAGCTAAGACTTGTACCCAGTTCACAAACAAAATTGTCTTCATTGGAGGTCTAATAGATATTATACTAAAAAATGCCCAAAAGAGAAGCCTTAAAGGTTTACTCCACACACAATGTACCCATCTCAATTAATGGCATATACTAAATGATAGATAAACAGCTTATTGTACCCATCTAGATCAATAAACCAGTATTAAAGTTACAATAGGTAGTAAAGCCTAAATGTCCGCTTTTTTTCAGATTCTACTTTTAATTAGTACGTGTTTGCATCACATTATAATTACACTGCTTGTGAAGAATTGGTGTAGATAACATGTCTCAATTCTCTTTTCATCTCTGCCCCATTTTTATGCTCTTCCCATTTGAACAAAATGTGTCCCCTTCCTATTGCCTACTTTTTACTTTGCTCTTTATTTATATTTGAGTTTTTCATATAAAAAAAACCTTAGAATGTTTAAGCTTCTGGTATATTTCACTTAACATTGTGGGTCTGAAGTTGCAGCAATTTTCCTACAAATGAGTCTGGTTTTTCTCTCCTTATGCCAGAGTAGTATGCTATTGTGTATAATACTACATTTTCTTTACTCACTCAGTCATTGATGAGCATGAGGCCACTTCCAAGATTTAGCCGTTAGGAACTGTGCTGCGTTATCACAAAATGGCACCTTTAATTCTTTTGGAAAGGTGTGTAGAAGAGGTATAGTGGATCAAATATAATTTCTGCTTTTAGATTTGGAACAATTGTCACAGTGATTTCCACAATGGTTGCAACAATTTACATCTTCCCAACAGTGTAGAAGTGCTCTTTCCTGGCAGGCTTGCGGGCATTTGTTATTCTTTGATATCTTGATAGCCATTCTTTGTGGAGTAAGATGAAATCTCAGTGTTGTTTTAATTTGCATTTCTCGAATGGCCAGCAATGTTAAACATCTTTCATGTATTTAAGGGACATTTTTATTAATCTATTGAAAAATGTCTATTCATTTGTCTATTCAAAGTTGCCTATCTTTTGATTGGGTCTTTTATTTTCATGGATCAAATTTTTTGAGCTTTTATATATTCTAGATATTAGTCTTCTGAGAAATAGCTGGCAAAAATTTTCCCATCCTGTAGGCTGTCTCCTCACTATGTTGGTTGTTTCCTTCGTGGGGCAGATTTTTATTCTGATATGATCCCATGTTTTGATTCTTGGTATTACTTCTTTTGTCAATGGGGTTGTGTTCAGAAAATCCTGCCTATGCCTGTGTTTCCAAAAGCTTTACTTATTTTGTCTTCCAGGAGATTAAATGTTTCTATTTTAACATATAGATATTTGATCCATTTTGATTTTAGTTTAGTGCATGGTGAGAGATATGGGTCTAGAATAAATCTACATGTAGATAGCCAATTCTGTACCATTTACTAAAGAAGTTTTCTTTCCTCCAATGTATGCTTTCAGAACCTTTGTGAAAGATCAAAGGGCTAAATGTGCCTGGGCCTGTTGATGTCATGCTATTTTGTTTTCTCAGTGTACCTTTGTATACAGCTTCATGTCCAGGATTTTAATACTTCACATGTTTCTCTTACCCAAGATTACTTTCTCTTCTGTTTCCACATGAATTGTAGTATGAACTAGGAGATTCTTTAGTTCTGTGAAGAATGCCATTGGTATTATGATTGGATTGCATTAAATATGTGTATCAGTTTGGGAACTATGGCCATATTTACTGTACTTGTTCCACCTACCTAAGAACAGAGGATATCTGTCAGTTTTTGTAATGTCCTCCTCAATCTCCTTTTCCAGACTACTATAGTTTTCATTATAGAGGTCTTTCAATTCCCTAGGTTAATTTCTGAGTATTTGTTTTGATGCATTGGGAACAGTATTATTTTCCTAATTTCTTTCTCAGGTCGTTTTTGGTAAATAAGAATGCTATTTGTTTTTTTTTTTCTGTTGATCTTATATTTTTACCACATTGCTCAATTTGGTTGTTAACTCTAGGAGTCATTTGATGGAATTTTGGGGTCTGCTATGTAGAGGATCATATGATCTGCAAATACTTATGACTTCTTTCATCTATGCAGCCCTTTAAATTTTTTCTCTTGTTTGATTGCTTTGGCTAATGTTTTTAGTACAATGTTGAGTAGGGATCATGGTAGTGGACATTCCTATCTTGTTCCTGATTTTAAAGGAAAAGCTGAATAACATGGTGTTGGCAGAGTCCATCACAAATGACTTTTATGATATTGGGATAAAGTCCTTCTAGATCTTCCTCCTGAAGTCCTTCTAAAACTTCTTCTGGAAATTTTTCTCACGAATGCATGTAGGATTTTTAAAAAGATTTTTCTGCATCTATTGAGATCATCATATGATTTTTTTCCTTCCTTCTGTTTATGTGATGTATTACATTTATTGGTTTGTGTATCTTGGATTATTCTTGCATCCCTTGAATGAAGCCTGCTTGGACATGATGTATGCCCCTTTTCATGACTTGTTGCAGTCTGCTTGCTGGCATGTTGTTGAGGATTTCTTTTGTGGTCACATCCTTGTCTGGCCTGGAATTAGGGAAATACTAGCTTTATACCCTTTGGAGTAAATTTACAAGTACTCCTTTTCAATTTCATTAAAAAGTTTGAGCAGTATTGGCATTAGATAACTTCACTGAAGTTCTTATAGAATTTACCAGTGAATCCATCAGTTTCTGTGCTTTTCTTAGTTGGTAGGTGTTTTCTTACTGCTTCTATCTGATCGCCTGTTAGCAGATTATTTGGAGATTTTATATCTTCTTGGTTCAGTTCTAGTAATTTATATGCACCTGAGAATCTATGCATTTCTTCTCAATTCTCCCACTTATTGGCACATAAGTCTTCAAAATGGTTGTTAATAATATTGTGCATTTCAGCAGTCCATTAGGATTTCACATATTTATTTCTAAATGCATTGACTTGGGTCTTCAGCAAAATTGGCTACGGGCTTCTGCATTTTGATTATTCATTCAAAAAGAACCAACTCTTTGACTTATTGATTTTTCGGTTTGTTTTTTAGTCTCCATTTTATTGATTTATGGTCTGATCTTTACAATCTCCTTTCTTCTGCCAGTTCTGTATTTGTACCGTTCTTGTTTTCCCATAGCTTTAGGGTACATCTTTAGGTTATTTATTTGGGCTCACTCTGTTTTTTAGATGTGGTCATTCACAGCTATAAATTTTCTTTTGGGGCAGTTTTAATATGTTTTATTGGCATTATTATTTAATTCTAAAAACTGTTTTATTTTTTCTTTAATTTCTTCTTTGACCCATTGATTATTCAAGAGTTAAGTACTTAATTTCCATGCATTTGCATAATTTGTGTCATTGTTTTTCTCATTAAATTCTAGTGTCATGGTCAAAAACATACACGGTATAATTTTTACTCTTTTGCATTTACTTAAGCATATTTTATTGGTTAGTATGTGGTCTATTTTGGATAAAGTTCCATGTGCTGCTGAGAAAAATGTGTATGCTGGTGCTGTTGGATTGAACACTCTCAATGTTTATTAGGATCATTACTTAGAATGTCTGGTTTATGTCTGATAGTTCTTTGTGAATATTTGTCACCTTGAGCTGTGTATTTGTGACACTGAAATATTGTGGTCCCCCATTATAACTGTATTTACGTTTATATGATGTTTTATGTCCAATATTACTTGCTTTATAAGGTTGGTTGTGCTGCTCTTTAGTGCATATATGTTCATTATTATCATCTCTTCCTGTTTAGTTTGCCCCTTAACCAATATGTAGCAACCTTCTTTGTGTCTTCTGATCAGGTTTTTGGCTTGAAGTCTACTTTATCTGAAAATAGGATACATACTCCTTGTTTTGGGTTCCTGTTGCATGAAATAGTTTTCTTTTGATTATTATTGCATGAATTTCTTTTGAATAAATGTTTTTGCATATAGTACACAACAGGATTTTGTTTCTGGACTCTTTCTGCCAGTTTGTGTCTTTTGATTGGAAAATAAAGACCATTTAATTAAGAAGTAATACTGAAAGGTATGGATTTATTCCCACTATTGGTTCATTTTCTTATTGTTAATTACTTTTCTCTCTTCTCCTCAACTGCTCACCATACCTAGTGTGTTCCATATCTTGAGATTTTTCATTTTATTGTCTCTTTGTAGGTTACCCCTGAGAATTTTTTTGAGTCCTGGCTTGGTGGTCATGGATTTCTTTAAGTGGTTTTCCTCACATTGGCTATGCTGCTCAGACTTTGGATAGAATTTTTAATCTTAATTTCTGTTTGGTATCTTCTTATGGACTCAGATTCTTTTTCCTGCTAGGCATTCATTTTGTTTAGGTCAGCTAGCTTTTTGTTAGTGATTTCCCTAGACCTGCTAATTTTTATAGGTCCATAATCTGTCCATTATCCTTTTTATACTGAGACCTTATTTGTCCTTTGTTTAATCTCTTTGGTTATCCTTTTCAATATTTGGGCTGTTGACTTTTTTCCTCAACCTCTGTGCCCTGTGGTTAAGCTTTAGGAAGTTGGAAGTTTAGGGAGCCTTTTTCTTTTCCGTGTCTTCTCATGTTTTTATTTTTTTACTTACTTGTTCGTGCTGAGGCTTGTGGGTTGGTTATGGTGGAAGACTTTGTTGCTAGTATGAAGACCTCATTGGTTAATGTCTGCTTTTGAGTGATGCATTCTAGGTGTGGCTAATTATAGGCCTTTGGCTCCATCCTTGTATCCTGCCACCTCCATTTACTTGCGTGGGGTAGCTGTAGTGTATTTGGCCTAGTACACAGTTCTCTAGGAATGGATCATAGTATTGTTAGTGAATGAACCTATCCAGATATTGGCATACAGAGAAAGTCAGTTAACAGTAACATCTATGTAACCTTGAGTATAGTAAAAACAAACAAACAAAAAAGTCAGCAACAATAATAGCATCAAAGACAAATTAAATGTTGACATACCCTAAGTAGCAATCATGTACCACCTTTAACCATAGAGAAGAGCTCTGTAATTATGTTATAAACACTAAGACAACCAAATATTGATCTATAGTAAATATCTACTAAGTGGAATGACTTTTTATCTCCACTAGCAATAGAATAGTAAAACAACATTAGGATTCATATATCTCAATCATTTTACTAATAAAGATAGAAAGGGTGGAGAACAGAGAATGAGAAAAGTAAAATTTGAAATACTAATTAATGAAAGATGAGAAGGAGAAGAGTGAGAGATGTGATCCTATTTAGAAAAAGGAAGCTAGTAGTATTAGATAACAGTTTTTAAAAAGGAAAAGAAGACAAACAGCAAAATATAAAAGTAGAAATGAAAAAAGAAAAATAGAGAGAAACTAAACCCCAAGATCCTCTCCCCCCAAAATAAACAATAAAGGAAAATGAAAAGGGGAGAAAACTCAGTCAATTAAAAGACTTACTCAGTGTATTTAAATGAATGATATTTTTCTAGGCTCTGAAGCCTTGGAATACAGCAAGTCACAATTTTCTCCATGGGCTATTTTTGGGATAGGTGCTGTGGGTCAGGTCTGTCATTTCTCCCTTGAGTTGGTAACTCTCCAGGGCTTTCTTTCTCTCTTGGGGCATTGACCTCATCTATGATCAGGTTAACCAGTTGGTTGGCCAGTGATGCCTTTGATTCTCAGTGTGGAGGAGAAACAAAACACAAAACAGGCTTGCAGTTTGTGGGTGGCCACTTCCAGCCAAATAAAAACACAAGCAGGCCCAAAGCTGGCCAGGGTCAAATGCTGTGCAGGCTGGGGAAGTGGATGGAGGGCTCTTCCTTCTAGTTCCTCCTAACCTGCCACACCAGACTGCTGCTTGCTGACTAGGTGCCTGCTTTAAGAGGGTGAAAAACAGATGATGAAAACGAGGTCAATAAAATTAAATGGGTTTGAGTAGTCCAGCTTTTATCACAATGTTTATGGAATTCTGAGACACTTCGAATATAGGAAATAAAAGGAGTGCTGTGACTCACATCGGGACATTCCCACAATGCTTTATGCAGTGTGGCTTTTCCACAGATGGCTGGGTCTATAGTGTGTGATGCCAGGATTAAGGATTGTTTGGCATAGTTCTGGGTAGGATTAAGGGAGCCCCACTCTGTGTAAGATGTAAGGAGCCAAAAGAGGGTCACTGTCACTTGCAGCTTGCTGCCTTGCTGACTTCTGCCTCTGCCTGCCGTGAGCTCTTTCTCTGTGATGCTCCTCTGCCATGACACCCTCTCTTGGAGCAGCTGACTATGGACTGAAATCTGTACAAACTGTGAGCCAAATAAACCTTTCCTTCTTTAACTTTGGGTTTCATGTATTTTTTCTCAGTTATGAAAAAAGTGGCTAAGACTAAAAGTATATAACTAAGGTTTAGGTATCCACTGCAAAGTTGTAACAACAGCAGTATTATGTTCACATGCCCATGATCATTCTTTTCTCACTGATGAATTTAGTGTGTAACCTATACATTTGTTTTTATGATTTGAGATATATATTACACTTAGTGCTTTGCTGTTACATGCTTTTATGGTTTTGCTACTACATGTGTTCAAGTTCCATGAGAAAATATTCATGATGTATCTATTAATCTTGCTCACAGCATTAAGTTTTGTGATATATTCATCTTGGTCCACATAAGTAGTTCTGCATAGCAGGGGATGGCACACTTTTTCTGAAAAGGGCTGGCAATAAAAGGCCATGAAGACTCTGTAAAATCTACCTAACTCTGCTATTAGAGTGTAGGACCAGCCATGGTGGGTAGATATGGCTGTTTTCCAATAAAACTGTACCTGCAAAAACCAACAATGTGCCACATTTGGTCTTTGGGATACACTGACTAGACTCTGTTATATAGTATTACATTGGAAGAATATGCCAGTATTGATTTTTTGTCTTCTTTGTGATGGTTAATTTTAGGTGTCAACTTGACTAAATTGAGGAATATTCAGGTAGTTGGTAAAGCAATATTTCTGGGTATATATGCGAGTATACTGCTAGAAGACACTGGAATTTTAACCAGTGGGCTGAGAAAAGATCTTTCTTCAGTGTGGGTAGGCACCATCCAACAGGCTGAGAGCTCAGATGGAACAAACAGGCAGAGGAAATGCAAATTTGCTGTGTGTCTTCTCTAGGTGGGAAGCCTTTATGCCTACCCTTGGAGATCAGACCTCAAGTTTTCCTGCTTCTGGATTCCAGGACTTGCACCAGAAGTCTCTCCAGGTTCTCAGTTTTTCAGTCAAATAGAGGATTAGACCACCAGCTTCCCAGATGTGAGACTTGGCTCAGATTTCTACTGAGCCACACAACCAGCTTCTTTGTTTCTCCAGATTTCAGACAACTAGCTTTGGGACCTCTCTGCCCTAAAAATCATGAGAACAAATTTTTGTAACGATCTATCTATCTATCGATCTATCCATCAGCCAATTATCTCCTGTTGATTTTGTTTCTCTAAAGAATACACATGATAATGGGCATTGAGGTCCTCAATCATTTTTCCCTCAATCACTAAATACTACAGTAAAGAATCTTGTACATATTTCCTGTGTTCTTGTGTGAGAAATTCTTTAGGTCAATGTCTTTTAGCTGGTAATGTGCTTATGAGTCACCTGCAGATCTTATGAAGTCATCCAATCTGTTAGTCTAACAGGCTCCTAGGTAAGCAGAAGCTACAGGTCTGTGCACCATATTTGAAGAAGCACACTGGACTATAGAACTAGAACTAAAATTGCTCAAAATTATCAAATATTGACAAACTGCTTCTCCAGGTGTTTAAAACTTTCAACTCCAACATCAGTACAGTATATGCCAGTTTTAATTACTATACATTCTTGCCAACAGTCGAATTTTCAGACTTTTATATGTCAGCAATTTGAAGAGCATGAAATTATACCTTCTTTAAATTTGTTCTTTCTGATAACTGAAAATTGAACATGTTTTTATATGTTTGTTACGTTGTGGTCTTGTTCTACTGTATGTACATATTTTGTTTATATATTTTCTGTTTTTCTTATTGCTCTGTATAAATGCTTTTGAAATTCTGCACAATGATATTTTGCTGCTGTGTGTTTTGCAAATATTTTCTCCACTCTGTTTCTTCCTTTTATTGTTGACCTGACTGTACAGAACATTTTAATCTTAATATGCTATAATTAAACAATTTTTCCTTTATTGTTGGCATTTTAGAACTTTGCTTTAGAATTTCTTCATAAGCCCCAAATCCAAGAAGATGTTGCTCTTGTTCTTTTTTCTAAATATTGCAAAACAGGGTTTTTTTAGGCATATAGGTCTTAACTTGTAGAACCAATTTTTGTCCTGATAGGAAACACATCCTCCAGTATCATTTAGTGAGTAGCTCATGTCTTCTGCACTGACTTGGAATGTCGTGGTCATTTGTCTCTACCATGTATCCATGTGCTCTGTTCTGATTTTTTATTGCTTTGCACATCCATGACACTATCTTATTTACTGTAGCTTTATAAATTTTTATGTTTGATAAGGTGCCTTCTTCAAAATAGTTTTAATTATTTTAAATGTTTACTTTTTAATTCTTTTGTCAACTACAAATACATGCAGATAAGTCCCCATAACTACATATAGATACAACTCAATAAGATTTTATGGACTAAAAATATTTATAAAACAAGCAAGTAAATTAAGAAAAAGAAGTATTCTATCATCTCAAAAGGCCTTATCATACCCACCATTTGTCTCTCCCATAATATCTCACCCCAGGAGGAAACAATAGCATGAATCTGATATGACTATATGAATTAGATATATATTGATTATTTCAGTGTTTTGTGTTAATAGAAATATAAAGCTATATATTTTTGAGTCTGATTTTTACTATTGACTAATTTCTAGTTCTCAACTATTATCAATCATGAACTATAATCACACTTATACATGTCTTGGGATGAACATAAGAATGTATTTTTTTGTTACTCTAAGTATGATAGTTAACCAGTCTTGGTCTACAAACATTTGTGTTCTTAAACTACATAGAGATCATTAAGAGTCAATATTTAGAAACCTTTAAGGCAATTTGATACAGTATTTTTAACCTCTATCAAATCTAATAATTTGTATACATTGAAAGTTTTTTCATTTTAATTTTCAGACAATTCATTTCTATTGTACTTACAAAATATATGGAAATGAATAATAATAACAAGAACAACAAAACCTACTCCTTTATGAAGATATTTTGAGAAATACTGTTCCAAAACATAAATAGAGAAGGTTCATTTTCAAATCACTGAACATAAAGATTTCTTCCTCAGGTTACCCGATTGTTGGTGAAATAGAAAGTGTCTTCTGTAGCCTGGCCATTAGTGAAGTCACATGTACATTTCTTATCATTTTGTGAATTTTGTCTGAAATATTTTGCTTGACTAATAGCATCTAAATTTTTTATCATACCCTTCATGTTAGTAAAATAGAGAGAAATGCTTCCATATATGGACATATATCCATTAGTATAAATCACATATATATCTATTAAACTTAACTATTAAGTACATCACAAAGCAGGTATGAAAAATAAAAATTGGAAAGGTTGAGTTGAAAAGATAAATGTCCATGAAGGACTTAATTATTTTCCTTCTGTCGCCTTAGGGGGCATACACTCCTACTTTGGAAATTTCTGCTCTCAATCTTTTTCTGGAGAGACTTAAACAGTAATGTTTTGCAGCACTGAGCATCTGCTGAAGCTAACTGTAAAAACAGTGTAAAAACAGGCAAAGACAATACATTAAAAAGGGATGTGGCTATATTTCACAAAACTTTAAAAACAGATAGCAAGCCAGATGTGTCCCCAGAGGATTAGTTTGCCAACCTCTGCCCTAGATTATATAGAAAAGTAAAATCTATTAGTAATTTTCTTTTTTTTTTTCCGGGACCGGGGATCGAACTCAGGGCCCTAGTGCTCAGCGGCAAGCACTTAGCCCACTGAGCTGTACCTCCAGCCCCTATTAGTAATTTTCTTAAAAAATACTAGCTACTTTATAAGGAGAAGCCAGGAAAATTAAAATTAGTCCTCCCTCCCTCCCTCCTTCCCTCCCTCCCTCCTTCCCTTCTTCCCTGCCTTTCTTCCTTCTTCCCTCCCTTCCTTCCTTCCTTTCTTCCTCCCTCCCTCCCTCCCTTCCTTCCTTCCTTCCTTCCTTCCTTCCTTCCTTTTTCCTCTTCATTTTTGCAAATAAAGTCATTTATGGCTGAAGAAACCAAGGTTCAGTGCAATGACTTTCCAAGGCAGCTCAGGATATTCTGCTGTATATACTGCATTTCATGCTCACTACCACACCACCTTGTACTTATTATAAAGTTACTGTATTTAATAACAACTATATTAAGTTACTTTACTGATTAAGAACACGTTGAACCAGCAAATTGTGGTGCCCTATAGTTCATTTTTCTCCCCTAGATATTATATCATTTCATTTAAAAATATTGTATTGCATATAGCTCAGAAAGCTTAGCAGGGTCATTTCTGACTAGTTCCATGGCTAAAAGATCTTAAAAACACATATTTTTTAAAAAAAGAAGCCAACCATTTGCTTTCAGGAAAGCCTTGAAAAATTGGCAGGAATTCAGATTACAAGCAGAAGATAGTCTCAGGGGTTGCATTTCAGTAACTGTACTGAGTATTAATGATCCACTCAAGTGTTTAAACATGCACAGTTGATACATTATGCAAACACCCTGGCCAACAGCATGCAGGAGGCTTTCATACACACTGCTCTTAAGAAACAAAGCCATGATTAATTCATGGCCAAGCACACAACTAATGTGAGCAGTAAATAAATCTTGCCTGGGGGGTCAGCAGATCAAGCAGGGTGCTGCTGCTTTGGATGTGCTCAAGGACACTGACTAGCATGTCTTCATTTGTTCTGCTTGAGCACACAGCACAAGGCCTAGCATGGAAGGGGAAGGAAGTGCTTGTGGTTTGAATGAATGAATGAATTACACAGCTGCAAAAGGGATTGGATCCTCTACAGAGGCTTCTGAAAGGTGTTCTCAATATTGTCACCTTTTTATTGCTTCTGCTTCATTCAGACTACTGAAAATAAAAGGGGGAATATTATGAGATTAATCTTTTGAATAACAGTAAGATTGTACAAGAAAAGCAACACTGAAAGCCAGAGACACATAATTATTCAACTAACACTGTATATATTCTGGAAAAGAGTTTACTAACAGACAAAATTTATAAATATTTTTCCACATTTTAAGAGCATCTTTTCAAAGACACAAACTCATTCTAAATTTTGTTCTGACATCAGATTTCTAAATTTATCTTAGCTTTAAAGCCAAAGCTAAAAGGCTTTCCTTTGCAAATGTACCTAGAAAATTTCAAGGGGACAGGAAAATAGAGCTCATGGGTGATCCGTCCCCAAACAGCTGTTTGACACTTCTGCCGGGGTACCCATTTTCCCCTTCTGTGACCCCTCACAACCTCCCAGTGAGAACTGCTGTAGAGTGCTTAGGAAGAGGAAAGACGCTCTTCCTCACCCCTCAATCCCTCTACCTCAGGGCACTTTCTTGAAATTCCTCCTAACAAGGTACCCACAACTTCCATTCCATAAAAATATTTAAAACTCAAATATCACTGAAAGTGAAAAAAATAAAACTATTGACTTAGAGTCACACTAAGGGGTAAATAGCCTACCAGATCATTTCCAGAGAGTAGGTTCTGATGGCTACAGCCTCCTTGGAGAGAAAAAGGCACTAGGGAAAAATAAAACGAATATTGCCTCATTTCAATTGAACTGCTTGCAGCATCCCTGCTTTTGAATTTAGTACACATTTCTCCCAGATCTTGTCCCAGAGAGTTTTTTCCTAGCATCTATAATTCCAAGCACCCCCAGGGACAGCTCGCCACCTAAGCCTTAGCTAACCAGTCTTCTGCTGTCTGTTTCATCTACCTGCTTGCTTTTGTGCACCCGGAAGTCATATCAACAAATACAATTCTGATTTTGTAACCTGTATGTCTCAATGAAGCAGCTGTGGATGGGATAAATACTAGAGAAGAATCTTTTTAGCTAACTGGCACTACTTACTATAAAGAATTTAGGCTTTCCCTAAAGACGCTTGGGAGTGGGCTCTGAGGTGGCAAATAAGAGCTTTATGAAACTGGAATCAACCCCCAGAATGACTGAGGAGGTAGGTGTGCGATGCTAGAGAGGTAAACTGTAGTGTGGTTACAGCAAACATCTCAGCTCATCCAACATTTGTCTCCAAAAGGGAGATCTGGAGCTGAGGTGGCCTTTTTGAATGATCCTGACTTGACAGCAGAAAGTGAGATCTTTATAAGCCAGCACTGATCATCACTGCATGGCGGCTGGGCCTGAAAAGGACATCATCTTGGTCAAGGCACTCCTCTCCTGAAGTAGATCCCAGAGAAGGTGATCAGCTAAGAGGCAAGTGCAGGCTTAGGAAAAGTAAAAATGACTTGTTAATTTGTTACAAACTTCACTAAGCTCTGTTCTTCTTTTCAGAAAATCATGTCACCCACGGTCATGTTGCCCATAGATTTTGACTTGCTGATTCAGAACGTTTGGACCAGTCTGCATCTGTAACTGCCACATTCATGATGCATGTGAGCACCTGCCTGCTTTGCTAAGTTTTCTGTTAGTTCTCTTTTATATAGCAGTTAAGATTATGTGTAACAGTAATAATGCTCACATACATTTCATTTCAGGATAGTAAAGGAAGCATAGCAAAATATTTTGTGTGAAAAGACAGCATTATATCTGAAACAGCAATTCAGGATGGAACCTCGCCCTAGGGTCACCCTTAATCCTGGTAATAATCATTACCATCACCTAGGAAGTTGTAAAACATCCTGATGACCAGGCCAGACCCCAGGCCAATTAAATTGGGACCTCTGGAGGTAAAATCCAGACATCATTATTTTTGAAATTCTCCAAGGGTTTGCAACATATAAAATATAAAGTTGAAAAATCACTGCCTCTGATACAGCAACTATGAAACTTCAGTGTATCTCACAGTGATCTGGAAATTGTTCACCACAGAAGGCTGATCCCCACCCCTGGAATTTCTAATTCATTTGCTCTGGAATTGCAATCAGGTCCCATCGTGACACTCAGGTCCAGGGACTGAGGGGCTTTGATACCTCACCAGAGTCTCACCACATTTAGCAACTCCTTCTTGTCCCTGGCCCCACGGGCACCACAAACATTTGGAAAATCTCCCCTTCATCCACTCTGGCAGACCCTTTTCTCTCTATGCAGCCATTTCAAACTGCCACAGCTCCACAGGTGGTTGTTGCTCAGGGAGATGGAAGAAAGTATGGATGACCTCTTCTTCCGTGACTGTTTCATGTTCTTGGCCTTGGATTTCTTCATCATTGCTGATAGGATTTTAGAGATTACAGGAGTACAAACATTCTTCTGAAACAAGAAACTAATGGCTTCTACTGCACATTTAATCCAAAAATATATATTAGAAACCAAATACACTTAATTATGACTTTTCATATTTGCTGGGTTCTCTTCATTGTTGTTGATTTTATCCTGAGTGGGCCAGAGACAGAGGTTCAGGTTCTAGAAATACATTTCATTTGTTCAAGTTCAAATTAAGCAATCAGTAAGTAAATGCCAAGATGGGCAGCAGTAATTTGGCCACAGCCCTTTCTTGTTCTCCTAAAATCAAGGTCTTTCACAGAAGTTTTTAAAATAGGGCTCATTTAACCATGGTCTCCTGTAGTTCCTTCAACGGTAGAGATTTTTGAAACACATGTGATTATTCAGTTTTTCAGCTAAAAGAACTAAAACTGAAAACAGAAGGTTGGTAATTAAGATAAAAATTAACTCTCCTTTTCTTAGAGAGCCTGCTGACCACAAAAAAGACCCTCATTTTTTTCCAGCAAAACAAAATAGTTCACAAATTTTCAGCTTGACCAAGATTAACAATGTAAAGATATTGGCTTCTGTTGAAGGGAATGTCAAGATTTATTGATCTATGGAGTAAATAATAAAAGAGGTGAAACTCAGGTTAATAACAAACCCTGGGGAATAATGCATCTTCATATTTGCAGAAATAAAAAGTCAGCTCATATATTGCTCATACATACATTCAAAACCTCTTTAACCAAAAAGCTCTGGAAATCTCTTTGCTGTGACAAATTGTAACCAAAAGCTCTGAAAATCTCTTTGCTGTGACAAAGTGTTTAAATATATGGCCAAATTTCCACTTATATTAACACTCTGGGTACTGAGGCAGCCAGAAAAGCAAAACATTAATCACTCCCTCTAGGCAGAGCAGCAGCCAGTCATATGGCAGTTATTTATTTACATATGAAATTTGATTGGAAGACTTATCCTAACCAGCATCTCACTTGTTTTAAATTCCCTAATTTTCGCAGTTCATTGATCTAACTTACACTAATATTCAGCCACCTAATAAGCCCAAATTTTCTCCTTATATAAAATAAAACTATCCACCCCACTAACTTCATTCAAATATAAATAAATATGCTTATTGTCATCAACAAAATTTTATAAACTAATGTTTATTAAAAATTAATTTTTAAAAAAGTAATAGAGGGCTGGGGATATAACTCAGTGGAATAAGTGCCTGCCTGGCAAGTGCAAGTTCCTGAGTTTGATCCCAAGTACTGCAAAAAAAAGAAGAAATAGAAATTTATATGAATAAAAATAAGTGATTTCTGAGCGATGGTGCTAGAGAGCCAGTGTTGGAATTCTGCCTCTACTGTTTATTTGCTCTGTGACATTAGGCAAGTCACTTGACTGTGGTGTGCTTCAGTTTCCACACTTGTAAAGTCAAAGTAACAATAGCACTTATGTCGCAAAGTTATTGTGGAGATTAAATGCATTATAACTTGTAAAGACTTTAGTATAGCTTCACAGCATAATGAGGAATGAATAGTTATTCCTTTGAAAGGAAAAAGAGATCTTTAAGATCATGTGGCTAGCAGTCTCAAATCTTTGGTTTTCCATGGGCAGCCTGAATCATTAAAACTTTTAAGGGTTAATACTATTGATGTTTATTTAAATTTAAATTCAGTTGCCACCATTGAAAGTTCAGGAGGTTCCATGTAGAATAATGAGGACAACTACTTTTCTGAAAACTTCTGAAGACACTGCTGCACTGAATATGGGTTCTCCAAGACCAAGTCGTGTGGTATGAAGGGACAGCCGGTTGCCTGCCGAGCAAGGTCAGGTGCCTTTGCCCATTTCACAAGGTCCACGCTCATCATGTGTCACAATCCCTGCCACTATTACTCCACACACAGCGGTTGGGTCAGCTGCAACCATTACCCTATGAACACTACTGCTGTTCTCACAGTACAATAAGCATCAAAGAAATTTACCTTCACACCTATGTCTTTTTCAGAAATGGGAAAAACACTCACAGACAAAACCTTGAGAGAGCCACATTTCAAGAAAAAGTTGAGCCAGATATGCTTGTTTATAACATAAAGGACATTTCTAGGTTTAACAAATCAACAAAGTAGCAAAAGAGTGTGTGCTAGGCATGGTGGCGCATGCCAGTAATCTCAGCACTCAAGAGGCTAAGACAGGAGGACTGCTGCAAGTTTGTACCCTGGGCTACATCCCAAGTACAGAGGCAGCCTGAACTATACAGCAAGACTGTGCCTCAAAAAGCCAAAAAAATAAGAATACCTCTCAAGCCTCCCTTAGGAAAACAAATCTTGAGAACCTTGATTGTTATGTGGAAAAGATTCCCGAAGCAAAGCTTAATGATGTGTAAAAGAGACTGAAATTTCAACAGCTATTTTTATGAATGGGAAGAAAACAAGTGGCAGTGCTGCAATGTTCAGTAATGTATACTTCTTCCATTTGTATTATGTCCCTGTTCTGTCCATGTGTGTTTGTGGTTTTGACCCTTGATGTAAACCAACTTATTGCACAGATGTAGAAAGTGAGGCCAGAGAAGTCAAAGGACTTGACTAAGGGTACATAACAATCACGGGCAGAGCAAAGAGTGCACCCCTTCGTTCAGGTACACACACAAGGTGTTTCCAGTGCGTGCCTTCCTGAGATGCAAAAGGAGCACATACCCTCCTGCGAACTGAATCCCAATCTTGTCACCTTTTAATGAGACCATATAAATTCTTCAAGTCTCTGAGCCTCAACTTGCTGGTTGAAAATGTTAATCCTAATGCTGGAATTATAATTATACACAGTGTTTTCAAGACAGAGTAAAATATTTTATCTACTGGCTCCTGGGTCAATAGACAATGAACACGAAGTTAACACTCAACCAAGACCTTTATATTAAGAGTGGAAATACAAAACAAACGTACAGTAAAGATACATGGGATGACATTGGAAGGATAGTTAGGGAGGAACAAACAGCCGAAGGCCTTACCTCGGTGGCTCGTGTAATAGACAGAACTGTGGATTACACGAGGTACTAGAGAGGGTTGTCCTTAGGAGATCTTTGCATACTTTTTTATGTGCTCATAGCTCCTGTGAACCATGGCTCACCCAGGAAAGGCTAAGCTCCTGAGTGTACCAATCAGAGAAAGAATTATTTTTAGAAAAGCAGCGTATCCCTATAATATGGGCAAGGTAAGGACACCATGTTGAGAGACTTAGCCTGAGCTTCTTTCTCCCCACCACACGGCTGGCTTGCTGCGCCCCCTGCCCTGCACACACAACCCTCACCCCACCTCCTGCACTCCCAACCCCCATCCCCACTTCACCCCCATCTTTTGCACTATTATCAGTAAAATTTTTGCTTTTTCTCATTCTGCTCCAGAAAGACTTTCAGTTCTGAGTCAGCCTCACTTGACCTCTTGCATTCCTCCCTGGCTGAAGAGAGGAATCTTGGAAGCAGAGGATCTCTTCAAGGGAGGGCCCCAGCGCCCCAGAATTCCACCCGAGGCAACAACGTGAAATCTCATCATGTGCTGGAAACTTCCCCATTTTCTTATCTCAGTACAGTTAAAATGGTCTTCATCTCTTTTAATGAAGATAGAACATTGCTTCATATTGCTCACTTTCTTAGCCAAGTCTTTGATTCAGCTTGATTTTAAGGTTACACCTTGGTACCTGATTTCTTTGAAAGTCAAATTTGATACTCAGTGCATTATGACCTGCAAATTTGATACTCCACAGGCAGACTAGAACTTGATGGTGTCGAATGCCTCTTGACTTGATTCCCTTTCCAGCCAAAACAAAGTTTTGTGTTCATTTTTGGTATTTGTCATGCCTCCTGGAACAGATTAACAGCGACTACCAAGGTACTGCGATATTATTTTATTTTTCTCTTGATTCTGTAAGCCCACTAATCAGATACCTTTAAAATGATTACACCTCACATGCCTGAAACTATAAAAAGAAGGACTGGAACAAATTAAAAAAGAAAAATACATCCACCCCCATGGCAACGTGTGCTTTATTAAAGACAAGTGTAATAACATTAATTAATCTGAGTGTGATACAGTGAGCATTTGCATTATAAAAACGAACAAAAGACCCATTCATTAATTCCCTTCAAGGTACCCTCCCTCCCTTGGACTACCCTTCATTGTTCCAGCCACTTTCCAATGCGGGTTTGCAGTTCCTTTTTCATGGGTACCTCCTGTTATATTGTCACCGCTGCTCCTGTGTCCTGAATTGATTAAAAATATTTACCTTTCATAGTCATTTTGACTTTGAGAAAGAGCCAGAAGCCCCATCTTCTCAGTTCTGATGAGTAAGAGGGATGTGAACGCGCCAAGTTTTTGTGAGCCCGCTTTTCTATTTGCCACACTCAGCAGCACCATCCACTGTATTTTTATCACTGCTCCAAGACACGCATGAAAGAAGACTTCTGTAACGTGCTCAGAGTAAAAGGAGTGTTTTCAGAAGAATTCATAGCGATGGTTCTTCTCCTGTAATAATTTTTAAAACATATTTACTTTTTGGTCATACTTCATATCTATTTTTTTTATTTGAAAATTTACTTTCCAGTACCTTTTGAATTGTAAGAAAAGCTCTACACAGAAAATTCCAGAACCTGGCTTCCTACAGCCAGAAATTTAAAACATAAAAGATGCACTCCAGAGCTTCCCACTCAAAATCAGCAAAAGGTCAGTTCCCAAACAGGCAGGGCAACCACAGTTAGGCAAACAGTCTCAGTCAGCCGTGCTACTTGGGCTACAAAAGGAGTCGCTAGGTATTACCCAATTTTAACAGAATCTACCCTTGCTGGGCCTGGTGGAATACACCTGTCATCCCAGCGCTCGGGATCGTGTGTCTAATTCACCAAGAATCAGGACTACGCACAGGATTTTTTCACATATCTGCTGTTAATAACCCCAGGGGCTAATGTTTTACATGTCTTTGTCTCTCTTCTTTCAGCTAATGGCTCATATGAAATAAAATTGTTCCTCCATTGCTGATTCTAATTTTTGTAAGGTAGCTTGAGTTTTTTGTATTAACTGATACTCATTTTTATTTGACATTTCACCTTTTTCTCCTCTCCTTCTCCCCTTCAAGGGATAGACACTTCAACTACTGCATGGAAGAAGAAGCAATTGCTACAGGGCAGGAATTACTTAAGAGATCGAAATCAGACTTTGGTTACCAAAATGCTAAACTAATCAAGAACTTTGCTGGTCAAACATCAAGAGGGAAAGTCTGAGGGAAACTATCGAGAAGGAGAAATTGTCTTGACAGAGTCAAGAAGGACAAGTTGTGAATGGGGCTTTAAATTCCTAAAACCGAGGGGCCCTGCACTGCTTCCTGAAAGACCCAGGAGAGAGCAAGGCAAGACAGGAAAGGAGCTATGGGAAGGCATAAGGACTCTCAAGGCAGCTGAGATTTCAGACTTCCCTCAAAATTTCATGTTACTCATTTAAGGCCACTTGCCACACAGACCCCCCAAATCAGAGAGAACTAGAAAAAGACACCTCAGTCTGCCCCAGTGTCCCCTAAAGACAAAGAGGTGCCTGTATAGGTGCACTCTAGCACTTCTCACCCTGGTTCCCCAAGAGATTGCCCATGCTTCCCAGAGAGGAAACAAAATGCTAGACAGGGGTGGGGCTCCAACTAGGTAGGAAGAAGCACACGCAAAGTGGTGAGGTTTCCACAATTGGCTTTTCCTGTGTTTCTGTGTTTGTCACCTGAGACCATGAGCAGATCTAAGGACAAACTTCAAGTACCAGCTTTATTTTGACATGAAGCTGGCTCAGCAGCCCCTGCTGATACCTGGGAATGAATTTAACTCCCTTTCAACAACTATGTCTAAAATCCCCTTGCATTGTAGCCAGAAAGAAGGGCTTCATCTTTGCCTCCTCTGTTTCCTTCATGCTCAACTCATTTTCAAGTTTTTCTCTTTGTCCTGCATCTCTGTGGTTGGAAAGTCCTGCCGGTGCTGTCCCCTCTCACCCCTCTGGCCCATCCCCTTCTCTCACTCTTCCCCACCCCTGCCCTCTCCACCGCATCTGCGGTACCGTCCTCCGGGAGTCCCGCCTGCCTCCTGGTTCTTGTTCTTGTCCTCCTCCGGTCTAGTCTTGGGTAACCTCCAATCAACTCCAACCTGTTCCTGTCAGCCTGCTTTCAGTTCCACATTGTCGTTTCTCCAGTGCCGTTTCCTCCTGCCTCTCTCTCTCACCTCCTGCATCTTCAGGTTTTTCTCTTTTGTCTTCAGCTTCTAAGTCCCACTTTGACTACACTGCTTTCCGGTCCTGCTCAGTGCTTTGCTTGTGTGACCCCTCTGCCCAACACACCCACCCCACTGTTTTCTCATCCCTTTCCCACAGAGCCAACTCTGGCCTCCTCTGTAAGACTCGGAAATCCCCCACTCCTTCCAAATATTTGACCAGCTGCTCCAACAGATGGATGACGCACCCCTCCCTAATGTTTCCTTTCCTTCCCTTCAGTGCTTTCTAAGCAGTCATTCACAGCTCTGTGCCCCTCACTGAAATATATGAGCTCTCCCAAGACAGGGACCTCTCACCTCTTTATTTCTACAACCTAGCACAGTTTCAGTGTAAAGGTGAGTTCTGATTGAATTTTGATTTAAACCATGGCAGATGAAATACACATATACATAATCTCCCTTTCTCCTTTCCCCCTCCCCCCTTCTCTCTCCTTCTGCCTCTGTCCTTAGGGATTAAGGGATTATGCTGGGAGACATAACTCCAAGACTATCTAATGCCCCAGTCGAATTGATACACATGCCTTCCCTAAAAAGAGCAAGGATTAAGGATTTAAAGAGCTGGGATAAAGGATAAGTAAGTTTGCTGAGCAAAAAGAAATTGAACCATAACATAAGGTTATTCATAGGAGCAAGAAAAAGCAAGCAAATGTAAGTCATCCAATGACAGAAAGGGAGAGAGAAATGGACATTCTTGGACAGTTTTGAGCTCCTAGCCTGTGTTTGACACTGTAGATGTGCTAACTTATTTTACCATCAGAAAAGGTCTTATGAGGTAGATGCTTTTGTCCCTTCAAATGAAAAAGTGGGAGTTGAAAGAGCATACGCACCGTTTCCTCGAGTAACAACTAGGTAAGAATAAGATAGGAGTCTAAACTGTGTGACCCTAACTTCCATTCTTTTCGGTCTACCCTGTTGCTTCTAAAGATATACATGGCAAATCCTATTCTTTTCTCAGTGCTTTCTGGGAACACAGGAACAAAAACAGCAGTGCCCAGTCACAGCTCTCCTGGTAGGCACCATCATCATACACACGCACGCTGCACCGGTGCATGCTCCAGACACACACGTCACTTGACCCATGTCACAGTCTTATGAATGAGACACCGTCATGATTCTCCTCATTCTACACCTGAGTAAATTGATGCATAGGGAGTATGCAAACGTGCAGAGCCACACAGATTATAACTGGCAAGAAAGAATTCACAACCAGGAAATGTGGTGGCTGAGTGGATGCCCTTCGTTATTCTGCTCCTCAAAACCTTCATGTGGGACACAGAAAAATGATCACAAGAAAAATTTGGAGAAAAACTACACAATGTACAAGGACTTTTTTGCAGGTACTCTATGGGATTTCACTATAACTTTAGGAGAAAAAATAGAGCTATACGTCTGTTCTCCATTACACAGATAACCTTCACAAGACCTTCAAACTGAGGCTCAACTAGATCCTGGAAGAGAGCTGTAAGTTGTATCATGATAAATTAAACTATTTCCTGCAGGTAAAATGTGGTAAATTAGGATTTGCTCCTGGAAAATAGATTCAACAAAATATTTAAATAATCATAAGAACATATGAAAAGCACACTAATAGAAGTTTTTGTAGACATTTCTTATGTTAAATACAACATAACTTTGGTTTCTGCATGTACTTGCCTTGTTGATATTTATTAAAATAGGAAACAATGAAATTAGAATGGAAAATAAATTATTTTCCCTAGAGGACTTCCCAATAGCAACCACACACATATGTCATTGCTCTAGGCCTATTGAGAGCTACTTGTCTCAGAATTTTTCATTCTAACTCAGGATGAATGAATGGAAAATTTCAGCATAGTAAAAGCTAGGAAAAATAGTTTCCATGGAGTTATTCTTTCCAATTATTTTTTGATCTTCTATTTCAGTAAGTCTTTTGACAGTGATCTCTGCCTGATTCGTCAGTACTGGTAACCTTTACAGTTGTTGTTTACTACACTCTTGGTTTGCATATTTTGGGTTCTGAGATATGCTACTAAAAACTCAGGCATTTTCATCAGTGTGACACCATTACTTTAGAACCTAAATGAGTCAAATCTAAAAATTATTTGCATATTGATTGCATGCTTAGAAAGGTCTCTAATGCATTCAAATTTTGTATTGAAAAAAGTTTTCTCATTTAAAGAGCATTTTTCTACAACTTCAAAATCCTCAAGAAGAGGATGACGATTGATAGAGTAAACCTCCATTCACAGGTATAATTCTTCTCTAGTACAAAGGCTTTCTGCTCAAACAGTACATAAATCTGACAGTTCTGCCACCGGAACAGGTAAACCTGCTTGAAGTATCTACCACTACAAGATAAAACCAAAGAAGACCGAGATGAACTTGAGATAATTTCTTTTGGATAAAAAACACAGCTCACTCCTCTTTCTCTATATATTTTTTTTTCCTAAAAGTCGTTCAGAAAAGGTCCTCTCAAATATCAGAAACAATTACACAATTATTCGAAGACTTTAAAAAGTGTTTCTCATATTCTTTCATGAGAACATACAAAGCCATTTCAGTAAAATTTGCTCAAAAATATGCCCATAATTATGGCATTTTCACATAGCATCTGATTTTTATATTTAGCACTTTTGTATGAAAATGAGGAAAATATATTTTTAAATTATTAATGATTTCTTCTTTCTCATGTAAGTTTGAATAATGCTTTGTCAATTACTTTTGTCAATGTGTGCTGCTTAGCACTTATATTTTCAATGTGTTTACAATTTTGTAAACTTCCTATGTGTTTATGTGTTTTGTGTTCAAAATACTTTATATTTACTTACCAATTATATTTTATGAATCCCGAGCATGCTTTAAAAAGGTAGCAGTGATGCCAGTATTATGTAAATTAATTCCAAAAATGTTTTAATTGTCCATCAGCAACAGCCAAAAAACTATAAGAGAAGTTTTTACTCTTTTTAGTCAATAAAAGAGATTCAAAAGTGAGACTATGCTTGATAAAGTTAATGTAGGTCACATACCTGTCACTTAGAATTAATTTATACTATATCTTTAGAACAATTTGTCAAATTTTAATATGCACTGGAATCACCTGAAGAACCTATTGAAATTCAAGCTCTGATTTACTAGCTCTGGATTGGGGCCTGAAAATTTAAATGAATTCCCAGGTGATTTTGATAGTCCTGGTCTCAAAGCTCTTCTAGAGTTCTCCACATCACACAGCATAGATTTGGTCATTCTCAAAGGAATGCTAGGAAATCTCTGCAAGGTAGAACTGTCTCAGTTGTTATGATTTTAGTGAACTGAAGGTGCATCTATGCCCAGTGAGTTAAGTTAAGACACGTGAGGTGGAATTTGTCTCAAAAGTTGGAAGAGAATTTGGGTTTATAAGGAAAAAAGATCCTCTGGTTTCTCTTCAGATTGTATAAATCTTTCATTTTTTATAAGCAAAAAGGAGTCATGAAATCTTGAGAAAGGAGATCTAGGACACTTTCTGGCTATGATGTGAACAATGATTTGAAATAAAAGTACCCGGATACCTGGCTGAAAATGCCTTCAATAGATTTATTCTTCCAAATAAGGTCACTGAAAGGACCTGAAGGTTGAGCCAGAGCTATTTCTTGGGAGTCCTTGGCGCTCTTCCACACGCAGAAAGCCTTGAGCCCTGGCCCGGCAGTGGGACCGACACGGCAGCGGAAGGAGACCCGTGCACTGCCGGCCTGCTGCGCCCAGCATCCCAGCAAGTTAGTGCAGATATGGCAGGCTAGGTTAGTTGACCCACATGGCGGTGACGCCTCTCTTTTCATGGCCCTGGTCTCTTGCATCATCAACTGTTTCTTGCCTGTGTCTTCCCTTCAAACCCAGAACTCCCTGAGGGCAGGGGCTGCTGGTGACTGTCCATCTTTCATATGGAACTTGCCACAACATACAGCCCAGCCGTTAGTGGACACTGATCTTTAAATCAGTATCCACTAAATGAATGAGACCTGGAACATAGCACTTAACCTCCTTCCTTTCCCATGTCAAGCCAGGGATTGATGTAGGAGAGAGATTCTGTCTCTGTACTCCCATAGCTGGCCACATGCTTTGCTCTTTTTCTTTGCCCTCTGTGTTAAAACATTGGATTTTAATGCCTGCCCTCTACCATCAGACTCAGTATATCTCACCATGGCTCACACTGGGCTCTCCAATTTAATGCAGGTCTCCTTCCTGGAGTAGGGCACAGACTTCACCAAGCACTGACAGCAGAGACTCTCCTATGGATTCAGATCTTTATGGTGAGAAAGAAAACATGCTCAGATTACCTCATGGAATCAGGTTTGTTGAAAAAACAACAGGGGAGATGAAGAAAGCAAGAAGTTTCCTGGGCAGTGGGACAAGCTTCCTGGTTCCTGAGTGCCCACAGCCAGAATAACCAACAGGCAACGCGATAATGCACATACTGGCTCAAGGAGCAGCAGAAACTCCAGCAGCCCCACTCACTAGCCCTACTCAGCTAAGCAGGGGCCCATGGCTCTCCACAGCTACACTGTGCGGTCAGTCAGTGGCCAGGGCAGTAAGTTCACACAGCAAGGAGCAGCCTATGTATACAGAACAAGCAATCAGGGCCACTTCATCAAGTTAAGTCAAAGAAGTTTTAATGAGATAGGGTACAAAGAGCTCATTCCATAGCCTTTCACACTATCAGATTTTGATTCCCTTCCCTACCATTCTCACGCTTTCCCATTGTCCTGTCAGCAGGAGTTAGAGCAGTACTCTCCTGGTTATTCCAAGAGTGATCTCACAGGTGAACACCTCAATCCTAGTTTCACACAAAAGACCTACTGCCTCATGTCTAAGGACTTTGCAGAAAATCTCTGAGGATTCTAAGTGCTCTTAAAAGACTTCATTAAATAAATTTTAAGACACTATGCTTTCATTTTGATACAACAGTGCAAGTATGCTGTGGATTACCAATTCCACAGCAGTTCAGTGACTGTGGTGTTTTGGCTCAGGATCACTGTGGTGACAAAATGTATACCTTTGATTATCATGGGCTAATGACCATAGAGTGGAGATCAGTACTATGAAAGGCTACACAATTCCTCTTGCCATGTAAACATCAGAGAACCTCATGATTTATACGGATTAGGGGTTTACAAAAGTTCCAGTAGAAAGAAGTAGTGGGAAATCGATCCTTCCCACGGCATCCTGTAATATAATCCACGTGAAATGTGTGAGACAATCTGTCCGATTTCCCAGTCACACATGTACTTTGAGGTTGAGAGTTTAGATCCAGCAAATAGCATCACCCATCACACTGAATTTGCACTGTCAATTTGATTTCTTATGGTCTCATACTTTTTAAAATTAATTTATAATTTGTCCAGGTTTCCTGTCTTTTGAAGAAATATAAGCATAGGAAGTTTATTAATACTTTTGGGTTTGTGTATATGTAAGTAAATTTCTAACAAAAACAACTTAAGCCAAAATTCAAAGCTGAGACAGCTCTCTCCTCTTCAAAGATCATTAATTCATTAGTCATTCTTGAGTGATTGGAAGGGGTGTCTTTTAGGGATGTTAATCCTATAGCTGCAAATACAGTTACAGTCCTGGTCGAAGCAATGAGAAGGGACACACAGTAAGCCAGGTGTGATGGCACGTGCTTGTAATCTGCGCAAGCGTGAAGCAAGAGGGCTGCAAGTTCAAATCCAGCCTGGGTAACTTAGTGACTTAATGAGATCCTGTCCTAAAATTCAAAAAATTTAAAAAGCAGGCTGAAGAGGTAGCTCAGTACTAAGGCCCTGCTTCAGTCTTGAGTCACACACACACACACACAGACACACACACACACAGGCACAGGACTAACTTTAAACAAAGTCTTCCTTGGTCAGAGACTATACTGATGTTGCTCCTAGATCCCCTTTCACCGGCCAGCACACTTAAATCCAAACTGCTGTCAGTGATGGCTACAGATGGCCCCTAGCCGCCTCCTCTGGAGAACTGGCCCCAGGAGTCCCACCTGCTACATCGCAGTTTCTCCCCACAGCCATCTGGCTGAGGGGAGAGTACGGAAGGCCAATCCTCTTGCTTAAAGGTGGCTCAGCTGTGGGGTACAATTCATGTTCCAGAGCTGCCGTGGAGTCAGGCAAGGCTGGACTCCCGATGAGATCACAGCTCTGCTTAGAATCTCTCCTTCATTTTACTTCATTTACTCTTTCCCTCCTTAAAGCACAGCCATAACACATACCCAAGCTCCACAATTAAGACACTCTCCTAAGCTACAGAAAACCTACTTGGCATAAAGATTGGCTGTTTGGCCCAAAAGAATTCTTTGTGTGAACTTAGGTCCTTTCTTCTCTCTCCACTTACCAAGAATAAGAGACATATCTCTTTCTCTAGAACATGTTACAAAATAACCCCAAGTGGGATTTAATTACTAATTGACTCTGAAAGTTTCAATATAAAGATTTCTGACTTGTACATTGTGTGAAAACTCTCAAAATCAAAATGCCTCTTTTTTTGTCTTAAATTTCATTTAAATAACCTCCAGTGAGAACAGAGCAGACCAATTATTACCACTTCTTCACAACACCAATGATCCAAGCCAGGGAGAGCAAGCACACCTGCAGCCAGCTGCCAGCCAGTGTGATGGGTAGGATCTCTCAAGGGAGATGGCCTCAGCCTCGGCCCTGACCCACTGCTGGAGGAGCATCCACAGTGGAGCAAGGGTTCTTGATGGTCTCATCAGTAGACACAATGAGGCATGTCACCCCAAAGGCTGCTGTCGGGTATTCATCCTCAACATAGCTGGCTCCCCCATGAAGGCTCTGAAGTTGTCAATGATGTCCTCATTGTTGATGTCCACCCTATACCACACGCCTCCTTGGGCATGCCAAGCCCATAGTTTGTTCAGGATGCTTGTGGCATCAAAACCAGCATTGTCACATAGCTGGTATGGGATAATCTCTAAGACCCTGGCATAGGTCCCAATCAGTAGCTGTTGTTTTTCTGGGATAGTCCTTAAGTAATCCCACGGGTACTTAGAGAGTTCCATCTCCATGGCCCCACCACCAGCCACCACCTGAATCATTCTTGATGATCCTCCTGACGACCATGATGTCGACATGCAGAGACTACTCCGTCTCCTCCATAAACTGCTCAGCACCGCAGTGGAGGATGAAGGTGCAAGTCTTGGCCTGGGGGCACCCAGTGAAGAAATTGTACTTTTCACCTCCAGTCTGGGTCTTTTCAAACAGCTGGCAGCAGCTCAGCACATCTGCTGATGGAGCATTCACACTGGCCTGGATGAAGCCTGTGCAGTCCTCTTTAACTCTTTCTTAGGAACACAGCAGGCACAGAGTATGTCCCTATCAGTGAAGTACTGGGTGGCCACATCCCCAATACGGAGTTTGGATAAAATAACTTTGGCTCCAGAATTATGGATCTTCTCTAACTTGTTGTAAAGAATGTTCTGCTCAGCACCAATGATTGCCTGATAATCCTCTACAGTGTGAACTCTGATTTCAGCACTGTCTTTCTCAGCTTTCAGCTTGAGTTCAACATTTAATAAGGTGATCATGGGGTTATTGTACTCTTAAGTTGTATTTCAAAGCCATCGTAAGAGTCTTCTTGAATTCAACACCAGTCACCAGCTGAGATTCCTCTAGGGCTCCACGCTGTAACTTCTTGATTCCAATCATTTTAAGCTGCAGCAAATCATCGAGCATCATCACGGCATCAACTGCTATCTTAGCAAAGAAAGCTTTCTGCTGGGAGACCAGCTTCGAGCTCAGAGCTGTCATGGCACACTTCTCCAGCAGCTTCCTCTGCTCCACTTTAACTGACTTCTTCACAGTCACAGCGATTTCTTTGATCTTGTTAATTGCCAACTGTGTTGCTGTGCAAAAAGCACAGATGATGATCTGGGGGTGCAAACCCTCCTCCACATATGGTTTCATCTGCTTCAGAAACTGCAGCTAACAATGTTACTGAGCTGGTGCCATCACCAAGCTCAGCACCTTGGAATTTGACAATGTCCACTAAAGTCTTTGCTGCAGGATGGATGACATCAAGCAGTTTCAAAATTGTGGCCCCATCATTACAAATTGTTGCTTTGCCTCAGCCATCTAGAATAAGCTTGTCCATGCCACAGGGACCTAGGCAGTTCTTACAGCCTGGCAGACACTGAAATCACTCACAAGCTGAAGGGTGCCTTGGGAGCTGTCCGTCCCTTCTTTCCGCAGCATAACTGGTGTGGGCATCATTTTGGCAACTTCTTCAGGGGCCCATTGCTCTGTTCTCTGTGTTTCAGCTTCCCAGACAGCCCACAATGCTCCACGCCAAAGGAGTCCCAAGAAGCTTCACCAGGCTGTTAGACCAGAACCAAAATGCCTCTTTTGAAATACTTTCAGGTCTCCAAAACCAAATGACTGCCTTTCTGGGTTCAATTATGGGAAACTTGCAAAAGTTCTGTGATATCAATTTCTTCTTAGGCACCTGTTAGAGAACAACCTTTTGTCCTTGGCAAACCAGTTGCACATCTTTGCCGGTAGGCACTACCTCTCTTTGTAGAACCAAGTTACTCTGAAAGCATGAGAAATGGAGACTTGATGGGGACCACTATGAAGGAGATCTGAGCAGGACTTAAACGAACCAATTGGCTTTTCATGTTCACTTGTGAATCTGTCCAAGGCCTAGGCTCCTGGCACTCCTGAGTCTCTGAGTAAGGTAGACTACATAGGGTGTTGGTCTATTATCTGTTTCTGTCCAGGGTAAATAGGTCCCGAGAATGAGGTACCCGCAGATGAATAAAAAAGTAAGAAGAAAAAGAAATACAAGAGAGACAATGTTCTGGGATCACGGGGCTTACAGCCTTTTGGACCACAGCCTCGAATCACATCTTCCGTAACCTTTTATTGCGATAAAACAAAAGAAGCAACTTAGCTAATGGGTGGATATCAACCGTTTTAGCAAGAACAATGCAACTCAATTACCATAGGCCTGAGACTTGACTAGATAGCCATCATGTCACCATTCCTTTCTGCATATCACAGCAAAACGTTTAGTGTCGTTGCCAGGTCTTTCAAAGCAAGCTCATCCTGAGTTCGATCCCCAGTACCGCCAAAAAAACAAAACAAAGAAAAAAAAAACAAAGCTTCCGCTAGACTTCCTCCAGAGCACAACAACCGAGGCTAGGTTATGCCTAAGGCAATACATTGAAAGATTAACTAAAGAATGTCCTTCTCCACAATAAAGTCCTGGTTGCTAGTTCCCATTATATCATGTATCATTTCATAAATCTAATAGGAATAGACATTTTTACATTTCTTGTCATTCTACAACATTCCCCCACTCATTTCTTCTCCTAGAAAAAAACAAACTCACACAAGTTAAACTGAGTTAATAACACAATATATATAGTTATCAACTTTTGAACATTTGTTATGTATCAATTACTTTTCAAAAAGCATTAGAATCATTGTTTTATTTAACTCTCACAATTGCCCTGTGAAGTAGATATTCTCTCCATTCCAAGCTAGGATTAATTTTTCTTCTGTCCTGAAGGTAAGGAAGCTCTGTGCATGCAGCTTGCCCACAGACTTATCAGTATGTTGATATCCATCTCTTCCATCTTTCTTCACCAGCCTGGGCATTTGGCTTTCATCTTAATGGTCATGAAATGATTGATGTGTCTCTAAGCACCACATCTATAGGAAGGAGGGGGAAGAAGCCCTGTCTTTCCTCTAGTGTTGATTTATTTAGGAAGCCAAGTCCTTTTCACAGACTTCTGCCTTCACCTCATAGACCAGAACTGTGACATTTGACCACTGGAGAACAAGGGAAGTAGGGGATTTGAGCATCTCCAGCTATGGTAGTAGTATTTGTAATTAAAATTTTACTTATGAGAGCAATGTCTTAGTTTGCCTGAGATAATACTAGTTTGCATTGTTACTAACAACATAATCATTAATAATCATTAATAAAGTTGCCTTTCAACCTTAAGTCTGTCTTTGGATGATAAACTACCTGGCTAAAACTTTTCTATAACAGAGAATGGTAAAAGAAGGGTTGAGGAAACCAAAATTTACTATTGTATCCCAGCAACCAAAGTTATCGAAAATCAGTGTAAATCTTAATTTATAGTCTTTCATGAGAACATCACAGGAGTATATCTTTATGATACAAAACTAAACTTCTTTCAAATTTTTGTTCTCCTTTCTTTTGCTATCAGTATCTTACATATACATAGCTAACTCACCGATGTGTCTGTGTGTCTCCTCCTTTTTTTTTTCTCTACTGGGGATTAAACACAAGACATTTGCATTGAACTGCATCCCCATCCCTTTTTTTTTCTTAAATTTTATGACCGATTTTTGCTCAATGGCCATGCTGGGCTCCAACTTGCAATCATCCTCCCTCAGCCTCCTAGAATTCTGGGATTACAAATGTACACCCTCCGCTTTCTGACTCAGCCTGTCCTCCTCTCCTCTGCTCCCTCGCTAGCCCAGGTCTTGGTTGCATCAGTCCACTTAGCCTCTTCCTGTTTCTCTAGTCTCACTGCCACACTTCGCGGCAGAATGGTATCTATTGCGTGTCTCTGTCCTGCTGCCTCCATCTCCTTTTCAGCAGAGAAGGATTTTGTCACAGTTGCTATTGACCATGACCTTGAGGGAGAGTCTGTCTGAAATGAATCTTCAGAGACCTTGAGGAGGTCCCTCGGAGTCCTGGTTGTCTTATACCTGGGGCCCTTCCTGCCAGAGAGTTCCAGAAATAGAACATAAACCCTCTGCTCAAGCCCATTTGAATTTGATTTGTCTCACATATGAGCAAAGAAATTTTAGCAAACTTACTGATTTCTTTTTACAACTGAAGCAATCTTAGGATGGAATCTTCTATGCTTTGATGGCAGGGAGATGCACGTAAAAATGTGTAAGTTAACATTTTATCCATGTTACCTATAACATGAATGAAATGTGATATACATTTTTCTTTTGTTCTTGTGAAAAGTCTATGATTGGAAACCATAATTTAACTTGGTTTTCTGTATTGTCATTAATGGTTGAGGATAGAGGAAGAAACAATTGCGAAAAAGAAAATAAATGTTCTGTCTTCTGAAGTAGATAGACCCCGACCATTCCCAGCTAAGCCATTTTAAATCACAGTGAGTGCCTCACTAAGTCAGTGTTGGGGAGGTAGAGTGGTTAGGTGCCCTCAATGGGCTAAAAAAGTATGTGCATGATGGTGAGGCAACAGAGACTGTATTGCCCCATGGGGGAAGTAAAAGCAGAGCAAAGTAGCTGACGCTTTAACCTAGTTTCATAAATATGAAAGTTTAGTAAGAGGTTCTTTTGAAAACCAAACATTCTTGTGGGAACTGCATAGCAATGAGACCTTGCTGAGGATTGAAAAATAATGTGGAGAAAGGTTTTGGTGTCCGGAAGTGGCTGATGGAGACTAGCAAATGCTTGGAGAACACAGCTCACATAGTGAGTGTTCAGGCGAACAAGTCTTTTTACTGCGAACACTGTGAACATTCCATCCAAAGCCACAAGGACACGGAAACAGCATCAACCTTACAAAAACACTGGGGAAGGATTTCTACTAATTTATAATAAAATATAGTTAAAGTCAAACTGAAGAGTCTTAGTCAATTTGGGCTGCCAAATCAGAAAGCCATAAATTATTCAGTGCCTTGAACAACTGACTTTTATTTTTCACAGCTTTGGGAGCTGAGAAGTCCGAGATCAAGGCACTGATCAATTTGATAAGGACTCTCATACATTTTGCTGACCGGCACCTTCTTGCTGTGTGTTCACAGACAGAACGAGAGCTCTCTCTTCTTACAACAAAGGCATAAATCCTATCAGCCCCTCAGGACCTCATCTAACCCTCTTTACTTCCCAAAGTCTCCACCGGTAATATCATCACATTTGAAATTAGGATTTTAGCATGGGAGTTTAGGGGATGGACATGGACACCCAGTCCACAGCAAGAAGGAATAAAGCACAGGGGGTTTTTGGAAAGATCATGTTCATCTGTGTCCATTTATTGTGTTTCTTTAAGTCTTGTGCTATTAGGAATATCTTTGATGCTAAAAACAAATGTAGTAAAGTGTGTTTAGAACTTTATGCCAAATTTTTTTCTTTTTTCTCTCCCTCTCTCTCCTTCCTTCTTCCCCTCCCCTTCCCCTTCCCCTTTCCTCTCTTTCGTCCTCTTTCTCCTCCTCTCCCTCCCCTTCCTGTTCCTCCTCTTTTTCTTCCTTTCCTTCTTCTCCTTCTCTTTTTCTTCCTCTTCTTCACCACAAAACACTGCTGATAGAAACTTTAATTTAACGTGAGCTATCTGTTATGTATACATTCCAAGGCTAGTTTACTTATTAAACATACATACCAAAAACCAATAACTAAGTACTTTTCTAATAATCTTCAGCTAACTTTCTGGGGCACAGGACCTGCCCAAGAAATCAAAGAATGCAGCCCTTAAACAGGAAAAAGACAAAGGGAAGGAGCACGAAAGTCACTCATAGTAAGAACAATGTATATAGCAGCCCAGTACATATTTTTGTCTCTATGATTGAGAACAGCTATTCATGAATGATTACTGTATTAGTCAGTGCTTTCCACCGTATAAAACACACATAGATATATCATACAGAATTGTGCACTTCATAAGATGTTTTAGTTGGTTGTGGACTGCATAGACAGTGGTAATACTATAAGATGATACCATCTAGAGATGACATAGCCATCTTGGCTTGGATATGCAATCTCTGATTCTCATACAGTGATGGAAATTTCTCAGAACACATCCCTGTAGCTCAGTTATATACGACTCTACATGCATATGGTTTTATCTTTTGTAGTCTGACCAGCAGAAGTAAACCTTCCCAGAAGAAAAAGGCACCACCCAAAAGAAGACAGAAAAGTATTACTACTTCCATGAAAGCCTTCTCCTGGCAAGTTCAAAATCTACAGATTAGGCCAGTAGGCTGGAGGCTCAGGGAAGAGTTGAGGCTGCAGTTTGAGTCTGAAGGCCATCTGCCAATGCAGTTCTCTCTTCCTAGCAACATCAGTCTTTTCATTGAAGCTTTTTGAATGCCTGGATGAGGCCTACTCATAGGACCAAGGGTAAATGTTAATCTAATTTTGCTAGGTGCAGTGACACAGGCCTGTCTGTGTCCCTCAAAACTTGAGAGGCAAAGGCAGGAGAATTCCTTAAGCCCATGAATTTTTAAGCCAGCCTGGGCAACATAGTGAGACCTTGTGTCAACAATAAATAAAGTAAAATTTAATCTCATCTTTTAAAAAATGCCTTCACAGCAATGTTCACAAGAACAAACATCCGGGTACCAAGACCTATCCATGTTGTCATACATAATTAGCCATCCAAACTACCTTAACTGTGTGTGATATACTCTGGTACCTCCCATTCAATTCTATTTTGCCTCATTTTACTTTTTAAAAATGACATTTACAAAGAATTGACTGGTTTTATGACTCACTCTAAGTATGTAACTTAAAAATCTGAAGAATACTGCTATAAGAAGCGGTTGGAAAGAGCCTCACAGACTTTCTTGTATAACATTTTTGGGATGCATAAATGTCCTTTTGCACTCAGGAGTTCAAGGAAGGGGAGTTTCTAGAAGCTAAATGTGCAGTGGTAGAATGAGTCCCTTGAGATGAAAAGTGACACAGATGTTGTCCCCAAAGCTAGAAGAAATCTTATGTTTTAGAGAGAAAAAGACAGAAGTGTCTGCCATGAGTTATAACTGCAGGCTAGACTGGAACAAGAAGATCTGAGTGGACACAGCACGTCAGTGCTGACATTAAGGACAACATGAGCAGGTATTTCTGGGAAACCATAACACCATGTAATTGCTCCCAATTCAGGCAACTCCGTAGGAAGAACAGCAATGCTGAAACACCTGAGAAGCATTTCTACCACCCAGTGGAATGGGCACTTGACAGAAAAGTTCTTTCACTTATCTACTGCTGCATACAAATCATCCCATGTGAAAGGCTTAAAATATCACCTATCATTTTACTTTTATTCTGTGTGCTCTTGAGGGTTGACTGAACTTGCCAAGATGGTTTTCATTCAAACTCTCATGTAGCTGCTGCCAGATAGTGGCTGCAGCTGGAGTTATCTGAGGCAAGTTCATTCAGATGACTGCTGTCTAGACCACAAGGCTAACAACAGGGGCTGTGCCATCTGGTGCTGTCTGAGTGTCTCTGTCTTTGCATGGCCTCTCCAAACAACAGATTCATGACTAGAGGGAAAATACCAAGCAGAAGTTGTTCAGCTCTTGGGACTTAGGCTCAGAGATCACATAGCATCACTTCTGCCATGCTCTGATAGTTGAGCCTGCTCAGGCTCATGGTCAGGAGAAAGAGATTGTCTACCTCTTTGTTTTGTGTGTGTGAGATAGAATGTGTGTATGCATGTATCACTAGGGATTGAAGATAGGACTTTCAGACTGAGTTGCATGCCCTGGCTCTTTTTAAAAAAATTTAAAACAGGATCTCACTAAGTCCTTAAATTGTACAGGCAGGACTCAAATTTGCAACCCTCCTACCTCAGCCTAATCCCAGCCAGAGTTCTGGGATTAGAGATGTGCTCTACCACAGAGACTCCATCTCTTGATGAGAGAAGAGCAGGTCCTTGTGCAGCACATGAAACCAGACACATTGTTGTACTTACTTTTGGCACTGAAATCTGGATTCATCACTGGGAACTAAAATAAAGTTTTTGTAAATCCAAGTGAATGCACTGGAATTTATGTTTGACATCCCACATACCATCTGAGAACATACACAGGATTAGAACCCTCAATACAGCCCAATAGAACCCTTCATTTTACCCCTGAGGAATCTAGCCCATAAAAGGAGCCGAGGATTTGCACAGATTCCTCCAGCAGAGCAAAGCCAAATCATAGGCCGCCGGGCCCCAGTCAGTTCCCTGCTTGATCTCTCCCTCTCTAGGCTCATTTCTGGAGCAGAGCTGAGCAGAACAGCCCATGCAGGGTTCTGGTGGTAGTACGGGCATCTATCAATGAGGTCCACATTGCATCCAGACATTGAATAAAAGGAAATATCACAACATCTGCCAGAGTGGAGATGACTAGAACCTCACCAGAATGATACTCTAAGCACAGCAAGGGGACCCACTAATCTGAACAGACATCAGTCATAAAGAGCTGGTACAACAGGGCCAGTGTGCCCCATCAGATATCATCTTTGCCTCTGCACTGAGCAAGATAAGAAACTATTTTCTTCAGTTTAAACTCAAGGCTGCAACTCAAGCATTCATAGTTTTGGTCTGGAAACTTCTTGCAAATCTATTTTTTCTAGGGAAAAATAAAATGTGATTTTCTCTTTGCTGACAAAAAGAACTTTGAAGGTACTTCTTAAATACTTTTTAGAAGTTAAATCACTTCTGCTAAGAAAAAAATGATGAGTCAATAGAAACTAAATCATGATCAGATGGATTAAATTTTTTCACAATAAAATGACTTCTAAAGAAAGGGCAAAATGTTTCAAAGAATTGGTTTCCAGTAGATTTTATATTAACAATCATCACTTTTCCGAACTTAAGACTTATCGAATCTATTGTTATGGAAATGGGGATGTGGTCCCAAGTGCAACAGTACAATTTCACTACAAGATTAACCAAAAGGGCAGTAAAAGTCATAGCTAAAGTGCAGCGTTCTGGTATTCCATTAAGTACAAGGTAGAAAACAGTGTACAGGAAGAAACTTACATTGACATATTACATTTCTAAAGCTTTGCTTCCAATGTGGAAATCACACTCGAGTGCCTCTCTCTTTTGGATGAGCATCTAATTGAACAATATGAACTCCACAGAAACCCCACATATCAGAACTGAAAAACATCTTAGAGAAGGTTTTGGGCAAATGCTTTATTTTATAGCTGATTATTCTAAGGTGCTGAAGGGAGCAGTAACTCAGTCACACAGCTGGTGGAGCAAGAAGTCCTGGCTGCACCTGGGTACATTAGCCTTATTACCGCTTACTTGAACCTCTCCAAGATGGTGTAGCAAAAGCATGAACCACGGTGAGAACCAGACTACCAGAGGAAGAAGGGGCTCTCAGAGATGATTACCTCTCAGCACCCAGCTTCCTCCTCTAGCACAGTCTCTGCCTTTGTTTGAAGAACCCCTGCTCCCTGACATCAGTCTGGAGGTGAGATGAGACTGTGCTACTGGCCTGAGTGATGCACACATCTGCGAGTCAAGCCAATCACCACAGTGACTGCTCATGGACCAGCACTTTACCCACTCAAAACCAGTGAAAAACAATCAAATGCTTGGTTTTGCTTTTAACTTTAGAAAGGGTCCAATTCTCTTCCCTTTTCAACTTAAAGATGAAAAAACCTTAGACTTGATGCCACTGAAACTACCACTCGGGTACTAAGAATATATTGAGTACGACAGAAGACAGAACCAGAGATGGGAGAAGCCACCTCCAGGAGACATTGTCAGAAGACAGAATCCATCAAGCATTAAACCAGCTCTACTGCATGCTTTAAAGTTACATACATCAGTATGGGCTGTCTAATCACTTAAGCCTGTCTGTCAGATTTTCTATTTCTTACAATTATAAAAGCTCTCTAGAACACAATACCCTGGAGTAATTACACCTATTCCTCATCACAGATGAAAAGCAAAACAAAACAAACCCTGAAGACAGAACTGAAACAACACGTGCAATATCACTGAATTTAAATGGCACAGCTTCTCATCTATCTGTTGTCCTGCTCAAAGGGAAAGCTGGTACCAAACTGCCTCAGTCATGGCGAGGGTTTCCAAGTAGGAGCAAGGAGCACCAAGCAGGGAAGACTCAGAAAGGGCCAACTGTGGGTAGGACTTACCTCACTCATCACAGGACACCAGCCTTCAAAACACAGGGTATTAATGCTTGTAGACTGCAATTTTTTGTGTGAAATGTGGTGTTGTAATCCCATTTAATCTCCTGAGAGCCCTGAGAGGTGCCATTACTCAGATAGGAAAACTGAAGTATGGTGAGAAGTCCTCTGTGCAAGGTGCTGACCAAGCCATCAGAGACCAGAGGTGAGGCATATTCTGCATCCTGCCACCCCCTTGGCTGCCTTCTCCTCTACAGTGTGTACAAATGCAAGAAACTGGACTTGCAGGGAATAGGTGAGGTCAGCAAACAAAGTCATGTTTATCTGAATTTCCTAAATGTTCACCTAAACATTGTACTTATTAAGGTAGTTAGACTAATTTATGTAAACAGATATCTATTATTTTCTTCCAATAACTTGTGTTCTATGCACAGAGTAAACACCAAAAATTGTTGCAAAAGGAATAAATGAATGCACTAAATGTGCTTTGATACCTTTTCATGTGTTTTGCCTTTTGTCCATTCTAATATATAACTGATAAAATTTCACTTTAAAATGTGTCTGCTTTCCTTTCCTTGGAGTGTCTGTCATTCCTCCCTCCGTGCCTCATCCCAGCCTCAATAACAACAACAAAACACCCATCTCAAAACTCCTTAGCAGATGCAGGCCCCGGGGACCTATCTCCTCTGTCTTCATTTTGTGCTACCTTCTTCTCCCAGTGCAGCCACTTCCCTAGGGGAAACTGCCCTGCTAATCATCCCTGATAAAAACAACCAGCATTACATAAAACTTTACAATTTGCAAAGCAATTTCCCCATGGTCAAATCACTTGATCATCACAGTAGCCCAGAGAGCAAGGCGAGACAGAGACAGGTGCAGATACTATTAAGTTTTGTTTCAAATGAGAAATCAGAGGCTCAAAGGGGCTAAGCAATTTGCTCAAGACTGTGCAGCAAGCAGAAGAACAGACTGGAGCTATGATTCCCTCTCTCCCAGCACAAAGCTTTTTACATCAAATGATGCTTCACCTTCCTTTCTACTGGTTTCTGATGCAGTTTGTAAAGAGATCTCAACTCTTCAAACCCCCAGGGATCAGCTTTACCATCCTGGCTTCCAACATCCACAGCAATGATGGCAGTTGGTCTCATAATGCAGATGCATCTCAACCTTGCCTTCCAGACAAAAAACCACCAGAGGGGCAGAAGAAATGAGTGGAAGCCAGTGGCCAGAGAAGAGCATTATGTGGACAGACAGCATGTGGCAGGAACTGAGGACCTTCCCCAAGTCCTCACAATTTCCTCAGAAGTTCAGAGAAAATGTCTGGCCTTTAATCACTTCAGACATGTGAGTGTTTAAGACCAGATCCATTGCCTTTATTAAAATTGGGTAAAATTTAACTTCTCTGAACTTCCAAAATGGCAAAGAGTATATTAACGTCACAGAATATTTTTGAGTAGCAGCAGAGATAAGTCAATAAAGTTCTTTGGATAGGAACTTAGTAATGGGGCTGGAGGTATAGCTCAGTGGTGTAAGTGCTTGCCCACTAAGCACAAGGCCCTGAGTTCGATCCCCGGTACCAGGAAAAAAAAAAAAAAAGGAACTTAGTAATGGATGCTATCATCGATATTTATAATTTCTATAATAATATATGATAATAAGAACATATATATTTATATAATAAATATATGAAAACTGTGTACCACAAGCAAGACACGAACAGAACAAGGAAACAAAAATCTATCTAAAGAAGCTTTGCAAATAGTTGTTACTTTTGGCATCACCATACAGATATCTAATATTAGTCCTATCTTATCTGCCTGAAATTTTCCCCTAACAAAGAGATGGGGGATTCACTGAGAATCATTCCTCCTGTGTGAAGGAAGCTGGCTAAAGTATACACATACCACAGAGTACTGACTAATGCCCTTTATCTGTGATGCCAAACAGTGTTAAGGAAAATTTTGGATTTATTCTCTAAAGAAGCATCTTCAGAAAATCCTCAGTGTGTATGATGGTTTGTAAAACAGCATTAGGAGATAAGAATATATGTTTTCTAGTGTGGCTTTGAAGAGTACAGAGGTATGTCATCCTGGGGAAAGATAATTTCTGCAGTGCAAAACCAGCAGGGTATCCAAATCTGCTTTTCTCCAGAGAAGTCTGACATTGAAATCTTCAAAAGATCCTGATATTTTTCATCTGGTAACCAAATTTGTTGAAGCTAACATGTTTGAGCACAAAAACCAGAGAACCTAGAAAGACTACCTGGGCAAGATAAATTTTATGCATCCACCAAGAACACTGTACAGGCTTTAGAGAGACTTGACTGTGCTTTTGTGATGGTTAAATTTATGGATCCACTTGACTGAGTTAAAGGGTGCTGAGATGGCTGGTGAGTCTGAGAGGGGTTTACAAAGGACATTAGCACTTAATCAGTAGATTGAGCAGAGATGATGCTATTACTGAAATAACTGGGCATCAACCAATCCACTTATATAGAACAAACAGGCAAAAAAGAGCAAATTTATGTTTTCATCTTCAGCAGGCACCTTCATCCTGTCCTTTCCATGAAGAAGCTCCTGGTTCCTGGTCAGTGGACTCTAGGACACATACCATTCACTCTTTTGGTCTTAGGCCTTCCTATTGAGACGAAGGATGCCACCAGCTTTCCCTGTTCCCTACCTTGCAGATGACAGAGAGTGAGACTTAGCCTATAATCAGGACATCCAAATTCCCACAATAAATCTATGTACACACATATATATATATGCACACCCATATTGGTTCTGCTTATCTGGAGAATCCTTACTAATACAGATAGCTATGACAAAGCAAATACTATAGGAAAATTCAAAATGTGCTGCTTTGAAGAAAAAAATGTAGTCCTTTTTATGTATTTCATATATATGCTGAGTGTTTTAACTCTTCTAGATACCATCTATGTTTGGAGAACTCATGAGGAATAAGATCTCATTCATATGCTCAACAAGCTATGGGCTGGATAAGGAGGTGAACGTTCATTAAATTGTGGTAGGAACAGATGAAACTGGCAGGTGTGTCCCCCAGTGATGGCCGTAACAACCTCCATCCTACATGCTCCTCTAGAACCTTACAACTATGGAATCAAGAGGTAGAGGCTAAATCCCCTGCCCTTAAATCTGAGCAAACTGGGTGGCCCCCTTGGGGGTAAAAGAATGCAGGACAAGTGATGCTGTGTGACTCCCAAGGCCAAGTCCTGAAAGGCAGGTATCATTTACCCCGCCTTCTGGAATACTCGCTACATGGCTTCCTTGAGCAGAGATGATACTATTACCGAAATAATGGGCATCAGGTAATCCACTGAGGGCCGACATAGTACAAAAAGGCAAAACAGGGCAAACTTATGCTTTCTTCTTCAGTCCAGTTACCCTGCGGATGCCTTGCTGTGGGGAAGCACAAAGGAGTCAGTGCAGAGAAACCACCTGGAGAGTCTCATAACCACAGAGAGAGAGAGATGTTCAGCCAGCTGCCAACTGCTTTGGTGCTGTTCCTTTCCACTGTTCTAGATGCACCTACCATTTAGCTACAATAATGAGGATGTCATGCTGGCCCCCCAGTGGGAGCTTCCGGAATTCTCAACCCACACAATCATGAGAGACAAGATGGTTGCTCTTGCATGCAGCTCTGAGTTTTGTGGTGAAGTATTACACAGTAATAATAACCAGAGTGAGGAACTTTGAGACAAAATCCTATTCGCTTTGTCCACTCTTTACTCTGTGGTCAACACAGACTCTGGAGCATAGTGTGCATTTCATAAGTATTTTCTGAATTTTATTGCACAGAAGTAAGGGCCACGTACCTTAGTAGCATAAAACAAGCATAATTAATGCCATTGATGAATAGCAAATATTTCACAGAGGAGGTGACAAATCAGTAGCATCGCAGAGGATGAATCTATATTGCCCAATGAAATAAGGACTACAAAGCGAATGCCAGGGGGAAAGGGTGACAAATGAAGGTGAAGAGCCATGGAATAGCTTGCTGGGATTAAGGAAGTATAAGTAATTGTAAATTTGGAGCACTTCACAAATTTGCATGTCCTCTGCATAGGGGCCATGCTAATCCTCCCTGTATTGTTCCAATTTTAGTATATGTGTTGCCAAAGTGAGCACAAGCATAAATAATTTAATAGCACTAAAATTGGACAGAGAAAAATATGTCATGGAAAATGCTCACTTAGACATGAAGCCAGCAGGGAGAGCTGCTGCACTTTCTCCCATTACCAAATGCAGGTCCACTCAGCCCAGAAAGGCCTCCCCTCCACATCTCCTCCTCTGTGCCTGCACGGGGCATGTGGGTCTGTCCTCTTGACGTCATGTAATTGAGATATTGAGAACTCCAGCAGCAACTCCACACACTTTGTAGAACTTGATCTGATCTTCATCAAGCTGGATGTAATACTTTTCTAGAAATGAAAACCCAATTCTTCAGCTCTTGAATTTCTAAGATTCTCTGGGATTTCTAGAGAATCTTTCTACCTTCTAGGGATACTGACTCAAAAAGAAGACTCAGGAATGCATTGCCTCTGCACTTTGCTTTGCTAATAGTCTCCATAGGATTTTTCTTTTTCACTTTAACTTCAAAGAATCCTTATATGTTCCACTGAAAAATAGCCTGGATATCCATTTCAAGTGTGTCATGGTCATCTAGTCAGGGTTTGCAAGGGGAACAAAACAGGACACATAATTTATAGGATTATTTTATAATAGTGACCTAAAATGTCAAATGCAAAAGAGTGCAGGAAATCTTCCTACACACTAGAAACTCAAAGAATCCAGCTGAGGGCCTGGATCCCTCAGCAGTGCCCTGCATGAGTCTAGCTGAAGACCTAGAACCCATGGCGATGTTCTCCACAAGTCCAGCTGGAGGCCAAGAGCCCATTGACATGTCTCATGAGAGCCTGTTTCAAGAATCTGCACTGGGAAGGCCCAGTGGTCGTGGTGGAAGCTAGCAAGTCTTCCCCAGTGGGATGAAGGATCTGTGGCAGCAGGCTGAGTGGTCTGCACTGGAGCCAGGAAGCAATGCTCAAAGCAAGGACCAGAGCTCCCCCGAAAATAACCGCAGCCATCCTCAGCAACAGCGAGGACCTGAACCTCTCTGATGGTGAGAACAGCCAAGGTCATGTCAGAAAAACCAGCATGACAAGCTTCTCCAGGAGAATCACCATCTTCCCCTCTAGCTCTCCTTTTATGCTGCTGGCAACAATCCTTAGGTGGGCCTTCATACCCAGCACCATGCTGATTCAGTTCAGCTGGGTGTTCCAAGTTGACTATTAGTTAATCCAACACACACTGTGTACCTGGGCCCTACACTCTTAAAATTAAAAGCCACAAATTAATTATCCTATTTTGCATGTTTTACAATAATATCTTTGAGACAGTGGTTACATCACAACAGGCTGCGCTACTTTGTAGAAACGAATATATCAACATTCAGTGGCTTAATAAGCAAACATGTTTCTCTCTTCAACTAGTACGGACAGTCCTGTGCACAACCAGTCACTCAGTACCCAAGGTCCATCTCAGTATAGTACCTGCTTCCATGGCCACCCCTCATGACAAAGTGAAAGTGTTGTACACAAGCTTTAAAGTTCTGCCTGGAAAGGCACATCACAGAGCCAAGACTCATGATAAAAGCCTGCTACAGAAGCTACAGGAAAATATTCAGAGGAAAAAAGCTTCAGGTATTATGCTTGGGCTGTGGGTTGTTAGTTTGTTTGTGCCACTATAACAAATTATCTGAGACAAGGCAATTTACAAAGAACAGAAATTTACTTCTTACAGTTTTGGAGGCTGGGAAGTCCAATGTGAAAGCACTTGCATCTGGTGAAGGCCTTTCTGGTGTCATACTGCAAAGGACATCACAAAACAGGTCAGACATGCAAGCATGGGTCTCTCCTTCATTCCTAATAAAGCCACTCATCCCACCCCGGGTCCCTGATTGTCATGACCCTATCTAACCCTGATTACCCTTCTAAAGGCCTCACTTCCAGATGCCATCAATACATAATATGAAGATTGAGTTTCTAATGCACAAACTTTTGAAGGACACATTTAAACCATCACAAGCTGCTATAACAAAATAGCACATACTGGTTGGCTTGCACAAAAGAAACCTATTTCTGACAATTCTGAGGTCTGGGAAATCCAACATCAAAATGACTGCATGGCAAGCTTCTGCTTCAGCCTCACTTCCTGACTCACATACAATTGCCTGCTCATTTCCTAAGCATGCAGGGAAGGAGGGAGAAGGGCTATTTGGTACTTCTTAGAAAGACAAGAGTTTTATCAGAGCAAATCATCACTCTGAAGTCCTTATGTAAATGCTAAACTTAATTACTTCCTTCCTCCAAATATAGCCATACTGGAGCTTAAGGCTTCAAGACATGAATTTTTAGAGTACATCTATTCAGTGTGGAATACCTAGCACTGTTGGTAAGAGCGTAGGGATGGAGCCCTCACTCTAACTCACTCTAACTGTCCCTGTAAAAAGGGATGCTGTCAAATTTAAAAGCAAACTATGAAACAGCTTACTGTTTTCAGATATTGTACAGTAATTCTCTTTTCTGTGCTAATTTTTAGAAATACAGTTTACCACATGGTAAACTATTTTTTAAAAAGGGTTTCACCTAGCTGATTGATCAATCATGTCTCAGTTAAAAAGAAATCAGTTTGGGTTCTTTTTTTCTTCTCATTAAACTAGTGTTTTCCTTTCATTCAATATATAGGTGTAAGGAATCCCTTGATTTTACATTGTTTTATTACAAGGGTCTGTGTTCTCCTACCCAAGATGCCAATCCCTACTTATGAACAATCTTAATTCATATTATAGTACAAAAATCACTAAACAAGCCAGGATAGAGATTCTTATAGTTCATACACTGACTTAATAAAACTGAAAATGATTCTTTGGTATTTTTTGTTTTATCTTTGGATTATTATTCTCTCAAACAAGGATTTTTGAGATAACTGTTACAATTTTTTACCTGTTTTTTATGCCAGTTTATAAAAAGCCTAAATCACCAAAACTACTTCTGACTGTTTCTAAACCTAAATGTCACATAGGAAGGAGTTTGCAGTTTAGCAAGTCATTGCCGGTGCATCGAACCAAGAAATGAGAAGCAGAAAGAAGGGAGCGGAGGGAGGGAGGGGAGAAGGTCCGTGTGCGCAGCACGGTGGTACACTCCCTTTGTCTCCAGCACCTCCACTTCAACTTATGCCGTCACAGTCGCTGTTCAGAAAGGCGTGGGCACTTTGATGAACTCCCAGGGCTAACCCAGGAGAAGACAGTTTATGTGCAATGACTTGCATGAACGTTTTCACCAGACCGGAAGTGGCAAGAGCAAAGTGAGCCTTGAGAAACTGGGTGAAGAGATGGGAGACGGGCAGAGATTGTTCCTCCCCAGTCTGAGTTTATGAAGCATGGGCTCACTGCACAGAACCCTTTCGTCCTCTCCCCGAAGCGTTGACCCTCAAAGCAATAACTTCTCCTCTCCCAAAGTTCTTCCTCTGTTCACTCCCCCCCCCCTCACCCCGTCAGTAGTGACTACCTCGTTGATGAGACTAGCGGGTGCGTTACTGGGGGTACCTGGGTTTTCTTGAATCTGTCTCTTCACCCTCACTTGTATTTTCCCCACAAAATAATTTCTGTAGAGAAAACTCATCCACACAGTGAAAGGCCTGGATATGTCCAAGATTTCTGCCCTTGACTGGATGTATAACTTCAATTCAGAAGAAAAGTACAGAAAACCCTTACGGCCTTTTGTCTCAGTCTCACATTCTGAAATCTATCCCCATAGCAATGACACTCCTGCTCTTGACTTTCTCACAAAATACTAATAATTAGCCCTTAGACAACCTTAATGTCCACATCTTCATCCTCAGAAGCAGGAAATGTGTTACATTCCACGGCTAAAGGGGAATCAAAGAATTAATATTATTGATCAGGTGACCTTAGGACAAAGAGGTTATCCTAGCATATCCAGGTGGCACCAGTGTTCTCACAAGTATCTTTACAAATGAAAGAAACAAAAAGTAAAACAGAGTTACCATATGACCAGCAATACCATTCCTCAGTATAATATGCTCAAAGGATTTAAAATCAGCATAATGTTGGACTACCTGAATAGCAATGTTTATTGAGGCATAGTTCACTCACAGTAGCCAAAATATGACACCAGACTAGAAGGCCATCAAAGATGAATGAATAAAGGCAATGTGATGTATATACATACAATGGAGTTTATTCAGCCACAAAACGAGCAAAACAATGTCATTTGCAGGAAAATGGCTGGAAGTAGAAGTGATCATATTAAGCAAAATAAGCCAGACTCAAAAACAAAGATACAAGCATGCACATTTCCCCTAATATGTAGGATCTTCACAAGGGGGAAGGGTAGAGGAGGGGGAAAATTAGGGGGATGGACATGATCAAAATACATTATATTCATGTATCAAAAAACCACATTGAAAGCAAGTGTTTTGTAAGGTGAATGTGCCCTAATAAATAGATATTTTTAAAATGGAAGAGAAGGGCAAAAAGTTAGTTGCAGAGTTAAATAACATGGGAAATACTTAATGATTGTATCAGTCAGTGTCTTACTAGAGAAACAGATATAACACAAGATATACAAATGTAAAAGAATTTATGGATTGGATTACAATGTTCAGCCACAGAGTAGAATGAGGAAGCCTGTAAGGGTGTCTACAAACTGCAGACCAAAGGATTCAGTCCAAGCTCTGGAGTTCACTGCAATGTCGCGTGCAAGTCCGTATTAGGCATGGTCTGTGAGGCTAAAGATCCATGGCAGAAACCAAAGGCTCTGTCCTAAAAGCCAGGAGATGATGTCCACACTGAAGGCGAAGCCTGGAGCTCCTCTGAAGAACAGAAGCAGACCCAGCCTTCCTCAGTTCCCTTTTATACCATCCAGTCAACAAGCTGCTCTAGGGTGGGTCCTCTATACTCGAGGGTGTAGTACTGCTGAGTGGATTTCATTCAGCTTCTAAACTTCTCAAATTGACACAATCAGCCTTTACAATGATCATTCTTGACTTCAGAGATGGAGCCTCATGAGCCAAGGAATACAGTTAAGTTCTTGTAGCTAGAACAAGACCTTTCTCGCCAGAGCTTCCAAAAATCATCATAACTCTGCCAACATCTTGATTTTAGTCTAATGAGGCCTATTACAGACTCCCGGTCCACAGAATTTCAAGATAATCAATTGTGCTGTTGTCAGCTACAAAGCTTCCAGCGATATGAAATAGAAAGGTAAGTACTATTATTATCTCCATAAATAGATTTAAGGAAACTGAGGCAGAACATGTTTAGAAAACAAAACAAAACAAAAACTCTCATGCAAGGTCATAGCCTGGCCAGTTGCATCCAGAATTACCCTCTGGGCAATGATTTCCTCCATTAGACTAGAAATGGGTAAGAAAAAAGCTCAATTAATGATTATCTTTACAAATTTCAACAGAAGGACAACAATCACAAATATTGTGACTATTTGCAAGTTTTAGCATTTGGCATATATTATCTCATCTGACTCAACAGCAATCTTCCATAGTAGTCACTATAGAAGGTGTTATTCCCATTTAGAAGGTAAGAAAATTGAGGTTTGCAGAGGTGCGGAAACTTGCCTAACTCACAGGATCAGAAACTAGTGATGGTAGGAAGTCCGCAGTGCAGTCCCACAAGCAAGCCAAACTTGTATATACACCACTAACCTCGAAGCATCTACTACCACAGGCCTTCCTTGACAATCAAGCAGTATTGCAAAGGGCCAGGGTGACAAAACATCCCATGAATTGGGAAAGGGAGTATTTTCAGCTATGCTACATGGGCATAGCCCTGCCAAACTGCTCCTGGACTGATAACAATGCTTCTTCCTGTTGGGAAGGCGGCCTTGGGTATCTGCAAGATGTAAGAGTGCAGCTGCTCTAACCTGGTTTGTGATTATACACAGACATCCCCTGGAGGTTTTCAGAAATATCTGGGTCAGGGAGCTCAGCCTGCAGAAAAAGTAGATGCAAAAATGAACAACATATAAGCTATTACACATTCTGTGACAATGCAGAGGTTAGTGAGTCTAGGAAAAAACAGACACGCTCTGATCAGTGTGTTTAGCGAGCTGTTGGTGGTCTACTCATAACCGTAAAATATCAGCAGAACATAATAAGCACTTATTTCTCATTTATATACCTAGAATACAGTGGATCCAGTCTGTGCCAGACTGGGCCTCACCTCAGGATGTGACTCAAATCCAAGAATTCCCCATGTATCTCTTATTATTGTGGGACAACTGGCAAACTAAAGGTGTGCCTTTTTCATTCTAACAGTACAAGTGCAACATGGACAAGGGGACATATGATGCTTCTTAAGACAAGGATGGGACCTGTGCTTTACAACTTCTACCTTCTTTGGCTAAATCAAGTCACGTGGCCAAACTCACTATGGGGACAGGGAAGTATATATATATATTTTTTTTCTCTATGGAATTAGCAGGAAAAGTAGGGAAAATAATCAGTCATGGAATCTATCACAATCCTTGCAAATCATACCCCACACGGAGAAACAAATACCCTTAAAATGAAGTCAGCAAACACCTTAGCATAAGAAAAATATAGGCTCTGGCTTCTCTTTTATATAAACCAGTGAAATACCAAATGACTCTCCTTCCCCTCATTCTCCAGTATGTGTAGGTCTGCTGGACCTCTCTGTATCTTCTTAACACAGTGTCCTCAAATGGGATCTAAGATTATGGCAAGCCTGGAGACCAGCCACAGTGATGAAAAACTTTCATATGGAAATGGTGCTCTTAGAACACACATGTGAGTTTCTTACATTGCAAGATCTTGGCTACACTTACTATTGGCTGTGGTCTATTTGACCCTCCTGCTCTGTGCATAATAGACAGCTCAGTGCAAACTCATCACTTCAGGGAAAAACTCGAGGTGTGCTGCAGTCAAATAAGGGGGTGGAATTTGTGTTTAGTTGTCTTCTTTTTCAACTAGAGCCTGGGCAAAGTGGTAGAAAGGAGGTAATCCTCTTAACAGCATCATTCTCATAATAAGTTAAGAACATTTACAAATGCTTACAAAGGTAGGAAGAGATTCTGTTCTTTTGTTTGAAAGAGCAAAAACTCAGATTTTTTTGCAAAGCATGAACATATTAATTATTTGTGTCTGTGGTTAGAAAATGTGCTATCAGAAATAAAATGGCGGATTTTCTAGTTTGCTACACAATATTAAAGAATTGAGGCTTCCCTTCCTGGATTCCCCGGAACAGAATTTGAGGAAAGAAATGAGCCCGTAAGCAAGTCAGAAACACGGCTCTTGCGGATTGACCTGCTCTCGGCTTCTTATGGGCTTTCCTTTCCTTTAAAAATTAAAAATAAATGAAGGCAAAGGGAGGTTTGAGGCTGAGACTTTTATAGAATTTAGGAAGATGTGTGCGGTGCTCTGCATCTGAAGAGTTGTGCTCAACAGGGTGTAATGGGAAAGGGAGCATGTTTTCACCAGGCACACCCCTGGACAAGCCACTAGCCTCTGTTTTTCTTTCTGTGGAACCTAATGCAATTCAAGATGCTATTTTGGCTATTGGCAGGTGACTTCCTAACAGGTGATGACACATTGGAATCACTTTCACTCTTGAGCTATCGTGAGCTTTCATTCTCCTTTCTATGCCTCTTCCACAGGACAGACCCTAAATTAGAGAGAATATATTTCTTTCTGATTTTCACCTCATGCCAATGGTAAACTTATAGCTAATCTCCAAGTACTCTGTTATAATACTTGACAAATTCTTAGGCAACCACTCTCCAGGTAGGGACTTTAAAAGGCAGACCACCACCCAGGTTTTGACCGCATCGTCTCTACCTGTGGTATCCACAGTCAGCCGCAGAGGAAGAAAGCTAGGAGGAAAGGAGGACAGTATCCCACACAGCATTTAGGTGTTTAATTAAACAGGGAATGCACATCACTTCTACTCATAGCTCAGGTTACAACTAATTCTATAACACGGATTCCCTGCAACAGAACTAAGAAGGAGCAGATAGGTGCTAACCCAGTAGTAAATATCTCTGCCGCAGAGGGCTTCAAAATAACCAAATCAGTGTCCTTGATAACCTTGAGCTCGTATGGCTCTGAGTAAGGCATTCATTTCTCTGGGAAGGTGAAATAGACACATTCTAGCTTCCAGTCTCTATCATGTGATCATCATTTTAGGAGTCCAACAATGAGACCAGTGTTAGAGCTCAAGGGAGCATTTTAATTATTAGGAGTACAGACAAAAGATCAAGTTCAGCAAATAGAACTGAGATTAAGAGAATAATCCTAGAAGTCTGGTGGCTAGGAAACAAAGTCAATAGGATTTCAAGAATAAAAGAAGTATCAAACAATGTGGAATACATACACAGAGCTTGTTTGAAACCAGAATGTCAGTCAGGTACCTCCAAGCACCATTGTAGACTGGTGCAGGCATTCTAAAAAGCAATTTAGCAAGGTCTCAAGGATTTTTCCAAACGTCTATATACTTTAATTGCATAATTTCAATCTTCATATCCTCTTAAAGAAACACTCCGGAAGAAGAAAAATGGCAGGGCAGTGAGTGCCACCAACTGAGCTTCTCCACAACAGAGTGTCTGGAGTCTGGTGAACAGAAGCCTGGGGAGAAGTCAAAGTGAGGGATTACCCAGGAGCAGGGAGGGAGCTGACAAAGGACATGAAGAAAGTTTTAAGGGATGCCTAAGAAATCACATTGTAGAGGAGAGTAAGGTCTCCTCAAACTGCAAGCAGAGAAGCTGGCCAGCTCCCTCATTGAAAAACAGGTTGAGGTGGAACTTTTGATGCGTAGAGAACTGGAGAGCTGTAGAGCCACACCAGGGCTGAAAGAATCATAGGCAGTTGGGACCAGCAGGGAAAACATGGAGCACTGCCTCCAGGATGGCCTTCTGCAGTCAATAGTCAGTGAGTCACCTTTGTGCAGAGCCCACTGCCACAGTCACAGAACAGCAGCTGGCGGGCTGCCATGGTAGGGAAGGGCTGAGGGAATGTGGGTCCTAGAGCAGCTTGTTGGCTGCAAGCCAGGGTCCACACTCTCCAGGTCCCAGAGTGGACAAGGGAACGAGACCTGTGGGAGACAGAGGTTGGAGAGCAGACTAAAGGGTGCCCTGCTGAGGGGCTGGAGCTGGGGAACACAGACCTGGCTGCTGCTGTCTGTCACCAGGTTCAGCCTGAGTTACACAGGATTGGAGCCTCACATTCGCACCTTGTTCTCACTGTAACTGAGTGCTTGCATACAGCACTGTCCTGGGGGCAGACTTAGGTTTCCAGCACAAGCAGCGATACATCCTGGCTTGAGTTTTGCTCTTTTATCCAAGCCTGAGGAAAAGAGCCACCCATTCAAAAAACAGAAACGTTTTTTAAAATTATTTTTTACTTTATCATATTATTTTTACTTTAATTTTTAAAATTTTTCTTTTTTCTCATTTTAGTGTTTTCTTCCTTCTGACCAACTACCCCATTTCTATTCCATTATTTTCTCCCTTTTTTCTTACATGAATGCATCTGTGTGTGTATACTTCTCTTCCTCTTGAATTTTCTTGCAATATAGTTTACAGAGGGTAGGCAGTTCCCCCCACCGTTTTATATTCCGCCTACCTTTGTCTATATCTTTTGCTGGACTACATTCTCTTGTTTCTTTTTTTTTTTCAATTTTTCTTCTCCCCCTTTTCATTTGTCTGCCTTTAACTTTTTCTCTAATATTTATAACAGCCATATAATAGTTTCCCATCTCCATTTCACAGGACCAGATTTTTATGCAGTTTTCCATGTTATCCCTACCTAAATATATAGCCCACCTTTGCCATCAGTAGGGTCCTTTGCCGCTCTCCTATTCCTTTCTCACCATACCACATAGCAGAAGAATTGTGAGTCAGTACTTGGGCCATTATGCCTATACTATAACAATGGATTTCTTGTCTAGGCTAAGGGGAGACCCAAAATTAGGTCCCGAGGTATCTTATCTCACAACTAGCATTGATAGATAGCACTGTAATGAATTAGACTGTTACTACTATAGTTGATTTGATCGTATAAGAATAATCCTGATGCTGGACAATATCACGCCAGTGAATCTGTCTGCTGATTCTACCATCACACACAGGGAAAGAGACAGAAAAAGTTCCCAACCCAAAATCTTGGACTGACTCATTGTTTTCAAGAATGCCTGCAACCTGGATGAAAGAAGAGCTGAGTCTGAGTTGGCTTCAGTATTGCAGTGGAAAGTACAGAAAAATCACTTGGGTGTGAGCATTTGGACTCTCTGGGAAAGAAATTACTTAGGAATCACTTATGCACTGTTTCACTGGAATATTTAATATTTGTTCACACAAATTATAGGTTTAAGTTTTTGTATGTTTCTTGATTTATCTAGTAATGTCAGGCTGTGTTATGTTCTTTAGTGATTGTTTGTGCTTATTAGGTTGTTATTTCAGGTATTTGTTGCCCTTGTCGGCTCTGATTTAATAGGTGGCTAGATTCTCTCCCTCGTGTCAGCTCCCTATCTAGTTTCCTTACTTCAAACCTAGATACAAGACTATGAATACGTCTCTTTATCCTTCTTTCAAACACATAAACTCCTCCTCTCTCCCAGGCTTTTAAATCCCCCTTACTTAGCCCCCATGCAGTCACTCCTATCTTCTCCACTGCTATCGCTCCGCCTTCCCCAGCATAAGCCTGAGGCCCTTCCATAACTCATCTGCCGTATACTCCTCCCTATCAGGAGGTTCTGACAACCATGTAGCTTTCTGAACTACAAAGCGAACCTCCTTTCTCCCTTATCTCATCCTTGCCCCTACAAATGCCCTTAGAAAACCCTTAACACTGACCCTTTAACTCAACTGAAAGTACCCCAATAGAATCAGACCTCACATCAACCTTTTCTTCTCATCTACCACTATTCCCTTTTCAAACCTTCCCCTTCGGGTCTTACACTTCTGGTTCAACCACCCCCGAAGCTCCTCAGCCCACCTCACCTGACTCATTATAGAACAGTCTCAAAGAATAAATAGTCGTAGTGTTCCTAGAGGGTAGACAGAGGAGGGGGTGCTGTACCTGCAAGAACTACAATACAGAAATGTTGTAAGATTGACTCTGTGTAGGCTGTTATAACCAGAACTAATTCTTTTGTCAAAACATAGGGACATAGTCCAAATAAATTCAAATAAATACTAGCTCTGGACAGATAAAGCTGACAATTATTTGCAGGGATACAATATTAAACTAAAGATCTCCACAAACTCTCCTCATTTCTTTAGTCCATAACATTCAGTACCTGAAAAAAAGAAGAAAAACGAGGAGGGATTAGATAGACAAGAAAGAAAGAGAGAGCACAGGGAAACAAGGAAACAGAAGATACCCAAGTTCCCTCACCCGACCAAGGCAGAGCAAGCGGTCACAAAGTGAGAAGAAAACAAATAACAGGTAGCTGAAGTCCATGAAATGTTCATAGAAGCTGTGAAGAAAATAGATGAGTTCAAAGAAAAAATGAATTAAGAGTTCACAGCAATTTCAGTATGTCAACGAATTTTAGGGAAATAGGTAAAAAAAACTTCATGAACTAACCAAAACCATTCAAACTTTGAATAATAAATTCAACAAGGTCAAGAAAACCTTGAAAAGATATCAGATAGAAATACCTACAATAAAAAACTATATAAAATTCATAAATTGCAGAAATGACCAATATGAGGACAGTGTGTCTGATATTAAAGACAAAATAATGAATTGCAATGAAGAATCCAAAGAAGCCAAAAAGAGGGCTGGGGATATAGCTCAGTGGAATAAGCGCCTGCCTAGCAAAAAAAAAAAAAAAAAGAAGTTAAAAAGAAAGAAAGATTATCCAGCAACTACTAGGTAGCAATAAAAAGAACAATCTAAGGCTAATTGGAGTTAAACAAAAAAGTACAAGATAGCACAGATGGATTTACTAACATATTTACAGAAATCATAGAAGAAAATTTCCCAAATGTAAGAGTTTAAAATATAAGTAAGTGATGCTAATAGAACAGCAAACAATTGTGATGAAAAAGAAGCTCACTAAACCATATCTTTATTAAATTACTAGATATACAGCCACCCCCCCCCCAGCGAATTTTAAAGCCGCCAGAAGAAAACAACAAAAATCACATATACAGATAAACCAGTTGGGATCACAGCAGACTTTCCAACGCAAATCCTAAGGGCCAGAAGAATTTGAAATGAAATATTTCAAGCCCTAAGAGAAAATAATTTCCAACACAGATTAATCTATCCAGCAAAACTATCTTCAAAATTGGAGGAAAAATAAGGCATTGCCATTAAAAAGATTAGTTCAAATGATACATGAGTACTAAACAAGCTCGTATGAAAATTTTTAACAATATCTTCAATAGAAATAATGAAATGGATACAGCTAAAAATGGGAAAACCAAAGGCATTATCTCTAAAATCAGGAAAAAGACAAGAGTGTCCATCACCTCTTTTATTCAACATAGTACCTGAAATGTTAGCCAAGCCAATAGGCAGGAGAAAGAAATAAAAGGGATACATATAACAAAGAAACAATTCAAATTATCCTTATTTGCGGATGAAATAATACTTGACAGAAAAAAAAAGCTCCACCAAAGAACCCTTGGAATTAATAATGAAGTTAAGGAAAGTAGCAGGATACAAGAGCAACAATAAAAAATCATTAGCGTCTCTGTACACCTAATAGTTAACTTGATGAAAAGGAAATCATGAAAACAATACCATTCTCATACATCAAGAAAAATGAAATACCAAGGAATTAACCTAACTAAGGAAAGGCCTCTATAAAGAAATTACAGTACTCTGAAAAAGAAGACTGAAGAGGACATCATAAAATGGAAAGTTGTTTCCTGCTCCTGGATAGACAGAACCAATATTGTCAAAATGGCCATACTCCCAAAACTGTTATGTAGATTCAGTGTAGGCCCAGTCAAAATACCAACAACACACTTTACAGAACTGGAGAAAACAGTCTTAAAAATCTAGATGGAACCAGAAGAGATCTATCATTGTAAGAAAAAGTTTTGGGTAACAAGAACAAAACAGGAGGCCTTATAATACCAGACTTCAAACTATACTACAAAGCAATAGTGAAAAAAACAGCATAGTGCGGGAATAAAAGTGGATGCATGGATCAGTAGAACAGAACAGAGGGTACAGAAACATCCCTAGACCCATCCATCTAGCTGATCTCTGACAAAGTAGCCAAAAGGATATGTTGAAAGAAAGAACCTATTCAACAAGTGACACTGGGAAAACTGATTGTGTGCTTGCATACAATTGAAACTGAACCCCATCTCTCACTGGATACTAAATTACAATCAAAATGAATATCAAAGATTTAAACATTAAAGCAAGAACATTAGGCCTACTTTAAGATAAAAGAGGTAAAATACTTGAAGACAGGTGTAATGAAGGATTTTCTAAAAAGAACTTCAACTGCACAAGAAATAGCAACAAGAATCAGCAAATGGGATTAAATCACATGAAAAAGTTTCTATACAACAAAATAATCAATTACTAAAGTGAAGAGACAACCCACAAAAGGGAAATTTTTTTCCAGCTACTCATACAGAGGACTAATGAGCAGAACATAAAAAGAATTCAAAAAGTTAAAACACCTAAAATTAAGGAACTGGTCAAGAAATGGGCAAGAGAGATGAACAGATCCTTCACAGAGGAAGAAATATCTCCTGTCTACAGATACATGAAACAATGTTCAACATCTCTGGTCATCAGAGAAATGCAAATTAAAACAACACTAAGATTTCATCTTACTCTGAAAAGAATGGCAATCATTAACAAATTCAAAAATCACAAATGTTAGCATGGCTGTGTCGAAAAAGGAATCCTTCTTCATTGTTGAAGGGAATGCAAACTAGTATCACCATTGTGGAAATGGATCCTGTTGGTTTCTCAAAGAATTAAAATTAGAAATTTCATATGACTCAGAGATTCCCGTGCTAGGAATCTTCCCCAAAGAGCATAAGTCATCATAGTGCAGAGGAAAATAAAGGGTTAACTTTTTGGAGTTAAATTTCTGCAACTAGTCACCTGAGCAGATTTGTCTTCCTGTCTTCCACCAATGCCAGGTACATATTTCCCTTACCTAACTGATCGTACCCTGAACTCATATGTTATCTTAAGTTCTTGCTTCCATCAACTCTGAGCTTGCTCCTACCCTGAACCTATATGCTTCCTGTAATTTCAAGCTTGCCCAGAGTTTGGGTTTGTCTGACTATGCAATTTATATGATGTAGTTTTTCTTGGGCTGGGGATATAGCTCAGTGTAATAAGCGCCTGCTTAGCAAGCACAGGGTCCTGAGTTCAATCCCCAGTACCGCCAAAAAAAAGGCAAAGAGACCTCTCTATATGATGGAGTTTTCTTTTAGGCCAATTGGTAATAATAAGGGAAGATGTAACCAATCAATAACTGCCAAGGACTCTGCTTCTGTACTTCCTGCTTGCAAACCTTATATAAGGCTTAAAGTACCAGAGATCAGGGCCTGATATTTTGAGGATTGATTCCCTCTTAAGCCTGTCAATGTTAAATAAATCTTCCTCCAAATCCTGGGAAACATTTTGGTGTTTCTGTTTGCCACTGCACTACTACACCAATACATGAATAGCAATGTTTATAGCAGCACTGTTCATAATAGCTAAATCCTAGAAGCAGCCTGTATATTCAGAAACAGACTGGTGGATAAAGAAAATGTGGTATCTATAAATAATGGAATACTACTTGACTATAAAGAATGACAAATTTGACACAATTGCAGGAAGATGGATCCACCTAGAAAATAAAAGGTTAAGGGAAATAAACTTAAACATAAGTTTAAATACTGTACAATATTGCCTCTCATTTAAGAGGCAAAGTACAAAGAGAATGACAAAGGATGGGTAGAAGGGAACAAAGGGTTGTATCCTTTGCAATAGGGAAGTAGAGCAAAAGGAACAAGAGGGAGGGGTGAACAGGAAGAGAAGGGGAAGTAAGTAGAATAAAGATGTGCCACATTCAGGAACCTAATAACCTCAACTAACGTAAATGCATTATATGCCATAACACCAGCTTAGATTAACAATATCAACAAGAATGTAAAATGGGATAGGGAGGAGGAAGTTAGGGAGGGAGAGGGAAGGAGATTAAAAAAAAAGAAACATGCTGTGGTATGTACATGTAGTCACTCCCCAAAACAATAGTAAACTTCACTAACTGCAACCATGTACTAATAAAATAAAAAGGAAACATTCCATAAAATGTTTTAAGTAAAAATTTATAACACTCCAGATGTGGCAGCACAGACCTGTAATTCTAGCACTCAGGAAGCTGAGGTAGGAGAATTACTGTGAGTCCCAGGTCAGTCTGGGCTACATAATGAGTTCAAGGCCACCCTGGACTGTATAGCAAGACCCTGTCTCAAAAAAAATTCAGAACACCTATATTTTAAAAAGAAAGCAATTAGAAGCAACTGGAAAGTTTGTAAATAAATCTTTAGGTAAATTATATTATATATTTCTACTAGGCTGTAATGCATAAATTAATTAATTTGTTAATGAAAAAGTAGCAAAGACCAGTTGAGGGTCCTTCAACTAAATGATAGGATTTGTTCTGTAAAAGTGTTAATTCACACAAATTAAAAGACAACTAAGGAGCCCTTTAAGATAACAGAAGACTGCCAACCAAATTAAATGTGCTTACTTTAATAGAATTCAGTTTAGAAAAACATTGTTGTAAAAGATATTGTCTGAAATCATTGAAAATTTTGAATTAAGAATTTTTGTTAGCTAATTCTATTTTATCAATAGTAAATACCCTAAATTTGAATGCATTGTTGTGATTATATGAAATTGCCCCTATTCTTAGGAAATCTATGTCAAAATCTTTAGGAGTACAGAATCAGGAATGCTTCTGCTCAATCGCAATGATTCTGAGAAAGAAAAACAGTAACCCTACTAACATCAGATGCATAGCAGAGATAGAGATGAAGCAAATGTGGTAAAATGTTAACAACTGGTCCATCTGTGTGAAGTATAAATCGATAATTATTGTTGTACTATTTCAAATTTTCCTATTATAAATTTGTTCAAATTAGAATTTTAAAATGTTTATTGGAAAAATGTTTATAACATTAGTAAAACATTTGGACTACATAATCATGTGTGATCTTAGCTAAGCTACCAAACCTTCTCCATGTAAGAAACAAGACTAGAAGGGAACTACCAAAATATGAACAATCTTGGGTGAGTGAATTGGAGTGGGAATGCTTTTACAGTTTTTTCCCCTATATTTTCTTCACATTTTTAACAACCATCTATCATTTTTATAATGGAAAAAAAAACTTCAGAATAAAAGAACTACTGGGCATGATAAGAACAAATAATCATTTCTGCTTCATTTCCTCAACTTTGAGCCTGAAGCCCAAATCAAGAGCAGTGACAGAGGGAAATGAGTTTAAGCTGTCAGCTCTTAAGGTGTGAATGTCTGTGTTGCAGGGGTTGCCAAGTGACCTTTAATGAACAGCTTTCTGAGGCAGAAAAATCACAGTATTCTAGGCCAAGGACTCAATGTATAATTTAGTTGTAGTATCACAGTGGGGCTGTTGGATGTATCTCCAGCTTTAAGATTTATGTCCAAGCTGAGGAATATTTCTGAATTTGCTTGATTCTTCATGGACTTAGGTTTCAAGTACAAAATAGCTGAGCTTGGCTTCTGATTACAGACCAAATGGGTATGGCCTAAATGATTTATGAACCTTGAAGCCCTCTTTCAGTAAATGAAGCAAATATCTTCTCAGGTCCTTGGAGGTATCCTGGCCCATAATATCCTAGTGACTATTTCCTACCATGGAACTAGCTTCTTCCAACTGAGCTTACTCTGTTCCACGCCTTGACTACTGTTTCCTAAGCCTACTTCTTCCCTTCAGGAGGAAGAGGAGACCTGCCTACTACCTGTGTTAGCTGCAACCATCCTTTTAAAAAGTCTCCCTTTCTCTTGTTCTACATAGGGAATTCTTCATACCCCAGCCCCCATCCCTTTCCCAAATCCATCACTCACATCTGTCTTCCTGATTGATCCAGCTTCTCCTGCCTATGCATGTTATTTCTCACCATCCTCAAGGCACCACTGGCTGTGGCAAAAGCTTCCACTCGGACTAGTGGTAGACTCTGCATTTCAGCTTGACTGGTCTAGAGAAGTAGCTGTCAACATTGCCAAGTCCTGCTTGGAGCCTCTCTTGGCAGTTGTAATAATTCTAAGCTATGTTTTGACAGAATAGACTATCCTGACACCACCTGTAAAATCTTGTCCTGCTGGGATGTCAAAAATGTCAACTATCATCCTATTACAGGCTCCGTACACTCCAGGATCATGTGGAGTTATGCAGTGCCACTGTGTGCATGCATCAGCAGTTTTGTGGATTTCCCAACAGGCTTAAAAGGCAATTTATGCTCCCCACACATTACCATCCCTATACTGCCCATGGCCTCATATACTGTCTATGTCAGTCTCAATGTAAAGCAATGTCCAGGGCTATACAATTTCTGGCCTTCTTCATAAAGAGGCAGTAAAAAGTTATCACCCTCCACACATGCACCCTCTCATGTCTTATGTCCTTACTGATAGGTCACTCAGAAAATAGATGTACTTAGATATGAACCTTTTTCACCTATTGCACTCTCCCTTCTCTTCCCATGTAAAATGTCTTTTCTTCTGTGCCTTCATTTGCCATGTCTCCAACATCTTCATCTCACCATCTAATGGGCTTTTCACATGAGCAAACAATGTGCTCCAAAGTCTGCCATCCTTGAGACAAATGTTTAGCACATCCCATATCCTCTTACAGCCATTGCCCCATTTGTTGTCCTCACAACAGTACTTTTACAGAGTTGTCTTTAGTTGTCTTATCTACACACACCATATTTTTTTCTCAACCCACTCTAATTTTAGGATTGAAAATACTCTTAAAGCTACAAGTAACCTCCTTGTTTCCAAATAGTCAGTGTTCTCCTTTTACTCAGTCTCTTAGCTCAGTGCAGTTCGATACTTTCTCCTTAACTATTCCTCTCTCTTAGTTTTCTATGATGACATTTCATTCTCCTGGTTTTCCTTCAGTCTCACTGACCCCTCTCCAATCTTCCTTGCTAACTTTTCCTTATTTGCATGACTTCTAAATGCTAGGTTGCATTAGTAGAGATCAGTTCCAGGACATAAGCAAGTTTCTCTAAATGCTTTCTGTCCTATCACCAAAACAAAGGGCTCCCAAATTAACATTTTATGTACAATTTCTCCTTTGAGTTCCAAACACAAAAGCTCATATACGCGCTGCTTCTTTGATATCTTGGGTATCTGAAGGGTACCAGAAATTCAAGCTAGCCAAACAAAAACTATTGATATATTCACTCAATCTCTCTCCTTTTCTCTCTCTCTCCATATACACATGAACACACGCACATGAAAATACCATTTAAACTAAGTTCTTTCCATTTCAGTTAAAGACCTTAGTATCTAGGTCTGTGATCTACAAGTCCACCTCGATCAATTCCTCTCTTGTCCTACCTTCAAACTTTGAAACCAACATCTTCCAGTCCTTTTTAAAATAAAGAAAATTAAAAATTGAAAAATAATAAAAGTGATAAAGAATTTCAAGGCAAGATGAAAGGAAATTACAAATGGTTATTATACTGAATATTGGTATCTTCAAAGTAGTTGCTCGGATCGACAGATGTAGAAGAATGCAAAGTTGACAAACAATGATGCATTAACGGTTCCTTTCCATAAACCAATAGAAACCAGGAGTACAATTATCTTATATATATATATATATATATATATAATATTTATCATAAATATATATATTTCCCTTTCTTTTTTCTTTTCTCCTTTCCCGCACGTTTTGGTCCTTTTGTTCAGCTTGCTGAATGTTTGAGAGTTTGACCTCAGAGTACATACAGCAGATAAAACACATGGCAATTCCTAAAAAAAAGCTTTCTCCTTATGCAGACTTTGGCCAATATTTACTTCTTAAATGGTTGCTCACAAATCTTTGCAGAGATAGAAGCCACTGCCCAGCTTCCCCTGGCAGTGGCAATTGACTTTTAAGCCTGAGGGCTTTAGATATCAGAAATGGTACCTGCTGTAATTCATCTATGAGGACATGCTCGCTTATTTCTCACTTATTTCATCTATGAGGAAGTACTCACTTATTTCTAAGCAACTTTGGATACGAGCGTGGCATAAAATCATCAACATAAATACAGGGGTGTGGGCGAGAGCATGGTTTATGAGAGACCACTGACTGCTTTTATGGTGAACAGCTTATAGATTTTACTGTCAAACCAAAGAAATTCTCTCCAGTGGAAAGTCAAAGTCTTTGTCTGTAAAATGGGGTTTAGTAATATAACTCAGAGATGTTCTTTTAATTTTAAATTATAAGATGCCATTGCCACAAACCTAAGAAATCAAGAGCAATTGCTATAGTGAAACACATAAAGAAAAAATACTTAAAAATAGAAAGAGAAACTGTTCAAAAGAAAAGACAAACTGTAATGGGGAAGGGGAAATGAAGAAAGGGCAAAAACGTATATGTTTATACAAGATAGTTAAGATTGTTACAGAACTAGTTTCTCTTAGTTCATTAAAAAGAAAGTTTTGTGCTAACAATATTGTATGGACAAAATACCTTGCCTGTATCTTCTACCCTGCATTACTACTAGGAAGACAACAATGCACAGTGTGTCAACTATTATAGCTGTCTTAATACCCTATTTTGAAACTCCATTTCATTGTTAGTTAATCTTTTTTTAAAAAAGGAAGGAACAGCTTGATGAAAGAAGAAAAGAAGGAGGGAAAATATACATATACAAGATAGCTAAGTGTACTACTGATTTCTATTGTTTTGTTGAAAGGAACACAATGCTTAATTGTTTTATTGATTTTGTATGCCTATGTCTGGTGATCCAAGCAACTAATTTGAAAATAACAATATGTAATAGAACAACTATTGTTAACTTGCTAACAAAACAAATAAAAATAGATAAAAATGGTCTAATGTACAGACATTTAGACATCTCAGAAGGTCAAGAAAGGGTGAAGGATGCCAAAAATGTATTTAAAGAAAAAGGCGGAGAGTTTTCCAAACCTATGAAAGACATGAAATCGCATACAAAAAACTTGGAGCACCTTAACTGGATAAAGACAAATTCTACCTAAGCACTTTGATCACACTGATGAAAACTAAAAATAAAACTCTTTCAAGTAGTTCTAAACAAAAGACAAACTACCTAAAGAAGAACAAGGGGAAACACTATAGATTTTTGATCAGAACAACTGAAGACCAGAAAACATCAAGGTTGTCAAATTAAAAGTGGACCAAGAAAAAGGGGATATCTTAGAATTTTGAATCTAACATTGCTCTCAGACTTCACCTTTAGAGGATGATATTTATTGTGTACTTAATCTCAAGCATGGAAGCTCCTGGAAAAGCTTTTGTTTTGTGTAACTAAAGCCGACTAATAGGTCCACTGGACCAAATGATCCCTTGCTCCTTAGCAGCACTAAGCATGGGGGAAGCAACTTCCATTCAATGCAGTGGCTCTCAGCTGTGAGTGCCCACTGGGATCACACTGGTTGTTTTAAAATTATGCACATCTAAATGCCATGTCCTGAGATTCTGTTTTAGGTGTTCTGGATAGAGCCTGGGGTTTTATTTACTTATTTAGTTAGTTAGTTAGTTAGCTACCAAAATTAGTCTAGTGAGCAGTTATGGTGGCAGCACACTGTTTATATAAAATTCCTTCTCCTTTTAAGATGGATATGATTGGGCTGGGGATATAGCTCAGTGGAATAAGCGCTTGCCTAGCAAGCGCAGGGTCCTGAGTTTGATCCCCAGTACCGCAAAAAAAAAAAAAAAAAAAAAAAGATGGATATGATTTCTAACTCCAACATTGTTCCTTACGTTAAACTTTATATAACAGTTTCTAATAGTTTTTAAAAATCCTGTACAGCTGACTTGTTCTCAATTTTGAAAGCACATATGTATCACCTGGATGGGTTTAAAATATAGTCATAGATTTCCAGAGTTTTAGCTAGTATGTGTTAAATGCTTGGCATCTGGATTTTTATAAGCTCTACTACCCTTGAGATTATTAGAAGGTCCAAGTTACATGTAAAGAGCTGAGGAACTGAAGCCAACTAGATTGTCTTAAACGCCAAATAAGAACAGATGGAATCAGATGATTCCCAGGCCCCTGGCCTATACTCTACATTTGCTCAGCTAGCTCTTCCTTTACTCTGAAGGGCATTGCCAAGCACTGTCTGGCCTGCTGCATGCCAGTATCCAGCTGGTTGTCTGCTAATGCCACACACTGCCCCTTACAGAGACTTCACATGCATCCCTCTGCTCGCTAACATCCAGCCCCCAAACAGAAGCCCCACCACATCAGGTCTGAAAGGTTGTCACAAAACAAATGCTTGCAGCTATTTGTGTGTTTTGAAAGTGGCCAGCACAGGCCCATAGGAGAGCTGTGAATTTCTGAACATTACCATAAGTCTGTCAAGATGCTCAGTAACTGTCACCCTGTCACCATGGCAGGAAAAACGGGATCACGGGGCTATCAGCTCTTCTTGTCTTATCTTCTATTGTTGGAGGGGAGTGCTGGCCTCAGAGCCATAAATCTGTGTATAGGTAGCATTAATGCTGTCTCCTTACTGAGCTCATATCATTCGGTCATGGAAGAATATAATTGACATGCAAGCCAAATGTCAAGTTCCACTGATTTCTACATATCTATTTTCTGTTCTCTGATATTACTGCTTCTGGAGCTGATGATACATCTAAAACTCTCTTTATGTTTGTTTGTTTGTTCTTGAGGGTTTTGTTTTGTTTTTTCTTGTTTTGTTTTGTGTTTTGAACCTCTCTTGGTCCTTTACTAAAAGTGAGTTTCTCACACAGTGTTCCTGAAGTCATGCATTTACAATACCTGGGATGTCTTTCAAAATCTCAGATTTCTAGGCCTCATATTTCAGATACTCACTGAATTATACCTTAGTGTCTTGGTTACTTTCTTGTTGTTGCTGAGACCAAATACCTAACACCCAAAATGAAAGAAGGAAAGGTTTATTTAGCTTACAGTTTGTGCAGGTTTCAGTCCATACTTGGCTGGTTCTCAGGCAGAGTGGCACATAGCAGAGGACAAGCCTTCATGGTAGCAGAACACAGCAAAAACAAAAAGGAGGAATGGCAGCCTCTTTCTACCTCCCTTACATTGTAAACAGGCTACCTTCACCCAGCGGGTGTGTAGCTCTCACACAAACTCCATGCCCTCCTCTTCCACAGGCTCAGGATGTATACAGAGTAGGCACCCTGACTTCCTGCTGAGTCACTCAGCCAAACTTCTAGATTCTCCAATTTGACACAATGTATCAACCATAACAATCCACCTCTTGTCAACTTGGCAACCAGACACATTTCTTTAAACCAGTTTCCAGATACAAAGACATTATGTTACATTAGAACCATAATATGCTCCCTCTTAACTAAAGACTCCGTACATCCCTTTATGCAAAAGATATTTAGTCCATCTGCAAGTTGCCAAAGTCGTAACAGTTTCAGCATTACTGAAAAGTCCAAGGCCCAAGTCTCCTCCCAGATCTAAGGCAAACTTTAGTTACAAGCCCCCCACACAAATGAAAAGTTAAATACTTCCAACATTCAGTGGCACAAAATAAATATTACCATTACAAAAGGCACCAGCAGGGGAACGTAGAACATTGGGATCAAAGCAAGTCCAAAATCCAGCAGGGCTAACATCATGTCCTGTAATTCCACATCCAGCATCTGAAGCAACCTGAGGAACATTGTGAACTCCAAAGGGCTTGTATGATTCCACCCCTATGACATTTCTGGTGGTTACAGTTCCCAGGGCTTTTGTCTTAGGCCTGCTTTGTTCCCTCCTTGTAGCTATCCTCAGATGATCCATGGTCCTGTCTTCTCTAAACTTCTGAAGTCTCCAGTGTACCTTTTGCTTCACACTCACAGCTTCACATATTGCCCTCTCAGGGGCATATTGTCTGGCCTCCCAGGCCTTCTAAAATCTGGGTGGAAGCCTTTTTAACCTCAGAACTCTTGTATTTTCTATGCACCTAAAGCCAGGGCCATGTGGATGATGCCAGTGTTTGCTGCCACCTGGAGCAGTAGCCAAACTTTTTTCTCTCTTGGTCATAGAGGTCAAGTGCCTAGATGGCTTGGCACTCTGAATCCAATTCTGAGGAGCAAATTCTCTACACACTGCCATTCTGGAACATGGTGCTCTTTGGCTTCTTTCTCAAGGCAAGGTCTCTCAACTTTACAGCTTTGAGGCTGTAAAGTGTGGAGACTTGCTGCTTCTTGTGATGCCCTCAGGCCATCTTTTCCATTCTCTTGTTCCTTCTCAGCAATAGAGATCTCTTCAGCCTTATCTTTGCAGTCCACAGCTTGAGTGGAACTTCCGTTCTGGCCAAACTCACAACATTTTAAATCATCCTGTTGGGCTGTTTGTTTTTGATTCTCAATATAAATCTGGTTAAAAGTCCCCAACAATAGCCATGCCACTGCCCCAACATTCAATTGCCTTGAAATTTATTTTGCCAGATTAATCAGTTCACTGCTACCCTTAATCTTAGTCTTAGGAAAAGTCTCTGGACACAAGCAAAATGCAGACAAGCTTTCTGCCAAGCCATAACATACATCATGTAGAGTCCAACAATGAATGCCATCCTTCCCAACAGAAACCTCCTGAACCTGGTCTTTACTGGTGGGATTTCTATCAACCTTTTGGTCTTCTGAGCTCTAACCAGAATCTCCCAGACAGAACAGCTGAAGGTGTTCTAGTGCATCTCTTTCAGGCAACATCTCCAAACCTTTTCAAACTCTCCCCATAAGCCATTTCCAAAGGCTCTTGAATCACATGATCAGGTATAGTAACAGCAACGGCCCCACTCCTGGTACCAAATTCTGTTTTGGCTACTTTTTTCTTGTTGCTCAGACAAAATACCCAACACCCAAAATGAAGGAAGGAAAGGTTTATATAGTTTACAGTTTGTGGAGGTTTCAGTCCATACTTGGCTGGTTCTCAGGCAGAGTGGCACAAGGCAGAAGGCATGGTGGTGACAGAACACAGAAAATATCACAAGAGCAAACAGGGAGGAATGGCAGCCCCTTTCTACCTCCTTTACATTGTAAACGGGCTACCTTCACCCAGGGGCATGTAGCTCTCACATAATCTTTATGCCCTCCTCTTCCATAGGCTCAGATGTAGACAAAGTAAGCACCCTGGCTTCCTGCTGACTCACTCAGCCAAACCTTTAGATTCCCCAAGTTGACACAATGTATCAACCATAACACTTAGGTAAGAGCAGATATCTGTACTTTTTGGAATTATCCCAAGTGGTCATGAAAGTTCAAACCACTGATCTAGGGCAGTGTCACATGGTCTGTGAGGCCAAACTTCCTGAATCTAGTTCCCACTCCATAGTTAACTGATTGAATAGCCTGAATAAGTTCTCTGGCCTTAGTCTCCTCTGAAAAATGAATAGGGTTGGAATGAGGATTAAATGAGCTGACACAGGTAACATGATAAAAAGTGTGCAGGGCACGCCTTAGCTTAACGTGAGGGGAACATCAGAGAATGAAAAGTTAGGTGTTTTTAAATATCAAAAATATAAGAGAATCTGAGCAGTGGAGCGCGGTGGAAGCTGTGACACTGCTAGAGCCTCAGACAGAAGATGAACATCAGACCTAGATTAGGGTAGGCACGGGCTTCACGGCTCCAATTACCACTGGGAAAAATCTAACTCACCTCTCCAGAAATTGGTGTCCTTTGTTCATTTATTAAAGTATTCTTCTCTTTTTAACTCTTATTAAACTAAATAAGAAATAATTACAAAACACCTACTCATATATGGAAAAAATGAATGTAAGCAAAACTACATGCTTTTTAATTTAAACAGTAAATTTATACATGAGCACTCATGTCCTATAAAGCTCCCTTCCTCTCCTCTCATACCATTTCCCCATTATCTCACATTGCTGTGATATATGTGCTACAATTCCTATGCCAATGTCCAAAAACTATTATTAATTAAAGTCCATTGCTGTCTCAAGGATTCACAACTCATGTTGCTCAATTCTATGGGTTTTGACTAATACACAAGGACAAGTACATGTCATGATGTACAGAATAGTTTCTCTGCCTTAAAATTCCCTCTGCTTCACCTATTCTTCCTCCATCTCCCCTCTGACCTCTAATGAACCTTAATCTTTTACTTCCTCTGTAATTCTTCTTTTTCTGGAGTGGCATATTGCTGGAATCATGTAATAGTTAGCCTCTTCAAACTGGCTTCTTTTCCTTAGTAATATGTGTTTAAGGTTCCTCCATATCTTTTTATGACATGATACCCTGGTTTTTTCTATCATTGAGTAATAGTCCACTGTGTTGATATAATAGTTTGTTTATCCATTAACTTGCTGACATTCTAGTTACTTCCAGTTTTTACCAATTATTACAAAAACTTCTATAAACACTTGTGTGCAGATTTTTCTATGGCATATGTTTTCAGTTCATCTGGAAGAATACCAAGTGTAACTGCTGAATTATATGTAAAACAAAGTTTAGTCCTGTAAGAAATGACCAGACCGTCTTCAATAGTGACTGTAGGATTTTGTATTCCCACCAGGAATTAACATGAATTCCTGTTGCTCCATATCATAACCAATTTTGGGGTTGTCATTGTTCTGTATTTTTGGTATCCATGTTGTGTAGTGGTTTCTCTTTGCTGTTTTAATTTGCAGTTCCCTAATGACATTATGTTGAGCATCTTTCCATATCTTTTTTTTTTAGCTTTTTAATTTTTTGTTGCTGAGGACTAAACCCAGGGCCTCCCACTTGCTAGACAAGCATTCTACCACTGAGCTAAATCCTCAGGCACTTTCTATATTCTTCTTTATGATCTATATGTAGCATTCTTAGGATTCTGTTTCAGACTTTTTGCCTATTTTTAAATGGGTAGTGTCTTCACCTGTTTTGTGCTGTTAAAGCAGGACGCCACAGACCGAGTACGTTAGAATGAACAGAAATGGATTGGCTCTTATTTTCAGAAATGGGGAAGTAGTCCTTCCACATGGCAGGAAGCACACAAGGAAAAAGGTCAGACTGGTATCCCACAGTGCCCTTTGAAAGTGTGGCTCCAGAAACCTCAGGATCTCCCACTGGGCCCCACCTCTTAAAGATTCCTCTACCTCCTAGTAGCATCACTCTTGGGTCTAAGTTTGTAGCATATAAAAAACCAAGCTGTGGGAGCATGATCTGATTGAGAGAGAACAGGAATGGGCCAAATTCATTCTTTTTTAAGAAATCCACACTCATCATCAAGAATCTACTTCCATGGAAATGGCATTAGCTCACTCTTGAAGGCAGAGCCCTCTTTAAACACCACTAAATATCTTATTTCACAGTGTCTCTGCACTGGGCACTAAGTTTCTGACCTAGGAATTTGGGCCACATTTAAACCACAATTGACAGCTAGCTTTCTTGCTGTAAGTTTTAAGAGTTTTTTGTTCATCCTTTACCAGATATATATTTTGATGTAAATCCTTACCAGGCATATATCTTCCAATACTTCTTTTCCTAATCTGTTGCTTGCATTTCCATTCTCTTAACACTGCCTTTCAGAGTGTGGAATTCTTTCACTTTAATGAAATTAACCTATCAGGGTTTTTTTGTGGTTGTGGATCATGTCATGCTTTTGATCTCATGTCTAAAATCCCATCATCAACCCAAGATCATCTAGATTTTTCTGCTATGTCATCTTCTAAAATTGGTATCATTTCATATTACAGTTAGGTCTGTGGTGCATTTGGAGTTAATTTCTGCAAATGATGTAAGGTTTATACTTAGATTCAAATTTTATATACAGAGATCCATTTTTTTCAGTATCATTTTTGAAAAGACTATTCTTTCTCTACTGAGTTACTTTTGCTCTTTTCAGACATTGACTGATTGTATTTGTCTATTTCTGGGCTCTCTTTTTGGTTTTATTGCTGAATTATTCTATTTCACCAACGCTGCATCATGCATTACCCTGAATGTAGGAAGCCTTCATGTCAGGTAGTGTCAGCCCTCCAACTTTGCTCTTCTGCCTCAGAATTGTGCAGATTATCTAGGATTTGGAACTTTCCCATTCATTATGCCTAGTTCATACCTATAACATAAGTTGCTAAGATTTTTGTTAGCATTATATTGAATTGATAACAAATAAAGCTGGAAAATCTTTTTTTATTTTATGAAAATATAAAATGAAATTTTATAACAAAATAAAAAATAACAGTAGTATACTGTGTATCATTATCTTCATATTTAGTCTTCATTTTTAGAAACATGAATATCTCTGTTTATTTAGATATTTTTAAAATGTATCCCATCTATATATGCTTTATTTACAGCTTTTCTTTTGGCTTTTTCCTTACTAAACATTTTTCTCCTTTATTACTTCTTCTCCTTCTACCCTGTTTATATCCATACAGGCCATGTCAACAGGGTCATAGATTAGGATAGGCATTTTTTTTCTATGTACCCAAGTATTGGTGAATTAATATATATATAAATATGTGTATAGATATATATTTCTCTGTGCTTTTGTCTTCTTTTATCTCTGTCTCTTTTTTCCTCTCTGTACACACACATACACACACACACACACACACACATACACACATGAACACATGAATACACATATAGCATTTCTGGTTTATGAAAATAAAATTATAATACCTTTCTGTGTCTTGCTTATCTCACTCAGCAAGCTCATATAAACCCCTCAAAGAAATTTAGTATAACTGGAACCTTTTAAGAAATTAAGCACATAACATCCAGTAGTGGTATGGATTACTATAATTTATTCATCAATTTTCTCGAATTTGGTTGTTCATATTGTGTTCCAGTTTTTCTTTTTGCAAATGTCATCATAGTACATCATGTAAGTATATTTTTACATATTAGTCTTATGTTTCTAGGGATACATTCCCAAGAATGAAATTTCAACATGCAAGGAGCATGTAATTTGTATTTAAATAGGTATTTCTAGACTGCATGCTCAGAAAACATGTTAATATTCCATTTTGCATCATAAAAGCCGATATTCTTATTTATTTATTCAGGTTCCCACTATAAACTGCTGTTGCTTTTAGTAATTTTCTAAGTGTACTAGATCTAAAAGAATACCTTTCATTTTCTTCCTCCTCACTATTTGAATTTGAGTATATTATTTATTTGTCAACCATTTGGGTTGTATCTTTTGTTAGTTATTCATGCATATATTTCATTTTATTCTGATTAATCTTTATTGTCAATATATAAGAGCTGTTTGTATATTATATATAATCATTTGATTGCCATCTTTAATTCAGTTAATTTTCAGGCAGATGTTTTTAATTGAATTTCCTTATGAGTCATTCATTCTTTACTTCATTTCCATCCTTAAATTCCAAGCACTGGCTCAAATATGTAAACTAAGAGAATCAATCAAGTGAATTGCCAGACAACCCATTCTCAGAAGGCTGGAGGGTGCTGAGGAACTCACAGAAAAACTAAGATCACTCTCCCTGAAGAAAACAATATAGTGTAGGTGGTTAGGAGACAGAGGGAGGTTACGAAGCTATCTTAAATATGTGATAATTGTCCTGGAGATGAAAAATCCCTAATTCTGGCTGGTCACAAGAGACAGGATTGCATGAAAGGAGCTTTAAGAATCAGGAGAATTGGCCTTGACCTAAGGAAACCATGGCGGCCCCAGTGGGATGCTTGTGATTTAACATTCTATGAAGTTACTGGAGATGGCCAACATATGGATGGGAACTTGTAGAAGACATAATGGATACTCTTCTATCACTCAGGAAGACTATATCTAGCTGGGCATGCTGTAGTTAAGATATGGTTTGCCACTATCAAAACTCACATTGAAATCTTCCTTGTCATTGTAATAATTCTTAATTTCTTGGCACTAGATTAGTTACTGTAAGTTTGGATGCTTTAAAATGAGGCTGATCCTGCTCACTGCCCCACACATGCTTGCTTACCGGTCTACTTTCTGCCATGAGTGGAAGCAGCCTGAGGCCCTAACTAGCCCTGTGCTCTTTGTTTTCCCTGCCTATAACAACATGAGCCTAAATAGTGTCTTTCTTTTAAAACTTACCAAGTTTCAGTATTTTGTTAAATCACAGTAAGACAAGATATTGCTAAGAAAATTAATACAGATAATTTGGTACTTATAGTACTGTTGAAAGGGCTGGAAAAGTTCCAGGCAGGAAGCAGGTGGTACATGACTTTTACCAATACAACTACAGTGTCATGAGTCAGAAAAATTCTGCTGTTATCCAGGGGTCAATAACATGATGTACTCCACTGCTAACTTCCTAGTTCCTCTGCACCTCCAAGTCACATGAATATCAGAAAAACATTGAAATCAAGAAATAAAAATCAAAACAAAACTGCAAAGCCTCATCTATTCCCCCTATGATAGGAAAAAGATAGTGGCTTCCATATCTGTTCCACTTTTATGTAAGTGCATCTAATGAACAGAACATAAATAATATTCCTAAGGCTTAAAACAAACATTCTGGAAACTATAGCTCACAGGCATCTAGATCCTGAAATACAAAGGAGAGTTAGGCTAGGACAAGGGATATTAGTTGTTAAATATGTACTGCAGAGTTCAAGTACATGTGGCACACAGGTGGGGCAGTACCTGCTACTACACAGTCTGCTTACAACTTATAGAAGTGGAATGCCAAGTGCCCTTCTCACCTTTTCTCTGAAATCTCTTTTAAAAGGCTGCCTTACAACAATAACCATCATGCCCCTCTTGAGTCTCTTGGAGAACATGGGCAACATTTTCCAAATGCAATAGCAACCCAACCACTCTATTGCTTTTATAGATTCTGAGCAAACTATACTTAAATAAAAGTCCTTCCTCTTAAATTGATCATCTTTGTAACTTCTAAAAACACAAGCATATCATTCAATTAAACCTACATGTACTGAAGATTTTGTGAACTGTTAACTTTAAAGCCCAAGGCCTTCCACTGACCACTACTTTTGTAGGCACAAATATGCTCCAGAATACTTCTCCTACCCACTGACAGAATTACTTGAGGGGCCTCTGGATAGAAGGGCAATGCATAACAGAGGCTTTCCTACTCAGGTTAATTAGAGCATGTAAGTATGCAGATCTCCCACTTCAGCGAAATTTCATGGTCACAGAATTCTACAAGGTCATATAGCAAAGGTTAAGGAATAGATTTTATTAAAGAAAGAGAAAATTTACAAGGGCAGGATTAGTAGTAGGGAAGTGCCTATTGTCATTAAGTCTTTCATATTCCCACTGAAGGGCTTACTAGGGTTAGGGAAGTAGCCATGGGGTGTGCCTTTCAGCCCTCACCTCTAAGAAGACCTGCCACAAGAGTGCGGGTAGCTGGCTGACAGCTTCCACTTTCAGGGCCCTGAAGTTTTACCACGGTAAAGCGAAACTCTCCTCCAGCAGTTCCCAGCCACTCACTGAGTATCATATGGGCATGAGGGCCTGGCCACTTTTTCCCAATATGGAACTGCCCTCTGAACATTCTTATGCTGACCCTTCTGCACAGAACTGGCCAAGACTATCTCAAAAATATAGCAAAATCAGAGGTTCTTCCTTCCAAATCTGCCTTCTTTTCTCTCTTGACACAGGGATTGTAGCAACACAGTTGTCTGAAATCTTTCTCTTCCTCCTCTTATTCTTATCCACTTATTTTTCACAGATATTGTATTAGTCACTTTCCTATCACTAGAACAAAATACAATACTTAACACCCACAATTTACAGGGAGAGGTGTATTTGGCTTACAGTTCCCAGTGGGTTCAGCTCATGATTGACTGGATCCAATGCAGAAATTGCAAGGTGGAAGCTCACAGCAGAGGACAGCTGCTCAATAGCCAAACATCAGAGAGAGCAGAGGAGCCAGAGGCAGTAACACACCCTGTTGGGTCAAGCTCCATCTCCTAGTAGCACATTCCGCTACTGGATCCCTCAGTGGATTAATACATTGATGGGTGCAGCACCCTCATGACGCAGTCACCTTTCAAAAGCTTCACCTTCAAACAATGAAACTGTGAGGGGGAGGGGGTGTTAGATGTAAACCATAACAGATATTACCCCCAACGAACTTCTTGTCATTGTAACTTGGTCTTAGCGTACGTTTTCTGGAGAACCTAGAGAGATACAGTCAGAACATCTGCTACATACAGTGTGGGGTTCTTTTTTCCCAGAGGAAGTAGCCTTCCCCCTTTTTGACTTTCTATTTTCTATTATTACAGCGGGTGTAAAGGGATAAAGAATATTTATTGTCTGCAGTCTGGATTTGGGAAGCCAGCTGTTTATTAGAATTGTGTGCAAAAGCCAGCTTCTTTCATTCGGGAAAGAAATGGCTCTTGAAATTGTCAAAAGTCTTAGTCCTCTATAAAGCTGATCTTTGATTGTACCTCTTTTACCTCTTCTGTACCTTAATACTCACTGCTCAAGTAATTCAGGATAGCTCCCAGGGTCAATTGGAAACTCTTCTACTCAGTAGGCAGTACATAAACATCATTGTTCAATTTATTGGCACAGTATGGTGGCTCTTCAAGATAGGAGTTAGTTAAATACATATAGATTCTTTAGTTATTAGTCCTTAATTTAGAGCAGATCTGCATATGCATTCCTTATTCTTAACCTTTCAACCTAAAACATTGTTCCAGCTAGAGAGGTGGCTTGTGTTACACCCTCTTCACTATAAAACTATAGTTTTGCAAAGATTTCCCCATTTCCCCACCAATATGCCATTCCAGCCCCTTTCCACCCTTAACACCATATAACCAACCTTCCTCTTGCCACATTGTGTTGCTCGTGCCTCTCACAGCCAGGAAGAAAGAATTAGCAAGCTTCCTTATTCTGATCAGTTGATGTATTCCAAAGGAGCAGAGTGGAGTTTACATATTCACACACATGTGACTTTGGAAGAAGCTACATAAAAGGAGACATAACTAAGGTAAGTTGTACTAACCAAAGTACAGTCTTATACAAGTCTGTGTCTTATAGAAGACTTCCAAGAGGACTACATTTCTTGGGTATCTAAAGCAGATTACATGACCTTAAATCAACATCTGTGCTTCCCTTGAAGTCTAACCACACACTCCAAACATGAGCCAGAGGGACCTGGTGGAGAAAGCAGTGGTGGGATCAGAGGTCTTACTTGCTTCAGCCTACACAGAAGGCAACCAGAGATCTAATTGGTGCACTGGTTCCACTCGCAGATGAGCACATTGAGGAGGGATAATTTATTGAGAACTGTACACTGAGTTCTGGTCTATCAGAAACACTACTGCTCCCAGACTTCAATATCATGCTTTTTCCTAAGTGGTTTTTCACTTCCTTATCTTTTAATATTTCTCTGCCTCACTTCCTCTAGTTGCTGCTATGCAATTCTCCCCCAAGTGGCCTTTCTTTCCTCTGAAATAAACAGCAGGCATAATGTGAATTTCAAAGATCACAGTGATCTTCTACCTATGGGCCTATTTCTTACATTTTTACAACTTGTATTCTGGCTAATGGTCCACAATAATCCATAGTTACAGTATTGCTTTCCTCAGAAAGGGGTGAGGAGCATGATTTACAAAGCTGAGAAGGACATTGAGGATCTTGGTTTTCAATAAGCAAGAATTGGTAGTGGCGTGTATCTCCCTCTCATACACTGACTCATTTCTTCTACAGTTATTGTATATAACTGTATGGAACACACACTATATACAGTGTGTTCCATCAACTATATGGTCATTTGCATTATCGGTCCAAATATTTCATTTCTTTCTCCAGTCCATATGCTTTTTTCATATGTAGTAGCTTTGTTGTGTCAGTTTAATGAAACTGGAACTATATTTCCCAAAATGCTCTGCTCTGTCTGGTCCTGAATCAAGTTGGTCAGAAGACAAACATAAGCAGGCTTTGGAGAAGGAACATGCAGCAGCCATCTTTCTGCTCACCACTGAGTAGTGGCCTCACCACTGCAGCTCACCCACATTCCTTCTGACCTGCTGGTTCTCCTGGCGGCACAGGGCAGCAGCCAGTCAGTCTGCACCACAGCTCCTCCAGATCCTGCAGGAAATCCTCCTTCCTGCTCTGCACCTTGTGAGCAGATCAGCCCTCACACCAGCTAGGCGACTCTATGTCTTTGCATTTGTGGATGGTTTGAGAATGATGTGGTTTCCAATTGGTCTTTGCCATCATCCACTTTCTGTCTAACTTTCCCTACAAAATCAAGACCTCATAACCTCAGGTCACACATCCAATACAGAGGGCACATTTTACATGGATTTCTTTTTGATTTCACAACTGCATAAGGTTTAATCTTGGTGCTGAGTGTCTTATCTTGGTTATGCTTCTTATGATGAGTGGTTATCCTTCTCTAATCACACTCTAACTGACACATCATTTATTTTGCCCTAGCTCTACTTCCAAAGTAAGTTTTCTTACCTCTTAAATTCTGGTGTGGCCAGATAAACAGCCTGGATGTGGCACAAGCCCAGGGGCTTTCCCCTCTTGCAGCTCCAGCTAGCCCCTACCCTCAGGAGGAAATCAGGATTCTTGAGAAGCACAGCCATGCCTACCACCATAGTCAGAAGTGAAGTTGCCCAGCCCATCATAGAGCCATTGTGCAAAGTGTAACTGTCATTTTCATACAGCCAGGACTGGAGGAGTACCAGCTGAGCTACAAATGCATGTGCAGTAATAAATCCTTACTGGATTAATATAGCAGAGTTTCAAGGTGCTTTGTCATGCAGCCATAGCTAAACAATGTACATCACAATACTTTTATATCAGAAAACAGAGTCTATGTACTTTACCAAAGACATATTTTGGTGTTTCCAGATAACTTTGCAATATTCACTTAAAAATCACCTTTCTTTCTCTCATTTTATAATCACTCATAAAGCACACCAATGTTGGAAGTAGTTTGAGTTTGAATGTTGGGTCAAATATTTATAAGTGGCATGAGAACCTATCTAGCCTCTATAAATATCAGTTTCCTGTTCTATACAATTGTGATAGATATCGCCTAACTGGTTGTTGTAAAGATACAATGAGATGAGGTGTAACCACCACTATATACAGTGTGTTCCATCATTTGTGTGTTTGTGTGTACACATCCTGTTAAGCACACTGTCTTCACGTGTTCCTGTTCACTTAGTATTTCAGAAGTATTTCATTCTTATGCCACCTGCTGAGGGCTGAATCTCCACACAACAGGCTGATGTACAGCTTCTGCAATGTGCCCAGGAGACACGTCGTGAGCAACACTCTGCTGGCTCCTAAAGATTCCTATCACACTTGCTGTCTTTCAGCTACTCCTAGAATAACTAGATCATTTCTAAAAGACAGTACTTCTACTTGGTGATGGAAATCAGATAGCAGCAGCCAATAAGAACCACATTTTATGATTCTGTAGAGCCTCCCAGGAGGTGCCCAGAAAGGTGAAATGATTAGTCATTCCAGCAGGGGCGGGAGGGGCTGTGTTATGTTCAGTTACATTGTTGTCAGCAGCAGCAGCAACAATTTTATTTTGTTTCAAGTCTTTCAACTATGAACTGAAATCATGATAGCATTTTCATTTTAATTTGTGGCTTCTATCTTACTCTCATTTTTATTTTGAATATATAATCTAAATAGCAACTAAATTCTCATTTTCTTTGCTTTTTCAAAAGGAGCCTTATTCATCTTATAATTTGTGAAATGACATTAATTATTTTTGCACTGACCTCATTTTAGGCAAGTGACACCAGCAAGTATTTCTAACGTGCTTGCTGTAGGCTAGCCATGGTCCTCTGTCTTGAGCACATAGTGTAAATCATTTAAGTTAAATGACAGTTCTATAAGGTAGAATATTACAAATATTTCCATTTTGTGTATGAAGAAAGGGAGGCAGAGATACTAGGTCACCTTCCTAAGGTCCCACCTTTGCCATGGCCAGCAACATAAGCATTCATCAGCCCAAACAGCGCACCCTCTTCCCCCTGTTCCATGAAGCCATCTCCGCCTGCTGCACATGCTGCTGCTTCACACAAAGCCTCCCAAACAAAACATTCCTCAGAATAATTTCTTCATTCTTCTCAACCCTTAGCCTTCAGTGATGTTCTCTGCCATCTTTAAGCACAATTTCCATTTAATAAATGTCCTCTTTTTATTGACAAGAATTTCATTAACTTGTTCATCTCTTGAGGCTGGCAGAAATAATTATCACGCTCAGGGAAGTGGAGAGAAATGGATTACTAGTTGGGAGGCAAATAGAGGGGAGATGGGGGTTGGCAGCGGATGAGCAGAGGAAAGGCAGAGAGAGAAAAATGCAGAGGTGGGAGAGGGAAAGGAGGAACCAGAGAGTCGTGGTTCCTGCCGGTTTCCCAATTTCTGTTCTCCCTCCCGCTGGCAGTCAGTCACTGCAAAGCTCAGGAGTGATCCCAGGAGTCCTGCCGGTTTCTCTCACGACCATCAAGGGGCGATGCCAGAACAGCAGTAGCAGTAGGGCAGTGGCAGCAACCGAGGGTGGAGGACAGAGAAGCAACGCGTCTCGAATTTTTAACTGGAGCTCCCGGAAACTTCCCTCCGCTCTGCTTATTCCTGGGGAGCCAAATCGAAAGAGCAAATGAAAAGCACCCTTCAAACAAGCCCAGGAAGGAAGCCAAGTGAAGAACTTCAGGGGCCCTGCGTCATCACTCTCAGGCCCCTGTGCAGGGGTGTGTTGCTCTGAAGCAGAGCAGAGCATTCCTCCTTAATCACCCGGTGACTCTCTGTGAAGTTCTTTGCTGACACCGGTTTCTCCAGCTGGCAAGTACTGTTTCCCTCTTTCAGGCCAGCCTCATTTCTGCCCTGTCATTTGAAGCAGTTATTATTTCTGGGCCGACTTTTGCGTAAATGCCCCTCCCCCCAAGCATTCACAATACCTTCACGCTACAGGTAGCTGGTGCAGTCACTCGCTCAGCATAACAATTCAATATTTAAAGGTAGAAAATACGCTGGCTTCTTAACCTGCCTCCCCTATTCTCGGATCTCAACTCCCACCTATCACTGCCCAGTAGCTAGTTACCCTTTGAAAACAGAAATAAAAATATCTTGGACACTGTCCATGCTGAAAAAAATTTTTAAGTTATAGAGTAAAATAATTTACTCGATCTGTAAGAAGTCACAAGCACAGGCCCTTGTCTACCCTCCCTCACTCATTATTGACCAGTACCCCTTGTTCTCCAGCTTGCTGCTGTACTGGCTTTGCTCTGCTTTTCAAAGATACCCAGCTGTCTCTGTCGGAAGCCCTTTGCATGTGCTATACCATTACCCTAACTAAGGCTTGTCTTTACTAGTTAACCCTTACTCAGCTTTTAGGTCTCTGAGCTAGACATCTCCTATCCATCTCCAGATCTGCCCCCACCCCTCAATTCTCTGCCCAAGGTAATTAATACATACAAGCTACATTAATGGTCTTATTTTTCCCTTTAGCTCTGTAAGGATAGTGAAAGGAGATGAGAGGTAGGTCTCTTGTCATTTATTTTCCTGGATCACTCTTTGTGAAAACCATCTCCTTACACCTGTCAAGGACACTGTATTGGTCAACTGCTGCCATGTAACAACCGAAGTCTCTGTGGCATATGACAATAAGCATCATTTCTCCATTGTCTTCAGATCACTTGGAGAGTAGAGGATGGTTCACTCAGCTGGCAAGGAAAAAGCAGCCAACAGCCAATCACAGAGAATTTTTGAAGATTTAACTGTGCACCTCTCCTTCTAAATTATTATGTTGTTTTGCCCGTCTTTACATTACCATCCCTTAATAGAGTGTATGACATATGGTAGGTTATTCATAAGTATTTATTGAATGAGTATATTTACCGAGTTTATTGAAACAGGAAACTTGCTTTAGATGCAGCTCAGTGCCTTGATGCCAACAGGGCAGGAGATCTATCACAGGGCTGTTCTTCAAGTGAAAGAAGGACTTTGAAAAGATATTTGGCTTCCTTGGAAGCAGAGGTGACTAAGAAGTATTACTATATAAAAATGACATTTTTTTGCTAAAAGTGGCCAACTGACTGTGTACAAAATAACCTCAGCACTATTAATGTCTTTGTTACCAGAGAGTGGTACCAAGGCTTCAGAGATGCCTGGAGTATTTGTAGAGTATTGAATTGCTGAGTGGATTTTCATTGATTGATTGGGAAGTAGAATTTAGAAGGAAATGAGTTCCTGTGTTCTGAACTCTTTGAGTCCTGTCTTCTTTACAGAGTGGGCTAACATTGTCCACCATAATTATTTCTGTGGAAATGAAGACAGGAAACATTTAGTCAACATGAGTTATGTACATTATTGGTTTGTTTGGGGTAATGTTCATGCTGTGACAAAAGACCATTTTAATTAAAATATTTCATTTTTCTACTTGTACAAGGCTTTTTTATAGCATATAAGTGCTCTGTACATGAAGTAAAAAGAGGAAACAATCAGATGATTTAGATGAGAACAAACTTGTGCCTTTAATTGTTCATTAGGTGTTCTCTGGAGCCATGCGCATGCTCTCTGGAAAACAAAAAGAAAAACACCTAGAGGAACAGCATCAGGCCCCTTCGGCCCAGCCTCTCTGGGAGGGGTGACCTGGCACTTCGATTCGGTAAAAGTTCCATGCTCCAGCTTCAGATTTGAATCCTACTCTATCACTTTCTATGCTATAACCCCAACGACGTGTTTAAATCTCGTCTGTACTCGCAGCCCACTCACGATTCCCCTGCTGGTTTGTTATGAGTATTAATTTAGGTAGTATAGATCATTCCTGGCACACAGCACAATTCTAGAACAGTCACTGGGTATCATGCTCAAAGAGATACTGCAGAGAAATCATAGATTCCAAAAGAAACAGGGAAGAGTTAAGCAAATTTTTTCTAGCTTTCTCTCCTCCATACATATCCAGTGAAATCTGGATTTCACATAAAATTCACCAAAGGAACCTTGGTCTTTAGTCACAAAAAGCGCTCTAGTAATTGCCATGAAGAATGACTAGAGGGTCATTTACTCACCCCAAATGCCCTTGGTTTACTTCCTAAGGTTTTAGTGCCTTTGAGTCACAGCATCCACTCTTCCAAATCATCAGGTCGGACACCTTGGTCCAAACAGCAGGACTAGATAAGCTGCCACATAGCATATCACCATTTAACATGGAGCAGAAGGAGGACCTCTTCCATCTGGAGTGTAACCCTCATCTTCTAGTCTGCGTTAGTTCAGCATCCAGTCAATACAACTTTTGTTGTATTAAGTAATAGCAACAGGGATGAACATCTCCCTCCCTGGGGCTCTCAACCCTGTGCATCACAGCCTGCTCAGTGCTGTTCTCATGTTTAAGGTAGGGATCTCCATAACTGCAAAACTCCTACTTGCTGCTCAGCTGAGCAAACAGCAGGCTGCCCCAACACTTGACACTTGATGAAGCTTTCACATCCAAGTCTTCCTGTGGTGATAAATTTGGTAAAACCAAAAAGAGAGTGAGATAAGAGGTAACAGTGTGTGAGATGAGAAATTTGGTGGTTGTTTTAAACAGATCGATACAGGTGATACAAGGTTTTGTTGTTACCCTGTAGAGTAATGCAAAGGGTATAGTTTTTAAAGTAAGAATCTCAGAACTAATATTACTAGTATATCATAGTGGATAATTACTTTGCCTTTTTTACTTTAAATTTTTGCCATCTTACAGTTCTTACCTCACATAGCTGTGGGAAATATACAAACCTGGGTATAATCACAGCTATCAGTCCTGGTACATTGTGGTCACTCAAAGCACCTCAGTTCTTGCTTTCAGAACTGAAATTTGCTGAACAGATAAACATCATCAGTAAGTTGCCTTGTACCTAAAAGTCAAAAGTAGATCAGGTTTATATACCTGGCATATTGTCTCCAAAATGTCGCCAAGATGGAACCACCCTTATCACCCCTGTTGCCCTAAGAAACTTCCTCCATCTGGGGCTGGATCCTGGAGCACTGGCTTTCTGAAAAGACACACAACAGCAAAGGTAGCAAAGGCACTAAACCCCCCACCTGCACATCTCCCCCATAATGCACCCCACCCTGAGTCAGGGAGCATGAGCACAGCAGTGCTCCCTGTCAGCCAGTGATGTGACAGCCACAGTCCTCCCACTCTCTCTGCCCATTGTCCTTATACTTAACCGGTGAGAAAAGGAGGGATAGAGAAAATGGTGAAGGGCAACGGGTTTATTTAGGTTATCATTTTAAAGATAATGTCTAAAATTTACATAGAATAAAATTAGTCTTGCAGAAAGTTTTGACAAACACGGTTGTGTGTCTCCCACCACGATAAAGGCACACAGGGCTTCTTTAACCCCTCTGTTCTGCCCTCTCATACACACATCCGCCGCACCCTGAAGTCCTGCCAGCTGCTAAGTTGCTATCTCGTCCTCTCCAGAACGTGGTAGAAATGGGACTGCATGGTAGGTAAGGCTTCTTAGTTATCATAACATGCTTAAGATGTATGTACGTCATTGCTTCCATCAGTCCTTGTTCCTTCTTATTCAGTAGCACTGAATTCTGTAAGGACCACCCAGCTTGTTCACGCATTCACTAGCTGAAAGCCATCTGGGCCTCTGGTGCTGGGCTATGATGAATCAAGTTGCTATAAGCATTCACATATGGATTTGGGGAATATTTAAGTCAAGTATAAGTTTAACTTTACAAGAAACTGCCACACTGCTTTCTAAAGAAATTATACCACTTCTTATTTTCACAACTCATTTTTAAAACTCGCAGCTGTTCAGCATATTTGACAGCATTCACACTATATTATAGCCACAGAGCCAAGAAACGATTCTGACAGCATTCAATACTTGACATTGATCATACTTTAGAGAAAAATTCTGATGTGCATGGCAATATCTTGCTAATCACAAATTAATTTTTTATTTATCTAAAGATGAATGCTGTTAAATTTTTTATTATGTGCTTCTTGGCCAAATATATACCTTTTCTGGTGAAAGACCTGATCAAACTTTATGACCACTTTAAAGCTGGGTGTTTTCATTTTATTGCAGTTTTGAGAATTCTTTATGTATTCTGAATAAAATTCCTGTGTTAGACGTATGATTTACCAATCCTGTCTTCCAAGATGTACCCGACAGAGTGAAATAGTTGGTCTTTATGAGTGCCAACTTATCCTCTTGCCTTTATGGATTGTGCTTTGGTGCTGTACTTAATATCTCTTGACTTAACTGAGAATCACATTTTCTTCTATTTTTCCTAAAACTTTCCAAGTTTTACATTCTGTTTTTAAGTCTGTGGGACATTTTGATTTAATTTTCAACAGGGTATGAATTTATTGGCTGAGGTTTTCCCTACCCTTAGCATATTGATGTACAGTTAGTACAGCACCATTTGTTCGAAAAACTTCCCCTTCTTCATTAAATTATTTTTATACTGTTATAAAGTCAACTTCCCATCTTCATGTGAGTCTACTTCAGGACCCACTTTCAATTCCTGTGTGTCTGTCTTTTCATCAGGTCATTATCTTGATTTCTGTGACTTTAAAATATATATTGAAATTAGGTACTGTGATTCTTCTAACTTTGTTCTTTTTGAAATTTTCCTGGCTATTCTTGTTCTCTAAAATTAACATCAATATGAACCAATATCTAGGATATATATATACTCAAATTCAACACTAAGTAAACAGCATAGCTACAAAATGGGCAGAAAACATGAAGAGAGTTTTGACCAGAGATTTACAAATGACAGAGAAAAATGAAAACATGGTTCAACACGTTTCCATTTATTTAGTTCTTTGATTTTTTCCTTTGATATGTTATAACTTTCAGTGTTTTAGGTTTTACAAAAATTTAGAGTTAATTATAAAAGTATCACTTTTAAGTTTTATTTATAGCTGTTCTTCACTAGAACATGAAGATATGTTCAATATTTGTGTATTGGCCTTGTAGCTGTGAATTTGCTAAACTCACATATTAGCCTTAAACCATTTTGAAAATTCCTATTATTTTCCATATGTGTTATCTTACTAGGTATGAAAAGGGATACTTTTACTTTATTGCTTTATAGTTATATGCCTTTTATTTATTTTACCTGCTTTATTGCACTGTTTAATACTCATAGTATGATGATGAATAAGAATTACAAGAGCAGACATCCTTGCTTTGCTCCTGATGATAAGTGAAGTATTCAGAATTTTGCCATCAGGTGTATGGCCTATAAGTTTTTTATAGATGCCATTCATCAGGTTAAGGAATTTCACTGCTGCTCTTAGCCTGCTGAGAATATTACTTTGAATGCATGTTGAATTTTTCAGGTGCATTTCCTGAACATTTTGAAATAATTGTATGATTTTGTTTCAATAGCCTCTTAATTTAATGAATTTTATTTATAGCTTTTTTTCTAATGTTAAATCAGTCTTAAATGTTTAGGGAAAAACACTGTTCAGTCAAAATTTATTATCCTGCTCATATAATTCTGGACTTTCCTTGCTAAAATTTTATTGAAGATCAGCCTGTCTGTGCTCCTGAGGGATGTGGCCTGTAGTTTTTCACTGTAGTGTATTTGTTTGGTTTAGATGTAAGGATAATATTTTTCTCAGAAAATATTCTGTTTTAGTTTCTGCAAGAAATTTTATAGAAATGGTATTATTTCTTGTTTAAATATTTAGGTAGAATGTTCCAGTTAAACCATCTTTTACATGGATTTTTATTTAACAAAGATTTTTTACTAAGAAAAAACAACATATGTTCATGAGGATATAGAGAAAGGGAATTTTCATAGGCTTTTGTGGGAATTGAAATTATTACAGCACTGTTCCACTATAAAAAGCATAGAAGCAGAACTACCATATAACCCAATACTGAGTATATATTCAAAGGAAGTGGAACAGTATGTTGAAGAGATATCTGCACCCCCTTGTTTACGGCAGCCACTGTTCACAACAGACAAGACAGAGAATCTACTATGTGTCTATTGATGGGTGAATGAAAAAAGGAAAAGTGTTCTACACTATAGAATGCCATTCACCCATAACAAAGAAAGACCCTACCATTTGTAGCAACAGGGATCAAACTGAGGGACATTATGTTAAATCAAGCACAGAGAGGCAGAACACATTCTTGTCTATGTGTGCAAGTTAAAAAGAGAGATCTGATAGAAGCAGAGAGTAGAGGAGTGGTTACTAAAGGCTTGGCACCTTTATCAAAATCAGTTGGCTGTGAATAAGATATTTGCATTCTGGGTTCTCTATTCTGTTCCTTTGGTCTGTATATCAATTGTTATTTTTCTTTTCTTTTCTTCTTCTTTTTTTTTTTTTCTACCAGGAATTGAACTCAGGACTTTGCACTTGCCAGGCAGGTGCTTGTGCCATTGAGCTATATCCCCAGGTATATGTCCCTTGTCATGAGATACTGTGTTTAATTTCCAATTACTTGAAAATTTTTCAGATATCTCTTTAAAATCTATTTCTAGTTTAGATTCGGTATGGTCAGAGAACTTATTTGCATCATTTCCCTCCTCTGAAATTTGTTATGATGTATCTTTTGCCCAGAAGATAATATACCTTGATGACAGTCAATATGAACTTAACAGAATGTGGACCCTGTTGTGATGTAAACAGTTCAAACGCCACTTGAACCATGGTGTGTGAGTGTTGTTCCAAACTTGTGTCTCATTGCTGGGTTTCTGTCTCCTCCTTCTATCAGTAACTGAAAGAGTAATCACTAAGTGTATTTGTAAGGATTTACAAACTTTTCATTCTGATTCCATAAATTTTTATCTCAGATATTTTGGAGTTCTGTTTTCAAGTAGATACATAAGGATTATTTCTTTTTGAGGAATTTATGTCTTTATCATTATGTGATGCCCCTCTTTATCCCTTGAAAATTTTCTGTTGTAAAATTTGTAACATTCAACAAAAAAGCCACTTTAGCTTTCTTTTGATTAAAGCTTGCATGGTGCGTTTTTTCCATTATTTACTTTTAACCTTCTTTCATAATTATTCTCTAAGTAGAATATATTGGTAGTAAACATCTGGGTTGTGCTTTCGTTTATTTGGTTTTTTATGCATCTGATAGTCACAGTCTAACAATGTTGTATTTAGAACACTTATGAATAATGTAATTATTTATATGATTTGATTTACAATCATTTTCTTATTTATTTTCTTTTTATCATCTTTGTTTTTCCCCGGTTCCTTTTCCTTACCTTTCTTTAGATTATTTTAATGTACTTAATATTTAATTTTGCATGGTCTATTGGAACTAGCTATATCCTTTTGAAATATTTTCTTTGAAATTATCCTTTTAATTTAAATATACATAGCTAATTTTTGCAGTACATTTACATTCAATATTTGCAAATTCCAAAATATACAGTATCATATGAAAATATAGTCACTTTACCACCTTTCTTTTATACCATAGTTGCCATATGAATGGCATTGATATGCAAGCAAATAGTGTGATAGCATTTCTATCAATAGCCAATCATATCACAAAGAACTTAGAAGAGAAAAAAAATCTAATATATCCCTAGATATTTACCAGTTTGTTGCTCTTTTTTTACTCCTGAAATTTAAAATGTCTTTCACGTTATTTCTTTTCAGCTTAAAGAGCTTCCTTTAGCATTTCATTTTTTCCTTTTATTTTAAAAGTAAAAGACTGAAAACATTGACAGACACAAAGTAGGACAAGAACAGTACAATCCAAACTGAATTACAGACAACATGACAGGGAATTAACAACAGTTGTTGTGTTACATATTGATAACTTCAAAGTGTAAGCTCAGGAAAACACATATAGACATGGAAGATTGATCAAACAACTACTCATTAACAATTCCTTACATGAAAGAGACATAAGACAATAGTGGAACCATGTTAGCCATTCTGCATATACATACATACATACCTAGTTATCCCTTTCTTCCTTTTCTCCTTCCCCTCAACCCATTTGCTCTTTACTTTTGAGCAGTATCCTTTCGTATCTCCTAATTTATATTCCCACTTTCAGTTTCTTACACTAGTGATACAATACATTACTTGCACATCCACATCTGATTTATTTCACTTACGAGTATGGTCTCTGTGACCGTTTGCCTATAAAAGCCTCAAGTTTGTCTTTCTTTATAGCTGACTAATATTCCATTATATAAAAATGCCACAGTTTTCTTTATCCAGTCCTCCATGGATGAACATTTGAGTTGCTTCCATGATTTAGCTATCACAAATTGCACTGCTTTAAACATGGATGCACATATATCACGGTGATATGATGTTTTCCGATCTTCTGGGAAAATACCCAGAAGGGGAATAGCTCGGTTGAATGGGACCTCTAGACCTAGTTTGCTGAGGAATCTCCAAACCGATCTCCACAGTGGTTTCACCAGTCTGTATTCCCACCAGCAGTGCAGAAGAGTTCCTATTTCTCCACAGCCTCACTAGCATTTGTTATTGGTTGTTTTCTTAATGCTGGCCAATTTTACTGGGGTGAGAAGAAATCTCAATGTTGTTTTAATTTGCATTTCTCAAATGACTAAAGATGTAGAACATTTTCTCATGTATTTATTTGCCATTTATATTTCTTTATCTGAGAAGTGTGTATTCATCTCAGATGCCCATTTCTGCATTGGGTCTTTGAATTTGGAGAGGTTCGTGTCTTTAATTCTTTGTATGTTCTAGATAGAAGACTTTTGTCTGAGGGACAGACAGCTTGGATTTTTTTCCCAATTTGTGGGTTTTCTTTTCACTCTGCTGGTGATTTCTTTAGATGTTCAAAAACATTTCAGTAAAATGAGCTCCCAGCTATTGATTCTTTGAAGTGTTTCCCTTGCAGTTTGATTTTTGTTCATGAACTCTCTGGCTACTCCTATGTCTTCAAGATTTTTACCTAACTTCTCTTCCAATAGATTTAGTGTTTCGGTTTTAATATTTTGATCTGTGATCCATTTTGTCTTTAGTTTGGTGCATGGTGATAGACTTGGGTCTGTTTTCAGTCTTTGACAAGAGGCAAGCTAATTTTTCCAGCACCATTTATTAAAGAGGCCTTCTTTCTCCCATGGGCTTGTTTGGCCCCTTCGACAAAGATTAGGTGGCTGAGTGTGTTTGTGGTTGTGTCTGCATCTTCAGTCTGTTCCCCTGATCCTCAGGTCCGTCTTTTAGCCAGTACCAGGTTGATTTTATTACAGTAGCTTTGTAGTATAATTTCAGGTCAGGGATTGTGATTCCACCTGACTTGTCCTTGTTGCCCAGGATTGCTTTTGCTATTTTGGGTCTCTTCTGGTTCCAGATGAACTTAAGGAATGTTTTCTCTAGATCTGTGATGTATGCTGATGGTAGTTTAATGGGAATTACATTGAATCTGTACAACAATTTTGGTAGTATGGCCATTTTCACAATGTTGGTTCTTCCTATCCATGAGCAGGGAATGTTTTTCCATTTATTGAAATCCTCTTTGATCTCTTTTTTCAGATTACTGTAGTTTTCATTGAATAGATCTTTCACTTTTTTTGTTAGATTGTCTCCTAAATATTTCAATTTCTTGGATGCTGTTGTAAAAAGTATGGTTTCCTTAATTCCTCTCCCAGTCTGTTTGTTGTTTGTGTATAGGAATGTTATTGACTTTTGGGTGTTGACTTTGTATCTAGCTACTCTCCTGAATTTCTTAATTAACTCAAGGAGTCTTCTTGTGGAGTTTTTGGAGTCTTCCATGTAAAGTATCATGTCATCTGCAAATAGTGATAATTTTACTTCTTCCTTTCCTATCCTTATTGCTTGCATTTCTCTCTATAGTCTAATTGCTCTGGATAATGCTTACAGAACTATGCTGAATAGGAGTGGTGACAGTGGACATTGTTGTCTTGTTTCTGACTTTAAAGGAAAGCTTTCAGTTTTTTTCCATTAAGTAGGATGTTGGCTGTTGGTTTGTCATAGACAAATTTGATTAGATTGAGGAAAAGGCCATCTATTCCTATTTTTTCTAGGGTTTTTAACATTAATACATGTTGGACTTTATCAAAGCTTTTTCCACATCTGTGGAGATGATCATGTGGTTTTTGTTTTGACTCTATTGATATGGTATATTACATTAATTGATTTGTGAATATTTAACTGTCCCTGCGTTCCTGGAATGAATCCAACCTAGTCATGGTGTATAATTTTCCTTCTGATTCACTGCATTCTATTTGCTAGTATTTTATTGAGTATCTTTGCATCCATGTTCATGAGGGAGATTGGCCTATAGTTTTCTTTCTTGGTTGCACCTTTCTCAGGTTTTGGTATCAGTATAATACTTGCCTCCAGAAATGAGTTAGGCAGAATTGCTTCCTTTTCAATTTCATTGAAGAACTTGAGGAGTGTTGGCATTAAATCTTCACTGAATGTTTTATAAAATCCTGCTGTGAATCCATCAGGGCCTGGGCTTTTCTTTGTCAGTAAGTTTTTAATGACATTTTCAATCTATTTAATTGCTATTGGGTTGTTCAGGATTTTTATATCTTCCTGGTTCAACTTTGGTAATTCATATATTTCTAGAAATCTGTTCATTTCTTCTGAGTTTTCTATCCTATGGGAATAGAGATTTTGAAAGTAGGTATTAATGATCTTTTGAATTTCTGTAGGATCTCTAATGATTTCATCCTTTTTATTCCTTATTGCATGAATTTGAGTTTTTTCCTTTCTTTTTCTGATAAGGTTGGCTAGGGATTTATCAATTTTATTTATTCTTTCAAAGAACCAACTCTTTGATTCACTTATCTTTTGTACTGTTTTCTTCATCTCAATTGCATTACTTTCTACCCTAAGCTTTATAATCTCCTCCCTTCTTTGGGCTTTGGGCTTGATTTATTCTTCTTTTCCTAAAAGTTTGAGGTGCAGCATTAGGCTATTTATTTGCTCTCTTTCTGTTTTCTTTATGTGTGAGTTCATCACTATAAATTTCCCTCTGCAGACTGCTTTTATTGCACCCCACAGATTCAGGTAAGTTGTATTTGCATTTTTGTTTGTTTGTAGATATTTTCTAATTTCTTCTGTGACCAATTTGTTGTTCAGGAGGTTTTTGTCTAATTTCCAAGTGTTTGTGGAGTTTTTGGAGTTCCCTTTCTCATTAATTTCCAATTTCATGTACTGTGGTCAGATAATATGCATGGATGATTTCAATTCTTTTGCATTTATGTAGGTATGCTCTATGGGCTAGAATGTGGTCTATTTTAGAGAAAGTCCCATGTGCAGCTGAGAAAAATGTGTATTCTGATGTTGTGGGGTGGAACACTGTATATATCTACTAAGTTCATTTGTTGGCACATTTGGTTCAGGTCTGTTATTTCTTTGCTGAGGTTTTGTCTCATTGACCTGTCTCTTTGCATCAAAGGGGTGTTTTGGTCCCCTACTACAATAGTGTTATTGATTATTTGGTTTTTCATGTCTGTTAAGATTCATCTTATATAGTTTGGTGCACCAATATTTGGTGCACACATGTTTAGGATTGTTATCTCTTCTTGAAGCTTTCCCTAACTATTATGTAGTGGCCTTCTTTATCTCTTTTGATTGTTTTTGGTTTGAAGTTTACATTGTCTGCAAACTTAATAGCTACCCCTGGTTTTCATGGGAATGTTGTATGCAGAATTGTTTTCCATCCTTTGACTTTCAGTCTGTGGATTTCCTTTTAAGTAAAGTGTGTTTCCAGTATAGAGTATATTGTGGGATTTTGTTTCTTAATCCACTCTGCCAGTCTGTTTCTTTTGACTGGTGAATTGAGGCCATTCACATTAATGGTTATAGCTGTTATATGTTGGCTTATTTTTGTCATACTGTTTACTTGCTTTTGCTTTCCTACATTTGCTATCTGTTTAGTTGCTTGTTCTGCTTGAGGGTTCCTTTCTATTGTTGTTCTTGAGATTGTGGTCTCTTTTTTTTTCTGTCTAGAATATCTTTTAGTACTTTTTGTAATGTTGATTTGGCACTCATGAAGCTCTCCAACTGTTCTTTGTCATGGAAATATTTTATTTCTCCATTGAATTTGAAGGATAGTTTTGCAGGATACATCAGTCTGGGTTGGAAGCTGTTTTGTCTCAGAATCTGTAATACCTTGCTCCAAGCTCTTCTTGATTTCATGGTTTCTGTTGAGAAGTCTGCTGTAATTCTGATGGGCTTTCCTTTACAGGTGATCTGTTTCTTTTCTCTAGCAGCTTTCAATATTGTGGTCTTTTGCTGGATATCTGGGTCTTGTCTATTATATGTCTGCATGTGGTTTTATTCCGGTTTTTTTCTTTGGAGCTCTATATGCCTCGTTTACCTGCACATCAGTATCTTTTACTGTGCTTGAGAAATTCTCTGCTATTATTTCTGCAAATATTCTTTTTATATCATTTGTGTTGCCTCATGCTGTTTCACTGACTCCTATTACTCAGACATTATTTCTCTTTGCCTCGTCTTGCAGCTGTTGGATTGATTTTATCCTGAATCCTTGGTGACTTTAAGAGATCCTTCCTTTCACAATCGCTAGATGCCATGCTGTCGTTGAGATCTGAAATTCTATCTTTGCCTTCATTCAAGCAGTTTTTCAAGCTTTCAGTTGAAGTTTTCATTTCCTGGAAGTCTTTTTGAGTCTGTTTCATGTGTTCTAATTCATTCCTAAATTGCTCATTTAACATTTCCATTCATTGTCTATCTTCTCTTCTTTTATCTGTTTCTTCTCTATATGTGCAGAGCATTTCTTCCATTATTATTTTCATTTCAGTTTTCTGAGAGATTATTTCTGATTTAATCTCTTCTATGGCCTGATGGAGTTGTTACTTTACTTCAGATGTGATCATTTTAGAAATTTCAATTATGTGGCTTCCTATTTCTCCTGTGTCATTGTCTCCTGTACTTGTTCTGGGTGAAGTGGAATTCTGAGACTGCATTTTGCTCCTATCTCTCGTCATTTTGGATGTCAGATGAAAATTTCTGAGATACAAGCTACCCAGGCAGCTCATGAAGGACTCTAAGGACCCTAATTTACCTGGATATCAAACTTATCCCAAGATGGTAGCAGACTGTTGACCCCTAGGCCCAGGAACCCCAGCAAGTTACTGGGGTGCAGGGCTCAGACCACACCTGTGATGGTGGGGGAATGCTGGCCTTCAGTACCAGAGTTTCCAGACCATGGGTAGGAAGTCTGTGGTCCTCAGCCTTAAAGCTGATGGTGGCTTGGCAGGGGCTGCTGCTCCAGGATCCTCAGGTAGCTGGTCCTGGGAGAACAGGCTTCTCCTCCCAACCCAGAGAACCACAGAGCCTGAGGCTGTTTCCATGCTGCAGGCCTCAGCCACCAACAGGGATGGGCCCTCCCAGTCCGAGCTCCTTCCCTGCTGGAAGGCAGGAGGTGGAGGACACCCACAGGCCTCAGGAGAAAAGAGTTCTGCTCAAATGCTGCTCAGAGGGTGCCCTCAGGCCGGGCTCCTCCCTGCTGGAATCAGCATTTCTTTTAGACTGGAACTGGTGGAAAAAAATTTTCTTATTCTTTACTTCATTTGAAAATGTGTTTATTTTACCTTCATTCTTGAAGGATATTGTTCTGTGCATATAATTAATGGTTGAAAGGTCTTTTCATGTCTTTCCTTCTTCATGGTCTCTGAGAAAAAACACAGTCATTTGAATCATTGTAGGTTATTTTCTTTAAGTTTTTCCTATTTAGGATGAACTGACTATGTTAATGTAAATTTGTGTCTTTCGTTAATTCAGAATGTTTTCAGACAATATTTCTTCAAGTATTCTTTCTGCACAACTCTCATTCTCATAATTTTCTGGAACTCCAGGAGAATACATGAAAGAAATTTGATGTTTTCCCACAGGTTCTTGGGTTCACATTCCATATTTTTTAACTCTTTGATCTCTCTGTTGTCCAAACTTGATAATTCCTATTCCTATATTTTATAAGTTCACTCATTCATTTTTTAGCTCTCCCTTCTGCCACTTGAATGAATATTCCATTTCAATTATTGGAGTTTTTTTACATCTCAAACTTATATGTTCTTTTTTGTGGTTTCTTATTTTGTGTTGAAATTTTTATCTTTCCATTCATTTCAACAGTGTTCTCTTTTTACTTCGTTGATTTTAATTATAATAACTGTTTTAAAGTCAATGGTAATTCTAATTTCTGTGTAATTTCCCATTTGTCACATGGGACCTGGATTCGGATTCATATTATTATTCAGTGCTCAAATCTCGCTACTTGTGCCTTTAGAGGATACACCTAGAATTTATGTCAGTTCATACACCAAAGCAAAATATTGTCTTTTCTGGGAGTGTCCTGGCTGGAGTTTCCCATACTTTTGGGCTCAAGAAATGGACTTAATCTCCTTTTATCATGTATACATAATTATATACCAAAAATAAATATTTCTATTACCTTCCTAGTATCTGGCTCCACATCTGTTTCTATGTCCTCAGTACTGACCACACCAATAAAGAGTGGGACAAACAGTGGATGTAAAAACAAACCACAACTTGCAGATTAAGAAAAATGCTCTTTCTTGTTTATCAGTGGCAGAGAATCTGTTTTCTAGATTGCAAACACTGCATGCAAATGCACTTGAGACCTAGTGATTGTCTCTGCTTGCTAAGGTTCTCAGAAAAATTCTACTAGAAGCAACAGAACATGATTTTGGAAAGAAAAATTCTCATTGAGGAAGTCTGCCCATGATCAGCTAAAACCAGGAACATAGATATCCCATGCACTAGTTTTAATCTTTGATGTGTTTAATACTGTAAAATAAATGGTGGTCTTTTGAATTTATAAAAAAAAAGATTAATGTAAATTCATTCACCACATACAAAATTGCAGGTCTTCAAATTTTAATAGAAAAAAGTTATTTATTATTGAATATCATAGCTAACTTTATAAAATGTTGAGTTTTCCTATTAACCAATTCCATATTCCATCACACCATGGCCTGATTACCAGAAAGAATATTATCTTAGCATCAATGAGCTTGAGCTTCATGGATTTGCTAAGAAAGTTGAGAAGTAAAAGTATCTGTAACATTAAGTGCAAGGGTACTAAAAGGCCAAAGTTTTGTCTCCAGAGTTTATGGATATCAAAAACTTCCTAGAAATGTTTATACCAATGACCCCGAACAGATACTTTATTCACTGCAGAGGGAAAGAAAGAAAATCCAAGGTCATGGTGTGAAGTGTTTCTTTTTAAAATCAATAAACTGTACAGTCAAAGAAATACAGAAAAGTGTATATGCTCACAGTTATTCTTCGGAGCACTGTAACTTATACTAAGGAAAAAATAGAGCTAAAAGCTTAATTATACGATAATAATGAAGTTAATTATGGCACATCCACTCAAAAAATTAACATGCAGCCTATGAAATAAATAATATTTAAAAGGAGGTTTTATGGACATAGAAAAGTCCACATTATCTGATACAAACTGGCTGCGTGTGTGTGTGTGTGTGTGTGTGTGATAACCACAGGCGATAGTTCTGGGACTCCCCACAAACACCCAGACCCCAAAGTCTGTGGCTGTTAAAGCTCCTACACACACCTTCCTGAAAATAAATTATCTCTAGATTAGTTTCAGTACTAAATATATTATAAATGCTATGTAAATAATCATCAACCTATATTGAATAACAACAAGAAAAAAAGCCTGTTTATGTTCAACACAGACACAATTATTGATCTGTAGATGATTGAATTTGCAGATATGGGAATTTTGGATAGGGAGGGCTGACTGTAAAATATGTAATATATTTACATATATATACATGTGTACATGTTTGACATAATATACATGTATGTATGTGTCACAGCCTGCGTTACAAAACTACCTCTGGGAAATAACTGGCATCTTGGAGATATTTTAAGAGCTATAGAAATCAGCTACAAAACTAAACTTATCTGTTCTTTTTTGGTGATATCAGAAACATAAAAGCTAAATGCAGGAAACTAGACAGATAATGAAATAAGGAACTAAAGCTCTCTGTGAGTAGCTTTTAAGTGTAAAGGAGTACACCGTAGCTCCAAATCTGTGAAACAGCTGAGGCAAGCGGTGTCCAGTGATGTCACATATGTCAGTGGCCCTGAGGGCCATGGGAAGCAGGTGGTGCAGCCAGAGGCCTCACTTTACATCAGAAGAGCGATCAGACTGCCTGCCAATTACCACTATGTGTGTTGCTTGAACTCAACCCAGGAATTCATAGATAAATTTGAACTCCGGTGAAATATCACCTTCTTTATTTTTCTATAAAATAGCTATAAAAGAAAAAGTTGGGAGAGAATTACAAGATTTAAAATTATATTAAAATTAGGTCAGTAAATGAATGTAGAAATGAGGGATAAAACAGCCATAGAGTTCAGTACTACTCAGCAATGAGAAGGAGCTGCTGATATATGCAGTAATATGGAGAATCTCAAACACATTACAATATGCACAGTATGGTCCCATTACATGAAGTTCTACTATAAAGAAAACTAGTCTAGGATGACAGAAAATAGGGCATTGTGACCACAAGGGGCACCGATGAACTTTCCGGCCCTGTATAACAGAAATATTCTACCTCTTGGTTGTGGACATAGTTATATGAGTGTATATATTTGTCAAAACTCATTGCACTATATACTTATAATAGGTGCATTTTACTATACATATATTAGAACCTTAATAAAATTTATTAGAATTCTAAAAATAGTTAGGTAGCACAAATCAAGAACAATCATCTCATGCTAAATAGATATAATTATGATGTTCCATTAAAGGGCATCTGTTTATGAAAGCATTTCCCTGTCAAGTGAAGATCTAGGTGGAGTTAGCAAGACTGTTCTTTTCCATGTTAACTGCATAGCAAAACCACATGGATAACTTATTAGATCTGGTTATACTGGAATGTGTGTGGTACCCACGGGGCTTCCTGTGACTCCAGTGTGTGGCCCAGAATGAGGACCACTGAGACCGAGTCTCCTTCCCTGCTCATTGGTCCCCTAGCAGAAATGTGACACTGCCTGAGCTTCTTGCCTACCAGAGTGTCCCAGTGTTTCTCGTGAGGTTAGGGAAATCCCTAAGGTCAACCCACAGTGGTGCTGACTGAGCCATTTGCCTGGGAAACCACCAGAAGGAGATTCTAAGAGTGAAAATCCTCTCACAGGTTCATGTGGGCACACACAGGTCACCGAGTTAGTTACCCTCAGCTGTTACTCCAAAGCAAAGATGGGTCACTTGGTTAGCAGGTTGCTGATATGTCAGTCCTTCTACAAAGAAGTCAGGGGTGTTGAGTCCAGGCAAATCACGTATTTTATGTTCTCAAGATGGGGAAAGACAGTAATGAAGTGTGTCAGGACAAAGAAAGTAGATGTGTAGATGCAAAACTCAGTGTCTTTTGCTGGCCTTCTGAAAATGGAGGAGAGAGGTAATATATAGGCACTTCACAAACATTATCTTTCTTCTTTTGGGGAGGTGGTCCTGGGTATTACACTCAAGATCTGGTGTATGGTAGGCAAGTGCTCTCCCACTGAGCTATACCCTCAGCCCCATAAACGTTATCTTACTCAGTTCTTCACTTTTCCTACTGAATGTCCTGTCCTGAGATTAGCCCCTTTGGTGGGATGAAAACTGAGGGTTAGAGCATTTACCTTGCCCAGTCATTTACCTTGCCCAGTTCATGCACTAAGCAGCAGAGCTACAATGAATTCACTGTCCCTAAAGTGTACGTGTAGTCTTTCTACTATACCATGCTGTCTCCTACTTTCCTAAAGAGCAATAATAATCGTAGCAGTATAGTAATAATAATATCTGTTAAGAGTTTCTATGTGCTAGTAACAAATTTAAGATTACAGTTATATCTGTGTATTTCCCTAGACACTTTTTGTTTGTTTGAGACAGGGTCTCACTATGTAATGCAGGCCGGCCTTGAACTCATGGAGATCTTCCTGCCTCAGCCTCCTATGTGCTGGAATTAAAGGCATGTGCCACCAGGCCTGGCTCCCTAGACACTATTATTATCTTCATTAAATATAGCATAAATAAACTGCAAAGAGGTTAAATAATTTTCTGAAGGCCACAAAGCTACAATAGAAATTATTTAATGATAATCCCCATCTAAAAACACCCTACCTATCAATGCCAGCCAAGGGAAAGGTCATTTTACTACCTTTGTTTCCAACTTCAGCATTTAATATAACCCAATACAATCATGCACTTAAAACACTACCTCTCTACTTCAGACCTTGCAAACCTGTGATGGTCCATCCTGGCTGCAGTGATTATGGTGCATGAGAAAGAACTGATTATTACAAACACTTGCAAGATCAATGTAAATATTACTACCTGTCATTTTAGGAAAATCATGGATTAGCAAGCTGAAAAAATACTCCTGGCAGCTTCTGCAGCAAGAGAAGCAACGCACTGTGTCTGACATGGTGAAAAAAAGATGTGGCAAGGAGCGCTAGGAGCAAGGACTGTCGACTGGAATTGCCTGTGGAAAGATGGAGCCTGCCTTCTTTATCAGATCTGCTTCCAAGCAGCAACCTGTGAGTCAGGGCTTCACATTTCACTGACATACGCAAGTTCTTACCGCGCTGAGCCCTGCGGGGCAAATGCGAGCTTTGGAAATGTGAACTGGGTCCAACCCTGCCTCATATATCAACAGCACAACTGTCGGCTGAGTTCGCACCAAGGAACTTTTATTCATAATAATGCAGTCAGAATGGGAGGAGAACCACAGAATCCATCACACTGATAGCATTTTTACTGGAATGGGTTTGTGTGCACACACACTCATACAGAGGTTCGATAGAAGACCGAATTATTCCACTATCAAAGAAAGATGATTTAAATGATTACTGGCGTGGTTCACCTGTTTGACACCTTCATATATTATAACAAGCCATTTGCACTTCATGTAAAAGTGATTAAGTCACCTGAATTCATGCATTTGTGATTCACAGGTTTAAAATCCATGTCCCGGGAGCCCAGCTTCCTTCAGGCGCTCCCAGGGGTCTCCTCCCTGGCCTGTGGCTCAGCCACTAGTCTTCAGGAAGGCACACTCTTGGGCGCCTCTCCACCTCTCTTGCGCGCCAAGCTGTGCTAGCAGGTAAGAGAGGCCAGAATGTGCCCCTCCTTGGACAGCCAGACTGACAGCACCAGCTGTCACATCATCAGGGGAATGTTACCCTTCTCGGATTGCATTTACTAGATGGAACTGGTTTATCGAGCACTTTTTCTCGTCCAAAGTTTAGACATAAAAATGTTCTGGTTTTTTCCTCATTTCTGCTTTTACCCCTACTTATTAAATCCACATTCTCTGTCTCTTAATATCTTAGGGAAATTCCAAAATATTTCCTCAGGTTCCATTATTAAATTTGGTCCAGATTAGTTTTAAATTTCAATCTTTGGCTCGCTTCAAAGCCTTCTGCACCCCTCACCCATTAGACTTGTGGCTGAACTCGCACGGTGTGGTGGATGGCAGGGAATGTGACTGCTCTGCACAAACCTCCACCCTAACCCTCCCAGGATCCATCTGTTCTGAGTTCTTGGGAACGGAAGAAGAGGCCATGACCTATCTGACTACACAAGGGAAACTGCTTCTTCCTAATGTGGCTGCTTCTCTGGACTTCATTTCTGGTCCTCAAGACCTCAGTACCCTGTGTCAGGCCTCCCCCAGGTGCTTACACCACAAGTGTTGGCTCCCAGAAGCCAGAAGAAGGAGTTCCATCTCCTCCCCTCTGCAGTTCCCAGTCCCATGGTCCTTCCAGGGCAATTCCCCACACTTCTGCTGCTATGATCTCCTCACATGCCAGGCCTCTTCCAGGACAGTGTATCCGAATGCCATGTAAGTCCAGCTACCATACACAGCAGGCCTTTGACCCTCTGACTCCTCTCAGCCAAGCCAAATCAGCGGTAGCACTGCACTTCCCTATCTCCTTCCCCTCTTCCCCTTTACTCACTCACCCCCTGCTCAGTAGGCACAGGAGCAATCAGACCAAGCACACGTCTCACCTGAAAGTAATCACTCCCTCTTACAGAGCAGACACTTCTGCTCTTATAAATGTTCTCTAGGACTCTGCACCACCCCTACTTTAGACAAAAAAACTCTCTTCCCCTCTGCATGGTGGGGAACAAAAAACCCCTCTCCGCACAGTGCTCTTCCCATATGAATGTTGCCAATGCCCACCCTTTGCCCAACCTTCTGTTGTAGAGAGAGAGTCTGGGTTGCTCACAGAAGCAGAGATGCTTCTGCCTCATTTTGCTAAGCTCTGGGTTGAAAGGTTTGGACTGCGGTTGTCAGTTAAAATACAGCACCCTCAATTAAATTTAAATTTCTGATAAAGACCAAAATGGTTTTTAGCATAAGGATGACTTAAACACTGCGTGGGACATCCTTATTTCATGGTGAAGGTTTTTTTATGATGAATTTTTTAATATAGGAATATCCCATGTAATATTTAGGACATGTTTATACTAAAAATAATTTACTGCTGATTTAAAATTTAAATTTTACTGAACATCCTGCATCTTTGTTCGCTGATTCTGGAAACCCCCATGGAGTCCTGCTGTGGCTTGAATGCCTGTGTCCCCACAAAATTTCCAGGATGGATCCTAGTGGCCATTGTGAGGGTATTAAGAGGTGGGGGCTCTGGGCAAGTGGTTAAGTCATGAGCACTGTGCCCTACCTAATTGGATTGGTGGTCTTACAGAATTGAAGTACACAGTCCCTTTTGCCCTTCTGCCCCTTCTCCAGTGTGAGGACATACTTCTGTTCCCTCTGGAGGTTGTTGCCACAAGGCACCACCCTGAAAGTAGATACAGAGCTCTCACCAGACACTGATTCTACCAGCACCTCCATCTTGCACCTCCCAACATTTAGAAACATTAATAAATATCTATTCTTTGTAAATTACCTAGTCCACAGTATTTCATTATAGCAGCACACACAAAGAAAACAGGTCAGATACATTACATCTTACAGTAATTACTTTCAGATCACTTTTGTTTTCGTCTTCAGTGGATGGGTAGTGTTCTGGAAGAACGAAAATGGGAACACCAGTAACCTCGTACACGTGATTTGATTTCCCACTTTCTTTCTTCATGCTCCAAGCCTATACTGTACTCTTCTGCATGGGCTCATTTGCCTGGTATCCAAAGACAGATTCTCTGACCCTCTTTCCACGAAATCCAGGGAAGGCCCAAGACCACAGTATCCTTCAGGAACTGTGCCCCTGTTCTGCTTGCTGGTTGGTCACACTGGGCCATAAGGCCCTCGGGCACTTACAGGAGAGGCTGCTCTGCTACCTCTGCTGCTTTTGGCCAATGACCAGTAGGTAGTTGAAGGACACAAAGCCCGGTCTCCTTCCCCGACCAGGTGCTACCCTGGCCTGAGCTCATCTTCCTGTCCAGCAGTCTTCAGCAACTTCATTCCCACAAGAAACCTAGTTTGCCCAACTCCACCTGATAATACAGAACCCTTGTATCTGAAAGCTGCCTGACACTGTGGCTCCAAAGTCCAAATGGGAATTCAGCCATCACTGCCTGCCATACAGGGTGCAGAGTAGGCTAGGTTATCTGGCAGTCGTCAGTGTGGTGGCTGACATGTGGCCCAGACCATACTGTTTCGTCTGAATGCCTCAAATGGAGATTTGCTTGGATTGAGTACCCAGTCCTCATGGGGGATTCTGTCAGAGTTCTACCTAGATCCTTTTGGGTCCCTTTTAGTGTTCCCTTGTGTCCCTCTCCCACCTGGTGCGGGATTTGCTTTTCAGCAGGCTATCCCTATACCTACCTATACCTACCTATGATCAACTGCTCCTTGACTATAGGAACAGTTGTGTCCACACAGAAAAAAAACAGAAATGCCAGTTCCTATCTCTCTCCCGTTGGGCCTCTGACCAGTGACCAGTGGGAGGATGAAAGCTCAGCCTCTTTCCTCTAATCAGAACTGTTCTGAGGTGGCATTTCCTGGAGCCCAGGCTGCAGCTGCCTTCTTTTGGACTTTCCGTATTACAGCCACCTTACGTGGCTTCTTCCCCTTCCCTGTGCTCCCATCCCACTCCCAGCATACCTCCTTAACAAATTTTCACACAAGTATTCTTATCTCAGGGAGTGCATCTGTGGGACTAAACATGAGACACTGCCTTGTGACTAGGAGACAGAATAAAACAGAGGGGGCAAAAAACATTGGAGGAAGTCATTGTCCCTTGAATATTCATACATTTTTCCACAACTATCCATTCATGGCTCAAACTGCCTCCCACTGGTGCTAAGTTAATCCACTAAGAATGAAAGCCCTGAAAAATATCTATAAAAGTCTTTCCACTTTGTGGAATTTTTATATCGAAAGAATTTTTTGGAATGGAAAGGGCATTTTTATATACTTGCAGCTAATTAGTTGTGAGAGGAAACTCAAGCATTTTAATGTCATAATTTTGGCAAAAAAGAATTGAAACACATGAAATAAAAATCAAAATTGTAATTTTCAAGAGTAGTCAAGATAATTGCATGTGTTGGGGGAAGGAGAACCTCTTTCTAATTAATAGAAAACAGAATTCTAAGAATCCCATACCACATAAAGCATTTTTATGACATTTCCAATGGAAATCAGACCATAGGCAACTTCTTCTTCTTGTTTTTGTTTTTATTTTAATTATACTGAGGCAAATAAGAGAGGCACAATCTATAAGGAGTCTCTATGCGCCCCTGCAAATCAGCCTGAACTTACTCTCAGGGCTCAGTGGGAGGGCGTATATTGGTCAGTTTCCTGTTAATGGGGCAAAATACTCAACAGCCACAATTTAAAGAAGTTTATTGTGGCTCAGTTTCAGTCTGTGGTTGGCCAGCTCGAAGGCGGAAGGAAACCCCTTGGGAGGAAGGTCTGGTGGAGGGCAGCTGCTCATGTCATGGCAGCTAGGAAGCAGAGAGAGGGAGAGAGGAAGTCAACAACGAAAATACATCTCAAATTATGATCCCAGTACCAGTGCCTTTTGATCAGGGCCCAGAACCAAATGTGAGCCTTTTAGGGAATGTTTTAGATCTGAACTGTAATAGGGAGTAAGACAGGCAGCTCCCTCTCACTGTTTCGGTAAGAATCCGTCCCCTCAGATTGCCTCCTTTATAAACCGCTGTATTCATGCTGGGTTCTGCAGAGTATAACATGAAGCCAGAGGCTGGCAATACAGCTCAGCAGCACAGCGCCTGTCTGGCAAGCACGAGGTGCTGAGTTTGATTCCTGGTACCAAAAAAAAAACAAAAAAAAAGAAAACATGAAGTGGGAGTTCTTAGACACTGATTTAGTGAGGAGTGCCCTCGAATGAGACTTGTAGGAGAATGAGGGGAACAGAGGTCAGGCAGATGAGAAAGGCAGCTAAAGGTTTGGTTTTAAGTGAAACATAGCTTCATGTGATTCCTCAATGAGCGCTATAGCTGCCCCACTCAGAAGCAAGAACACTGAGCTCGTGTATCTTTGCTAAGTCATTCACTGGCCATGGGCAGCCTGGTAGGAGCAGGTGGGCTGGGCTGGGTAGCCATCCAACATCACTGGTAGAACATCAGCCAGGGGGAGAGCTTCACTGGAGGAGAGACAGAGAACCAGCACCAACAGCTCCTGTGGGTGGGCACAGCCTAGGAAAGGAGTGCGGTACCCAAGCATCTGCTACGACAGAGCACTGGGGCCCTGAACACATACCATTGCCAGCGACTCGCAATGCTTATCTAGGTGTGACTCCTCATCCAGTAATGTTCCAGTGGTTTTCTAAAGAAAGAAACCTAGTCCTGAAATCATCCCACTCTACAATTACCCAGTGCTGAGTAAATGAAAGAAATGACTTTCTCTCTCTCTCTCAGTGTAGCGTCCTGGCCTTTATTAAAGATGTGTATCTCTTCCTTTCCGGCTCCCACCTTCCCCGGGAGGCCTCACCCTGACCTCCCAGGGTTTCTTCAGGGTTTTCTTCCCACTGTACATGATCTCGCTGTTCAGAACCCAAAGTAGAGATTATTGGAGTCTGTTGCTCCCCAGCTCAGCCAGGGACTAAGCCCCTGAGAAGAGATAATTGAGGTGGTCAGGAAATTGTCATTTTGATACTGAAGAGACTTAACAGAGACATTTCTACCCCATGTGGATTCTTGTTAAGTATCAGAAATCACAGGGCTTGGTCCCGTGGGAGGCTTCATCCACAGGAGGTCAAATTGAGACCTTCAGTGCCACTTCTGCTGAGCCCAGTAAAGCCCTGAGTTTGTGGATGTTGCTGTTGTTCCTTTGCCTGTCCGGCAAGCCCAGAGTGGGCACACATAGGGCTGTGGAGAAGCAAGGAGCTGCAGGCAGGATGCCAGATTCCCCTAACTGTCATTCCCTGGATTTCAAGAAAGCTTCGGGAACACCCAAAAGGTTCAAGAAAATGCCCGGAGACAGCCTAGTCAATTCAGAGGCCTATTTAAACTAAATCACTCTCTGAAAGACTGCATTTTGAGTGGCCCATTTGCAGATTCCAGCAGCACTGACTTCAGAAAAGAATGACAGGGAGCCTAGTGTATCCCCTTTGTCTTACTTCCCCTCGCCAGGGATAGTGCCTCACTAGTTCAGGTCTGCTGTCGGGGTTCACACAGCCATCTTTCCCCTGGGCCCTGGTCTGCGCACACAGAGCTCTGTGTTCCAGGATCGTTTTCATGGTAAGGAATGTGAAAGGGAAGACAGTGGGTGGTGATTTTTGTTTGAAACACATTGTGTTTGGGAGCCTTTTGAAGAACAAAAAATAGACCTATCTATTGACCTAAAGCCATCTATGAAAGGGGATATGATCTCTATGAAAGAATGTAATAGAAATTTCCCACTATTATAGCTATCTAGAGATTTTTTAAAATTCTGGAGCTGAGAAGACATTTCTTTATCCACAGTCCCAATGCTGAGCTTTCTGCAGAATCCTGGATAGTGTCTTCTACGTCTGGGCTTCAGGAACAATAAGGATGATCCAGGACCGAGCTAGGAATAGGAAATGGGGTGGGGCTGGAGAGGGATGAGGACAGGAGTAGGAATAGGGGTAGGGGTGGGGAAAGGGATTGGAATGGGGATAAAGAGGAATTGGGCTAGAGACGGGCATGGGTACAGCAGTATGTGTGGGACTGAGAATCAAGAAAGAGACACATCTAGCTATCTACCTGTACAGCTGTGTGCTTTTCACTTCTATAGCCCTTCGTACAGCCACTCTGAGACCTGGTGAGACAGTTCATTCAGTCTCGTTAATAAAGATTGGCATTATTTTCTAAGTACTTACAGAGCTGTCACATACTATGACGATGTTTCCAAGTATTATCTCATTAACACACCACATCAAGTTAAAAAAATGAACTAAATCTGCATTACAAAGATTAGGAAACTGAGGCTTAAGGCATGATTCAGCTTGCTCAAAGCCACACATGTAGCAAGCAGTACTTACATTTCAACCCTGCCCAGTCTGACCCCAATGCCTGTGTTCTGAAGTGCCTGTGTGCTCTGTTTCATCTGAATAAAGAAAAGTGCACTCCACATAGCAGCCAGCACTCAACAGGCACTCCGCATGGCCTTGGGAAGGGACGCAAAGAGAGCAAAATGCCGAATGCCCTTTGGCAGTTCAGAGAACCGGTTTCTCTTAAGCTTACCAGCCTCCTGTCCATGCTATTCATGCTCACCATTGACTCATCTCTGTCCTTCACCTTCTGTGAAGGACCAGTCTCCCACTAAGTGCAATGGGCCTTCCTCCTCTGAAAGGGCACATCACCACCCTCTCTTATGATATTTTTCTCCCCAGTGAGCTCAGCTTTCATCTCTTCCTATTAAGATCACATCAACATTTACCCCAGTGACTTCTCTGACTCACCCTCTGTCTTCTCTCATTGTCTGCTTGCCCTCTACCGACACAGCTCCCTAAAATGGTGTGCCCAACATTTCCCTCCCCTGCTCAAATGCTTGTGATAGCTCTTGACTCTTCCTTTCTAAGCTCCAGTTTTTGGTTTTTAGTCTGTCCTTATCTCACACAGACAATGTCGTCCCCACCGGTCCTTCCCTCTTTCTGCCACTGGCCCCCCTTACACGCACGGTCACATTCACCTCCCCTGTGCTCCCCGCCTCACACAGTTACCTAAACCATATCCAAATGCCAAGGTCAAGTTTAAGTCTCTTGACACCCAGGAAGACCGTACTTTAACCCAAACTACCCAGTTCTCCAGTTTTCTACAGATAAAGGAGCTATTTTAATTTAGATTACCAATAAAAGGAAAGATTCAGAGAGTAACACAAATGCTAACACATTTTTGGAAGTTATAGATAAACATAATAGGGGTTGAAAGAGAGGACAAAGGAGGCAGAGCAACCGTAAACTCTGCACCATCAAGCCAGTGAGCACTGTGGCTGACCGGAACTTCAGCCTGGGGAAGCCTAGGGGGCTGGGATAGAACACGCGTTTTCAGTATCCCTCATGCAGCAGGGAGAGTTGGACTAGTGATACACCAACCGTTATCAGCAGCCAGGTGGCATTAACTCCCCAGCACTTCTGGACCATTAGCGAAGCAAGCTTTGGGGGCAAGAAAAAGTCCATATGAAAGAAACGCAGATGCTGGAAGCCGGCAATCAGATGGAGCTCACTGAGATGCTAAGGCACTGCCTGTATCTGTTACTCAGTCATCATGAATTACACAAACCAGGGCACTTCTGAGAGCAAGAGGGAGGACTCTTAACAATTATTCTGAGATAGACAAAATTCAAAACTGTCCTGTGCAAGTAAGAATGTCTTCCATTTCAGCCTTGAGTTTTGAATCTATGCAGTTGCCTCACTCCACACAGATGGGCATATTATCATTAATTTTTTCCCTCTGCCTATGGACATTTTCACACGGCAGATGAATTGAGCCTTCATAAAGGGCACTCTATGTGTGGAGACAAGAAAGCAGGAATTGACATATTCTCTAAGTCAGAGTGGATATAAATTTGGAAAGAGGAAAATACTTTGCAGCAAAGAAATTCAGAGGATAACATCTGTCATGAATTATTACCTGGACTGGCCAAAATCAGAATCTCCAGATTATATGTCACTGTTTCTTAATGCTTAGGAGTCTGTGAGTTAACAGGAAAGGAATGGTAGCAAGATGCCTGACTTCACAAAAGGAGATTTTTAACACCTCAGAAGTAAATAGATCTTACTTAGCTCCCTGAGACATGTTACTGGCTTATTGCCTTCATCATTGCTTTCTATGTGCACTTATTTGTGTTCACAGAAACACAAGAAAAATAAGATATATAGAACAACCTGTCTTCTGCATTAGTCGGCTTTCCATCACTATAGCAAAATACTTCAGGTAATCAACTTATAAAGAGAAAATGTTTACTTTGGCTCATGGTTTTTGAGGTTCTAATTCATGATCAAGAGGTCCCTTGGCTTTGGGCCTCTGGCAAGGCAGCAAATCATGGCAAAATGTGTTGGGAAGCAAAGTACTCCCCTCATGAGCCAAGAAGCAGAAAGGGAGGGCAAGAGGGGTCCTACAATCCCCACTGAGGACACCATCAGAGACTTAAAGACCTCTGCATCAATTATGTCTCCACTGGTAAGACAAAATACTTAACACCCACAATTTAAGGAGAACGGGTTTATGTGGACCCATAGTTTCAGTCCATGGTCGTTTGGCTCTAGGGCAGAAATATGCAGAGGAAAGGTGCTCGACACATGGCAGCCCAGAAGGAGAGAGAGGAGGAAGGAAGCACAATAAGAATGCACCCTTCCAGACCAAGTCTCCAGTGAGCCACCTCCAACCAGGACCCATCAGTTAACAGCACAATCAGCTACTGATTTTATCAGTGAATGAATCCACTGGTGAGTATAGTGCATCAAGATCCATTTTCCAAACATACAAGACCTTGGGGCACATTTTAGACTTAAACCACAATAACCTCTCACCAGGCCCCACCTTCAAAGGTTCCCCTACTGCCAACAACGTCACCCTGGGGACCAGGCTTCTAATATACTGGCCTGTGAGGGACATTTAACATCCAGACTGAGGAAAGTGAACGCAATAACTGTTTCTCTGTAATTTGAAATTTTAAATTGCCATTTTGCAGTGAAGCTTTATTTTTAAACCTTAGGACAACAGTAAATAAAAGTTTATAAGAAAACGCAATGATAATTTATACCATCCCTCAGCATACCAAAAACCTGATCTTCAACTTAGTATTAATTTCTTTTTATTTATTTATTTATTTATTTATTTATTTATTTATTTTGCGGTACTGGGAATCAAACTCAGGACCCTGCGCTTGCTAGGCAAGCGCTTATTCCACTGAGCTATATCCCCAGCCCCAAACCTAGTATTAATTTCAATGATGCTAGCTATTTAGATATTTTTCAGAATTTATTCCCACATTTCTGAATAATATGCATGGAAGAAATGCTTAGCTCCCCCATATCCATTTTTCTGTTCTTACATGGAAATGTATATCCCAGTGTTTAGGTGAGCTCATTACTTCCAAAAATAGCTATTCTTTCAAGCCCTGTTTTTAATTAAATGTAGTCGTACAACAAAATCCTGGCTAAAGGAAGATAACAAAGCAATACATACAACTTTCAGGAAACATCTTAAAAGATATCAAAAAAACACCCTTAAAGGCTGAGCATGATAGTGAACGCCTATAATCCCATCCTGTGGCTGGAGCAAGAGATTTGGGAACCTGAGCCCAGCCTTGGCAACTTAGCAGCTCAGCAAGACCCTATCTGTATGCAAGGAAAAATTTTAAAGGACTGGAGAAGTAGGTAACCATAAAGGTCCTGAATTCAATCCTCAGTACCACACACCCCAAAAAATCTTCGACTACTGTCTTCAGCTTAGTGGAAGACAGATTTATTTTGGGTCATAGTTGGAGAAGTTTCAGTCCGTGGTCAGATCGCTCCAAGGCAAGAATGGCAGGGTGGAAGGCCCTGGCGTGGAAGAAAGCTATTTACATCATGGTGATCAGGAAACAGAGAAAAGGGGCAGAAGCCGCGGGAGGGAGATGGACTTCCGCTCACAACCTCAGTGGCCCACCTCTAACCAGGCCCCACCTGTTATAGGCATAAAGGCAGCAGTAGCACCCCTGTGATCCAATTACCTTTTAAAGACCAACCTATAAAAAACGTGAGGCTCTTGGGAAGCATCCTAGACCTCAACCATAACAGTCACGGTGGTGCACAGCTGAACCTCAGGACAGTGTGAATCTGGAGACAAAGAATTGTGAATTTGAGCACAGCCTGGTCAACTTAGCAAGTTCCTATCTGTATATTAAAAAAATTTTAAAAGGGGCTGGGAATGTAGCTTAGTGTGAAGATCCTGGATTCAGTCACCATACCTCCCCAGCACACACACACACACACACACACACACACACACACACACACACAAATCCTTTGACTATTTTCTCCATCCCTTCTTCCTTCTTACTGGCTAGATCTACAGTGCAGACCTAATGGCTGGAAGCTAAGCAGCTTTGTTGCACCATGAAGTTAATATGAGAATGGGAAACCTGCCACATCAGAATGGACATAGCTTCCACCCCTACTCTGGACTGCCTACTTCACTGTTAAATGAGACAGGAAGAAACTTTAAAGTTTAAGTCATTTTTTAAACCTTAAATCTGTGTTAAGGGTGGCTTGTCATTGCTACTTGTGTTTCTGCTTTTCACAGCATGCATCTTCTTGATTTATCAGTTTTAGAAATTATGTATCGATGACCCATAACAACAGATACATGTTTAGCTTTCTGAGAAACTCTACCCATGTACTTACAGTTCCTTCATCTCAGCACACTTTATTATGCTATTACAGACATGTAAGTTATATTCACTGGCAAACCAAGTAGTGCATATGAGTGCTTTCTTTTATAGATTTTCATTGTACCTGGATTTGATACAGGTCTTTCTTTTCCATTTAGTAGTCTTCTTTTTAGTTAATGGTCATTTCTTCACCTGTCCAGTAGCATCCTGATTCACTTTTCCACATAGGGACCCCTCTCTGTTGACTTAGCTTCACTAGACGCCCTTACCTTATTGAAGCCCTTTTCTGAGTCTGTTGCACAGCTACCACACCAGGTTTTCTCTTTACCCTCACCACTTAGGGTCTTCTTTGTTTTTCCTTGTATTCAGGATTCTGTTTCCTTAACATCAAGTTTTCTACTTTTTCCAATTGCTTATTTACCATGGAGAATGGCTTTTGGAGGTTTTATAAGATGAGGCACCTAAAAGGTAAATTACACTGGTTGTTTTTCAGTGGGTCACAGACACATGAGTGGCCTCAGAATCGGTTCAGGCATGGACTTGTCAGAAGATGTAGGTGAAGTAACACTGGTGGATTATTGCCTTCTTTCTCAACTTCACAAGCAGCTTTGACAAGGCAGTGGAACATGACCCAAGGCAGGGAAGAATCCTTTTCACAGTGGGCCTCATCAGAAAGAGAGGAAAAGCATCACTGAGACACCAAGCTGCCCGAGCTCCAGGAGCTCTAGATGTTCCTCTCCCAAAAGTGTTGCCTTTCAAAAGTCTGACTTTAATTCTGTTAACTTACTCCCCAAGGGCAAAAGATGTTATGGGGGCCCTTTTCTTCTCATTGCCTAGAGTGATCGATGCTGAAAGCAAGTTCCCCAGAGCTCATTAGCTGTATAATTAACCACGTAGCATTTTCAAAATCCTCCAGCAATGCACAATGAAATCAGCATATAAAACAACCCATCAAGGGCGAGCAGCCCTATTAGCCTAGGAAATGAGCTGGCAGGTGTGCCTCTGAGAGGTGGGAGCCCTGCTCTTCCCTTCCCCCTGGTCTTGCTTCTCAATAGCTTTTCTTTTTTTTTTTTTATAGTGTATATCTGTATGTGTTAGCCTGAACACACACTTCGAAGATAACAATATGTAAAGCAGCAACAAGCGGTGTTTTTTCTTCTGTTGTTGTTGTTGTGGATGTTGTTGCTGTTGTTGATGTATGCCTGTTTTCTTTCTTGTCCTTGGATTTTTGGTTCTCAATAGCTTTTCATCTCAGACTGTCCGGGAGCTGCAGCACTGGGAAAATCCAGCCCAGGTTTTGTGCCATCATTTCTCCTGCAAGCTTGGATGGGTAGCTTGGAAAATCTGTTTTGCTGTAGGTAGAAAAACAGTTATGATGAATTAATCCAATACACTTACTTGTTTTTTAATTTAAAATTGTATCTTGAGGTGTAGTCACTCGCTGAAGGCTCTGCAGCGGGCAAGACAGAAGATTCCAGAAAGAGGAGGGAGAGGCTTTTTCCTGTCACTTCCCTCTCTTTGACTCAGAAAATCAGGCTAGTGATCTTGTTGCAGTATATTCTAATGAACATGAGCTAATCAACTGGGAAGTCACTCCTTAGTGGTTATAATTATAAAAAGGATCTTATAAGCAGTGAGTGACCCAAATGCCCCATAACTAAGGGTTGCATGGAGATGGAACAATTTTCTGTGTCCTTATAGAAGTCTTGGCATTATTCCCATTTCAAAGGAAGAAGCAGCAAATGCTTTTTCCCTGTGATTTATCTCCTCCTCCTGTTTTTCTTGCATGCTCTTCAAAGCAGGGGACTGCCTATGTGCTAACCCAGTGAGATCTGTCTCTCTGTCTCTCTCTCTGTCTCTATATATATGAGAGACAGAGAGAGAGACAGAGAGACAGATATATGTGTGTGTGTGTGTGTATACATAATGATTATGAAATATGTCTCTCATATATATATATATATATATATATATAATGATTATGAAATACAGTGGTATCTTGGTTCATGAACTTAATTTGTTCCTTGATTTTGGAAAAGATAAACACATTTGTGTTCATGTAGATGGCTGTAGTTGTGTTTGTCACCTGATGTAGGGTGTGCAAAATTTTGCCAAACACATTTATTTGAAAGCCAGATTATTTGCAAACAAAAGTGTGAACTGAGGCACTACTGTATATGTGGAAGAGACAGGCTTAACCCAAGTCTTCCTCCTGGCAGATGCTGCTAGTCCAAAGAAGGTCATTTAGAAAACCAAAGGAATGAGGGGTAGCCACCCTTCCATGCCTTCAGCCCTGTGCTATACTTCAAAACTGGAGTAACACAGGCCTGAAAATCCAAGAGATCAGATCTGGAAACTGTCTTTGCCATGTACTACCTCTTCCACCTCACTTAAGTTGTTTATCATCTACGAGCTCCATTTCCTTAACCATAAAACGAGGACAATCACATTTATATTTTAAAAGAGATATTCAGGAAAGATTTATAAAATATTGTATACAAAACACTCCATTGAATGCTTCACGCCAGTGGGGCACCAGTAACAGGTCTTATTATTTCTTTTAAACTTCTTTTCCTACCCAGCCCCACTTTTCCTCACCAAGGACTCAGTGTCTCCCGCCTGTTTGCTGATGGCTGAAATGCCTTGTCACAGGCGTGAAATGGGTGCAGCAGATGAAGAAGAAGAGGGAGGGAGACTTACACTGCAATTTTGCTTTTTAAATCTTGAATACAGCAGATTAATTTGGCAAGATTTTTTTAAAAGAATATATTTTTTAAAATACCCATGCCTAAAGGCTCTCATTCAGATTGAGTTAGGCTCTGTTATTAACAGAATCACCAGAGAATTATGACACAAAACTTGATGATCATAAGGCTAAAATACACATATTTTCCATATTTATTATATCTTCCTAGCTTTAAATACTATCAGACATTTCTGTGAAAGCAAAGAGTGGCTACAAAAGAGAGTCAGGGTCCTGGTGATTGAGTTGAATGTAACACCTTGAAAACCCAGTTCTGCGCTTAGGCCTGACTACACTGTATTGTATCTATCTCTTTCTTAACTATGCTTGGGGCCCAGGATACAATAAGGACTCCATAAATTTTAACTGGATAGATACATAGTGAGTCGAGTACCAACCAAATCATCAAAGTTTTATGATATATATACTTGGTGGTCACACTGTTGTTGGCTCTATTTTGACTAAAACCTCAAAAGAGGTACCAGATATCATCATAGTTTTAGGCATTGACAATCGTGTCTGGCAAGAAAAGTTTCCATTTTCCATGAAAATGTGCCCAGAATAAGGACTAGGAGAAAGATAAAATATAGTGTAGTCAGGCTGAAGTGCAGAACTGGGTTTTCAAGGTGTCAGAGGTCCCTTCAGGCAGCCATGCACTAGAACTTGGTGAGTAGATATTGCACTGGTCCCAGTGACTTCCAGTTCGGCAACTGCCTTTGTACCAATTACAAAAGCCTGGTGTCATAGTCAACAGTCTCTTGGCAAGAATGTTTGGCGATCCTAGAAATCTAGACAATAAATTGTCCATAATTCAAACATCATTAACCCTGTCTCAAAGGATAATCAATTAAACAATACTCTCTCCTGAGTTTCTGGTAGACACCACATTTCCGTCTTTTTTAAAATGAATCTATCAAATCTGCTCTTTATTTTGCAAATCCAAAAGTAGTATACTGTCAGTCATCAATAAGAATGGCTGAAAAATAAGAAGAAAATCACAGCACGGGAAACAAAAGATCAAAAGTTCAGCTCTACACTTTAGAGTTACAGTGACAATTTAGTCACTGACATGCAGTGATTGGCCACTGTTTGATGTTCAATGGGAGAGGAAGCCATGAACATCTTCAGTACAGAAATAAAGCCTTTAATTTCTCTCTTTCTTAAGTATGCTCGGGGTCCAGGATACAGTAAGGACTCCATAAATTTTAACTGGGTAGATATACTGAGTCGAGTACCAACCATCAAATCATCAAATTTTTTTTTTTTAATAAAGAAATACACAATTTAATATGTAAAAAGACATTCTATTATTGTACTATGACCATACAGTACTGATGTATTTTCCCTGATGGCAAACGTGATGCAGGATAACACTCCTCTTTGATTATCCGAGAACATCCACATCATCTGTCTTTTGGTGGGTTCAGCTTCATACGACGTCTGTGATACTGCCCATGAGGGTACCAACGATGCTTCGTTGTAAAGAACGTCTTGCTAAGTTGTTCTATCATGGGTCCTTGCTCAAGGCACTCACTTTCTTCTAATCTGGCTTTCAGTATTTGATCATGTGTTTCTTCAGTATTATGGACAGGATCTGGTTGAGGGATAGGTCTTGTGTGCTCATATGGAATGTCCACAGAAGGGTGGTAGCATACTATTGTCCTGCCATCAGATGTCAAAGCAAGCTCTACTTTGCAATTATAATCATCTGGAAGAGAAGAAGACATAGATCTACAGCAAACACAAGATAAAGCTCCATTTTGGATTGGAAATAAATGCTTCAAGAGAGCTCTCTTCCATAGCACCCATCTTACTGCTGCAGCTGCCATAATGTATCAAGAAGCTTAGCAGGTGATAATGTAAAAAGATGTGGGAGAAACCGCCTTTAAAATCTGCTTCTAGGCACCAATTTTCATTCCGCTAGGCCGCCATCTTGCCCGCATCCGACCAAATCATCAAATTTTTATGATATATATACTTTGCAGCCACACTGTGGTTGGCTGTATTTGGACTAATGCCTCAAAAGAGGTAGTAGATATCATAGTTTTAGGCATTAACAATCTTGTCTGGCAAGAAAAGTTTATTTTCACATAAGTTTATTTTCACACATAAGCATGCACACACACTGCACTCTGAACCCTCTAATGTACACTCAAACAGAGAATGGAGACATGAAGACATGATATCGTAATTAGGATTAAAGGATTCAGTATGACCTGGAGTCCTCTCAAGGGAAGATATACTCTTCACAGAGTAATAGAAAGAATATTGACTATGGACAAACATATCATAGACTTAAATCTAAGATTTGTATGATTTAACTTTAATTTTTTTCTTCAGTCAAATAAGAATAATAACACCTGACTCACAGTCATTGGGAGAATTTAAGGAGTTAGAATGCAGAGCAAAGTAATATTTGACAGTACACTTTTTATAGCTTTCTCATTTCAGATAGTACATCAAAGTAAATAATGGCCCCAAAATGATCCATATTCTCACCACTGGAGTCTATGTGTCTGTTGCCTGAAATGGACAAAGAGCCTTGGAGATGTGATTATGTTAAGGATTCCAAGGAGATTATCTTGGATACTGTGAGCCCAATGTAATCACAGAGATTCTTAAAAGAAGAAGTCAAGAGAGTCAGAGTCAGACAAGGAAAAAGACAAAACTAGAGTTTGGAATGATGGAAGGACATGAGCCAAAACTGCGGTTTCCTGGAGCAGACAAAGGCAGGCATCAAGCTTATACCTAAGTCCTCCAGAGGAAGGTGACCTTGCCTACACCTTGATTTTAAAACAGCCAAAGCAACTTTGAACCTCTTAGCTCCAGAAAATCCTAAGAAAATAAATTTGTCACACTTAAGTCATTGAGTTTGCGACAATTTAGAGACAAGAGACCAAAGCAGGTGCTTTTATTGGCCGCTGCTCATCAGCTACCAGGGCTAAACCATTCATTGCTACAGAACAACAGAAGTGAAGCAAGAGTAGAGCATTAGAGGTTCAGCTTTGTACATTAAAAGCAAACTCCCAGAGCACACTGGAGACAATAGCTGTGGAAGTTTATAGCTTTCATTTTGAAAGAACTGGGATTTTTAAAGCAAGAAACTGAGGGGAAAGTGATTACTAATTCTAAAGAGCTATTATTTATCAACTCTGAGGATGAGAGGAAAGAGGGGCAGGATCTATCCTAAGAGTTCAGGAACCACACGGAGAGGAGATAAAAGTCTGGGCTGACATAAAGGAACACGTGACATTAGAGCTTGTGTGTAGTCCTCCTATCCATAGGGAAAGAGACAAGTAGATCTGTGGGAACTGATAGCAAAGTCGGGGGCCTTGAATTTGGGACATGATGCAAGCCAGGTGGCTTCCCAACTTCAACAGTCCCAGGAATCAGAAAGGTAAAGCAGATATGGAGGCTTGAGGCATGGGTAGAGTGATGGCTCTGAGAGAGCACTCAGTGTTCCCCCAGAGAGCCATCATTCTTTGTGTGCCAGTGCAGGGACACGAAAGAAGGCAGGAAGAGTCTGTGCAGAAAGAGAAGAACCTTGGGCTCAGGTACACAGACATTACAACTGCAGTCCATGCCAGGACAAATAAGCTCAGCTGAGGTTGGTAAGGACAACCTACAAAATGCACTTTTCCCTGCAGCTATGGCACCGTATGTACTTTCCTTTGAATTCAGGTGCCATCCTACCAGGTAAAAAGAGTAGGAAAAGTTGCTGAGAAGATCAGCCTTGACAGGAGGTTTCATCCGTGAATTAAATAAGTTTAAGGACTGAATTTTGACCAAAAAAGAAAGGTAGTCTTAAGTAGATGAATCTGATGTATTCTGATAAAAAATGTCTCCACAAAGAATAAGTTTAACTTGATTATAGAGCAATAAATCAAAATATACTGCTATATTTGCAAGCTTTGACTATAAATTCTAAGCCTAGAAATAAGTGTAAAGCCAGTGGCATAGGGTAAGTGCTCAGAGATATCACTGATCTACCTATCCTGTTGTAAATGAGAGGTGCAAGTGAAGAGAAGGAATGTACTCTGCAGAAGGGCTAGAACCCACTTTTTGAAAAAGTAGCACTTGTCTACTCTTTTTCCTATCACCTTATGGACTGTTCCACTGGTAACAACAGCCTGATTTTTTCTTTGAGGTCCACCCTTTACTTGTTCTCTCCTTGAGCTCAGCCTCAGCTCTGGGACTGGGCATGTGCCCGAGGCTTGGTCATTCTAAATATTTAGACTATATTCACTGTAGTGAATTCAATGAAAAAAATATAATCCAAGTTTTATACCAGCTAGGAGTTCCAAGGGTTTTTCTTAGCACCATTTAGCAAGAAAGACTGGACTTCTGGTGCTATCAAGCTAAGAGAGATGGTACCTCAAATTAAGCCAGAGGAAAATGAAAAACTTGAACAATTTAGAAAGATACAGGGAAGCATTATTTGTACACCTGAATCCATTCAAGTTTGAATCCTTTTTCCTTAAGTAAATTTCGTTTTTTGACTAGCAAATAAAGTGCCCCATATAAAACATACAAGTATTGTAGGTTCTCAAGACAACAACAAACTCAGACCTGCTAGACAACAGAATTCATGGTGAATGTTCCTGGCAGAAATCTGGAACGGATCCTGAAGTTATCTAAAGGCCAGGCCTAGAGATTTAATTTTGTTCCAATAAGTAGCAGACATCCATAAAACACTGAGGAAAGAAATGACATGGAGAAAGAACAATTTTTTGGTAAACTGGCCCAGTAGCTACACCAGGATTGATTAAAGCAGGGGTTCATAACCTGGGATCCAAGTCCTTAAGTAGGAAAAATATACCACTTTTACTTGCACTAATCTCAATTGGAATTTTTTTTTTCTATTTTCAGTGTGGGTAACAGACTATAGTAATATCATTAATACTCACATAATTAGTATAAAAGTTATAGATATTTTCATATACCATTACTGTTTTAGATATATCAAAATATCTCTCATCATTGCTTTGAAATTGTGATTGTTACAAAACATATCACTGGATCTTATATAATGTATTTATTAGAGAGGAACACATTATTATAACAGAATTATAGGAGTTTTTCTATTTTAAATATCTCACCATATTGGTTTATTTTGGAATCCTAAGCTTTTTCCACAATTTGCATGTGTGTGCATGTGCCCCCCTAACACACAATGATTTAAAACTCACATCTGAGAAGGTAGCTGACAGGCTAGTGCAGACTCTATTGATACAATCCAACAATGATGTCTCAAGGATTTCAAGTCAGAAAGAAGTATGGGCAGGAGGGATCTTGAACTTGGCAAGCCTTGGTGAGCTGCCTGGGAGCCTGGATCCTATGGCCCCACACCCAGCCACCACTGTGGGAAGGAGCCTTGGATTCAGAAGGCCTGCATGAGCTGCCTGGGTGCTGGGGTCCTTTGGCTCTGCATCTCCCACCACCACGGTAGGAAGGGGCCTTGGACTTGGGAGGCCTTGGTGAGCTGTCTGGGAGTCTGGTTCCTCTGGCTCTGACCTCTGCCACCATCTTGGGGAGGTTTCTTGGACCAGGAAGCCTTGGTGAGCTGTCTGGGTGCCCCAGTCCTCTGGCTCTGCCCCAACTGCCAAAGTAGGAAGGGGCCTTGGACTCAGGAAGACTTGGTGAACTCTCTGCAAGCCCAGGACCCCTGTCTCTGCCTCCTGTCACCATCTCAGGAAAACATGAATCCCCAGAAAGCCAGGGAGATTTGACAATGACAAAAAGAAGCAAAATGCAATCTCAGCCAAACACCCTGCCCAGAACAAGTCTGGGAAACTGAACACGGAAGAACATGGAATTCATACACCTGAAATCTCTGAAATGATAGCAACTGAAGTAACAAACCAACTAAATCAGGCTGTAGAGGAAATCAGATCAGAAATAATTGCTCAGGTTAAAAAAAAAAAAGAAGAAAGAACAACCATAATGAAAGAATTGCTCAGCATATCAGAAGATATAGATGAAAAAATAGAACAGTACAGAAAAATTATGGAAACTTTGAATGAAGAGTGTAGGAAAGAAGTGGAATGCATGAAACAGATTCAAAGAGACATTCAGGAATTTAAACATTCCATCAAAGGCTGGAATAACTGCTTGAATTAAACAGAAGATAGACTCCAAGATCTTGAAGACAGCATTGCAGCTAATGATCTTAAAAAAAGATCTCTTAAAAATAACAAAGGAACAGCAAATGACAAGTCAACAGCTGCAAGATGAGGCAAAGAAAAAAATATAAGGTTGATAGCTGTCAACAAAACAGCAGGAGGCAACTGGGAGGACATAAAGAGGCTCTTCGCAAAAGTAATAGCAGAAAATTTCCCAAACATGGGACAAAAACCTTATACACACATAAGTGAGGCATATAGAGCCTCAATTAGCCATAACCAAAATAAATCCACTCCTAAACACATAATACGCAAGATCACAGAAATTCAGCATAAGAATAGGATATTAAAGGCAGTTAGAAAAAAGAAACAGATCACCTATGAAGGAAAGCCCATCAAAATCACAGCATCAAGCCAAGAAGAGCTCGGAGTGAATTATTTCAGGTCCTAAAATAAAACAACTTCCAATCCCTGGGGTCTCATCTTATTGAAAAGATTTTCACATCAAAAGAAATGATCAATAGGCAGAAAAGAAAACTCAGGAATTGGGAAAAAATTTAGTGAACTGTCCCTCTGACAAAAGACTCCTGTATAGAACATATGAAGAAATTTAAAAAGTCAGGCCCCCAAAATTCAAAGACCCAATACAAAATGGGCATCTGAGATAAACACACACTTCTCACATGAAGAAATACAAATTTCAAATAAATACATGAAAAAATATTCAACATCAATAGTCATTAGAGAATTCAAATTAAAACAGCACTGAGATTCCATCTCACCCCAGAAAGAATGGCTATCATGAAGAAATCAACCCATAACAAATGCTGGAGGGGCTGTGGGGAAAAAGGAACCCTTCTTCACTGTTGGTGGGAGTGTAGACAGGTGCAACCACTGTGGAAATCAATGTGGAGATTCCACAGTAAACAAGGATTAAAGTTCTCATTCAACCCAGCTATTCCCATCCTGGATATTTTTCCAGAGGAACTGAAAACATCATACCACAGCAATGTATATGCACCCTTGTTTATAGCAGCACAATCTTTAACACCTAAATCTTGGAAACAATCTAAATGTCTGTCAACTGAGGAATGGATAAAAAGATGTGGTATTTTTATACAATGGAGTATTACTCAGCTATAAAGACAGATAATCTAGAGGCTTTTATAGGTAAATAAATGCAACTAGAAACCATACTCATAAGTGAAATAAGTCAGAGTCACATGTGTAAACATTGTATTTCCTCCCTGCTATAAGAACCTGAAAGAGTAAATGAAATCTGAAAGGTACAATAGATATTGTGAAACCAAAAAGAAACTGCTCAAATAAGTAGGAGCAACTGGGATGAAGGAGGAGAGAAAAAAAAGAAAGAAGCAAGAGGAAAAGATATGTATATGTATACATAGGAGAGCTATGATAATTGTACTATTAATATCTGTTGGCTTATTGAAAGGAACAGTTAATGTGTAATTGTTTGATCAATCTTGCATGCCTATATCTGGTTATATGTGCAACCATTTTGAAGATAACATTATGTAACATAACAACCATTGTTAATTCCTATCACCATGTTTGGAAATTCTGTATCATTTTTATTGTTCTCTACACTGTTATATTTATGTATTTGTTTTTGTTGTTTTGGGTCTTTTTCTTTTTTTCTCTTTAAAATTAAAAACAAAATTCATATGTATATACAAGGATAGCTAAGATAGGTGTATTGCTGATGTCTATTGATTATTGAGAGAAAAAGTCAATACTTAAAATTTGCTTTTTTCTTGACCAATTTTGCACACTTGCATCTGGTAATTAGAGTGACTGACCTGAAAACAACAATATGCAGTATAGCAACCTTTGTTGAACTCCTACCATCTTGTATGGTGAAGCTCTGCATCATTTCTAATTTTTGTATTACTTCTTACTCTCTTTGATTGTTTGATCAGTCTTACATTCTTATGCCTGGTGGACTGAGCAACTTCATTGTAGATCACAGTATGTAATGTAGAAACCAGTGTTAATTCCTATCATTTTGCTTTGAGGTCATGTATAGTTTTTGTTGTTTTATGTTGTTTAGATTTTCTCTTTATTATTGTTTTGTCATTTTTTTAATTTTTAAATTAAAATAAATTTAAAAGAAGCAAGTATGGAAAGCAAGACATAGCTTCAAGAGGCTTTGAAAATTTTCAGCTTGATCTAGAGGAGAAAATGATCTTGTGCAATTCGGGCTATAACAGAGGACATAAGAGGGCAATCAAAGTTTCCAAACTAGAATGAATGGAATAAAATAGGTACTAAATAAATGACCAAATAACTAAAACAGAACATGTGGGACAGAGCCGCTTTAGAGTTAGCTGTGCAATCTATTTTAAAATAATGGTAGGACTTCTCAAAGATGCTATTCTATAGGAAAATTAAAACATCTCCTATAGGCTCAGTTCAGAAGTTAGGGAAGAGTGGGTCTATTAGGAAACCTACATAAAGAGATATGGCTGTGGCAGATGTAATCTTCCAGCCTAGAGCCTGGCAGGGACCAGAGACCTGCAGCATCAGAGTTCAACTTCTGATTCTCTGAGACCCTCGCACCTCTGCCTCCCCCCTGCTCCTTGGCTCCCTGATCCATCATCAGAGAATAGCATGGCTATAGTGATGATAGAAATTATCAGCCTTTCATCTCATACAGCCCCCAACCAAAAGAAGAATTCACCTCTTCTACGAGAGCCTGGGAAGAGAGCTTCCCCTATTTCCAGAATAGCAGCCGCACATTCTGCTCAGATTTGCTGGGGTCAAGTGGCTCCTCTGAACATTGGTTCTACTTAAAAGAATTTCTGCCTGGGCCACTGAGTCACATAATTGTTAATAGTGCCTCTTTCCCTTTTGAAACTATCTCATTTGGATGGCAAACCATATGGCTCCCCCTGTGCAGCCACCAGAGGCTAAGGAATGCAGGAGGAGATTCATCTTGATATGTGTTCCATCCTAGGTCTGTGGACGTAGGTAGGAAAGGATTTCCCAGAATATATCAGAACAGTTCTAGAAAAGAATATGGAAACTGGGCAGCAAAACCCACTGGTGGCCACTTCAGTAGGTATGAAGTAAAGGACATTCTTTGGTTAGAAAAGAAATACATAGAGCAAAACAAAGCAAAGAAAAAGGATAGTACAAGACAGCAAGTGCATTCACGAGATAAGATAGAATATAAGAGCAGTGAGTAGTTCTTGCTAAAATCAAACAGTAGCCCTGATTTATTTATCCCTCATTTCCTGGCAATTTGTAGCAGAGTCTGGCACTTTTGAAAATGTTTTCATTGAAAGCTAAATATCAGAGAGTATTTGCCGTCTGCACAAAGAATATTTTCTGTCACCTAGAAAGACTGTCTGCCATTCCTCAAAAGTGGTGGCTTTTGCAAGAGTTATGTGCAGTGTGGGAGAGATAGCGGGCAGTGGTTTCTTTTCACCTGCAACATGCACCTTCTCCATGATGGGTCCCAGGAAGATACACAGAAGAGGGTTAGATTCTCTGTTCTGAACTGGAGGCTAGTGCTCAAATGCCTAGCTTTTCTACTCCTCTATATCTCAGTGTAACCAAGTTCTCAAGCCACCATTTTTGATTAAGAGAAAATTCTAGCTTTTTTCAACTCAAATGAACTCAGAGTCTTCTGGATTTTAAATTGGCCCAATTTGGGTTGGAAATTCAGTTGATTAGAGCTCTCGGTTCAAGACCTGTTATACAATTTTCAAGCTCCATTGCAAAGTGACTGTGCCAGGCCTCTAGTTCAGAAATATTAGTCATCTCAAGACAGCAATAAGTCAAACATAGGCCTTTCTGAGCATGAGGCTCCATTGTAAGTAGAAAGTTGTGAAACAAGCCCTGTCTCTCTCCTCTCTCTGCCTCCCCCTTGTACCCCATAAAATGAAATTGTTCAACTGTTTTTGCTTTCCCTCTTCCTAGGATTATGAGGGTAGCACAGTACATTTACTCGTGAAGTATTATTCAGGAAAGGGGCCTCTCCACTCAGCATTTTTACTTGACTCTCATGTTACACAGCCTCACTGATGTTAACATGGTCCATTTCTTGGTTCTGAATCCTTTCTCAGTTATTTGACTCACATGCTACATGGTGAGTCAAGTACATCCTTTCTCTGATTACAAAACTGCAAATTGCATTTTTCATCCTGGAAAGTAAATGATACCTTGGCTGCATATGAGATCTCCAGCGACAAACTTTCTCTTGGAGGTATGCAGAGGCATTATTACACTGTCCTCTGGTTTGTAGTATTGCCAAAAAAAGGTTCAAATGACAATTTGATACTTTATCTCTGTGTAAGTAACTGTTTTTCTCCTTTGGTGTTTATAGGATTTTCTTCTTACCCATTAAGCTTAGCCTTTTTACCAGGATGTACTGAGTTATATGGCTTTCCTCTTTAATATTCCGTACTGCTCCCTCTGCAGACTTCACTATTTTCTTTAGCTTTAAATTCTCTCAATAGCTCAGATAAATTTCCTTCTCCATCCATTCTTTGCTTATTCTTGATGTACTACTAATATAATAGGTCTCATATACAAATACACCAATTTATTTGTATACCAAGTAGCAATTTATATAAGTACTACTTCCATGATTTCTTCTTTTTACAATTTTACTCTGAGATATGGAAAACTTCCGATGCTAAATATTCTATTCTGGCTCTCAATAGTCACAATTGCTTCAAAGCATCTACAAAACTCTTACATGTAAGCATCGTGCTTTGTATCAGAGAATGTCCTCCGCTCTGTGCTAGTATCAGAGCTCCTTCAATTTCTCAACGCCTTTTCACTTGAATCCTTGAGAGTGTTTTCTAACATCTTCTTTTGTCCAAGTCAAGGGCTCATTGTTTTTTACTCTCACTTGCTCTGAGTTCTAGAGTCTTTACCCTTTGGCACAAGCCCACTAGTGACATACCAAGCAAGGGCAGGGGGAAGTGCCGGCTACCAGGATGCCATGGGAAACTGAGAACAATAGCAAAATCAACTAAGCCCCAAGTTGCTTTGTCTAGTTACCATTCACACCAGTTCAAACAATGTCAGGGATAAATTACACTACCAAAAGTCTCTCTTGACTAAATAATTGCTGTGGTTACCACTGAGTTTTATATATGTAAGCTTCAAATTAGGACATTTTCACTACTTATCTTTTAATAAATATCCCACATGGACGTTTCTGTAGTTTGGATGATAGGGGTTTTTCAAAGGCCCATTTGTTAAAATCAGGATAGTATTGGGAGGTGCTATGAATGTTTAAGAGGTGAAACCTAGGGGGAGATCCTTGGGTCATTTGGGGTATGGCTCCAAAGGAGAATATGAGATTTTCCTCTCTCTCTCTCTGTCTCTCTCTCTGTCTTTCTCTCTCCTTGCTCAAGATGCCACTGTGCTCATACACTCATTCCTGCTAGGATCTCTTGCCAGAGGCTCAAACCCACCAGGCTGCCTGATCTTAGACTTGAATGAGCCAAAAAAAAAACCTGTCCTTACTTCAAAAGTAGTCTGTGTCTGACATTTTGTTATAGTGACACAAGTTGACTAAGCTAAAAGTTAACTTGGAAAAGTCTTAATCAATAGAGTTGGCCTCCAACAATCCAGATTTAGTTGTGAGTTCTTGTAAAGAATAAATCCATAAGCGTTTGGAATTGTTACAGCTTATCTCAGATGTAGTTCACATCTACAGTACCTGGACTGGAGTATAATACATTCTTCATTTGAACTGTATATTCTAAATGAACAGAAATAGTACAATTGCAATAAATGTGAGGAAACAGAATTTGGGTCACTGTCTTACACTTTTCTTATCCCTGAGACAAAATACCCAAAATTAACCATTTAAAGGAGGAAAGGTCTATTTTGTCTCACATATTGTAGAAGTTTCAGCCCATAGTCACCTGGCTCCAAGGCAGGAAGACATGACAGAGAGGCATGGCAGAAGATCAGCTGCTCAGAGCATGGTGGACAGGAAACAGAGGGAAGGGCTGAGAGGAGAAAGGAAATAAACCCTTCCAGGCTACTCCCCCAGTGACCCACCTCTTCTGATCAGGCCCCCTCCTGTGAGGAGTAGCTGAACTGCAGCTGAGCTGGAGGTCAGGGAACTCCTTGGGACTATAGCAAAGCCAGTTCCATGAACATGGAATGCCAGAGTCAGACAGTGTAGACAAGCTGACCTCTAGCTCAGTTGTATGTCAACAAGAGTCCGGCCTTAGGAGTTCCTCCCTGTTAACTACAGCACAGATAGCTCTGAGAATGTCTTGCTTTCCATGTTTTGAGCAGAACCCTGAAACCATGCACTTTCAATCCCATTGTGTGCTTCCTCTCTTTTCTACTGTGTATAAATAAAGACACAGACTATGCTGGTTTGTTGCTTCCCCTCCATCTAAGGTGTTACATCCCACCTGGTCACAGCTTTCCTTTTCTTATGTGTCTTGTTTTTTCTAAATCTCCCATCACACCCTCTCAAGACCCTGTTGGCTGCTTGGAATGAAACACCCTCCTAACAGCAAGGCAGCTACAAACCCCCATAATCCAATGACCTTTGGTAGTACGAGGCTTTGGGGGGACAGTTAGATATAAACCATAGCACTGACTTTACTTCTGTTCCTATGTGTACACTTGGAGATTTTATTTGTGCTAAAATGTTTTTAAATGAACTACTGTAATATTTTTGTTTGGGAAGTGAAAAGCTCATTCATGAATTACTTTATTGAATTTGAATAATGTTTTGGAAATTAAAACTTTCTTATTAATTGTTGTTTGTTTACAGACAAATAATGATGATTATCAAATACTGTGGGACTATCACAGAAAATTGTATTGTGATAAAAAGGAGGGGATGACAAAACATGACCATCACTGCATGTCGGACATTCCCTGGGTCCAACTTCTGGGCACCTTCACTGACAGCAGTGGTGCACAGTCCACCCCATGGACCAACAGTGACCTAGCTGGCAAGATGCCATTGTGATGGATGAAGTATCAGAAGAGTCTCTGGACTCCCTCACTGCATCCACAAACACTAATACTCTAGGATTCAGTTGTATGAATGACTCACTCCACTTTGTTGAGATCTATTATAATTTCTTAGGATTCAGCACCAGACAGATGTTCCAGAAACACTCATAGATCAAGTTTTCACCTATGTGATCGTATTATTATTATAACCCTCATGTTGTAAATTGGGAAACAGAAGAACAGAAAGCATCGTGTTCCCAAGATTATATAACTGGCAAGTGGCAGAAGTTGCACCGAATCCAAGGAGTCTTCCTTCCAAATCTCTGCTATTAAACTGTCAAGGTACTCCCTCATTTATAAAACAATAATTTAAAAATGTTATAATAAATTCCACACCACGGGTATGCACAGAGCTTAAGGAAACAGTAGTCAGTCCTACCTGGGTGTGGTGTGAGGCAGGAGAGGTAAGGCTCTGCTTGGGCTTCTTATAAGGGGTGACCTGAGCTTTGAGAGATGACTGGAGGTTTCCCCATGTAAACTGATCCAAAAAGCAGATTGCAAAAGCCCAAAGGTACCAAGCAATGTGGAATATTTGGGGAAAGTAATCAGCTTCCATGTGGTTGGACCCTGAGACAGGATGAAGCAGGAAGTGTGAGCTCTAAGAAACAGGTCCAGAAAGGCCACAGAGCTAGACCATAAACAGTCTTCAGGGATGGACCAGAGGGTCTGGCCCAGAATATAAATTCCTGGCCATGGCTATGAGCAACAGGCTTCACAATCTGCCACTCCCATATTCCAATAGAAGCTCTCAAATAACCAAAGAAATGGAATCAGAAGTTTCTGCTTCCTCAGCAGTAAAAAGACCCCCAGTGTCCATGCTCACCACAGTATGCAGACATTCAGAGGAAGCTGGAGGCATGTTCTCTGCATTCAGAGGAAGCTGGAGGCATGTTCTCTGCAGTGAACCCATTCCACTGAAACAAGCCCTTAATTGCCCACTCCAAAAAGAGCACCTTTGGCTGAGATTGCTGTCTGTCAGTAAATAAATGTTTCTCCTGTCCATTCTCTGTAAGAATCCCTCCAGGGCCTGAAGCTAACCCAGAAACTGCATGGAGGATGAAGTTAGGAGAAAGAGAGGTATGAAGCATGTATGTTTCACCAGGTACATTTCCTTTGCTTTCAGATTTGTCCTAGGCCACCGTGTCTGTGTGCAAATCCAACAGACAAAGGAGGGAAAGTAAACCTACAAGAGAAAAGGAAGACCAGTTTCTCATCAGTACTCTGACCCAGCATGAAGAGTCACTCTGACCCAGCATGAGGAGTCATGAAGGAAAGAAAACAAAAGCTAGAATTTTCAGCATCTGAAGAATATACCAAGAACTAGAATAAAATCAGGGCAGAAGTTCTCCAGACTCCAAAAACCCTCACTGCCACAGTGTGAGCCTACCCAGTTTAAATGAGAGAAAAGTAAGACAGAGGCTCCTGTATTTGAATTCTAATACCATTGCAACATTCAAGGCCCTTACCTTGAAATATTAATTCAAAAATTATCATTCATTTACATCCATTTCTTGTGTCCCCAATATTATGAAAAAAATTAACTACTGAAATGAATTATGTAAGTATCGAAGCTATTATCTGGAGCGTACCAGAAAAGAAACTCATAACACACACACACACACTTTCATTGCCTGGCATAAACAGGAGCTTAATGGGAGTACATGGAAGGACAGAATGAGCTAAGGAGTAAGTGACTAACTGAATGAATGACCCTCTTGGTGGCTGTTTGACACATTCCTTACCCTTTTTTTGGCTCAATTTGCTGGGTATAACAAGCAAGGAGTTAAGCAATATAGTTAACCTAAATGAACCATAGTGGTAAATGGCTGTACAACTCAATAATATATTAACCTAAAAGTCCAATACTATATTAATGCTAAAAGCCTTGGCACCAACCAAATAACACATAATCAAAGTGTCACTTATCAAACATCACCTATGCTGACTCCAAGGTAACCTACCATCCTAGAATAAGGATTTCACTTTTCCCTGGCTCGGTAAGGCACAATGGTCTGCGTGCTGAGGAGAAGACCATTCACAGGCTTCAGAATCCTCAGTGACCTGGACTCTAAGCACAGTAGTGGGGTTCTCCAAACCATTTGATAGAAGGTAACTCTACCTAACATGGCGTGATTAGGAGCTACTTTGGCAGTTCTTTTAAGACAAACTGAGAGCTGAGTTTTCTAGTGCCCACCAAAACCTTTGGTTAAGGAAGTGAATGAAGTTGTTTCATTAAATCCATCAGCCAGGCATTGCTGTGTGAGGAGAAAATATTTATACCCAAGGTACAAGAAAAGAACTATACAAATAATATATCATCAAGAACTAACAGACCACTGGGAGGGATTTTATCCTCTTCTCTGTTATTGCCAGTGACAGAGAAAGGGGTGCTCCTAGACCACAATAAACATCTTACCAAACTGAAAGTGAACAAGACTTCAAATAACAGGCCCTCAGACACCTTACAAAGTGGTGATTTCTGGACTACAAACAGACATTCCTTTAGCTTCCATAGTGTATATGAGGAAAAATAAAGAGAGATTTTATGTTATCCTCTGACAAGAGCCAGAGAAGTAAATGTTTTTCCACAAACGTACTTTGAGCAAGATCCCCAGATCTTCTGACTCAATAGGCCCAGATGGAATCTGAGAAATTGTCTTTATTATCAATTTCCATGCAATGCTGATTCTCCTGATAAGAGATCCACACTCCAGAATCTGCTGGTTTAAAGGCTTGTGCTGAAATGGACATTGTATATATATTTTTGTGCTATGTACATTATAGGTGATACACAATTCTACCTGGCCATATTACCAAGCAGGGAGATGAGAGGAGAGGTGGAAGAAGCAGAAAAACAGGAAGAAAATGGTCACTATGAAAGAAAGTGCAATGATTAGATATTCTAACCTAGGCTTCCAAAGTCAAATACCCATTAACTCTTAGAAATAATATAAATGCAAAAGGGCCTTTGCATTTACATAATACAAGACAGATAGTGGTAAGTAGGGTAGTTTCAGGACTGTCAAGGGCTTACTCTTTCCAGAGGAGATAGTTCTTAACCAACTCTAGATGGTTGCTATTCAAAGAACTGCTCCATGGTTTACCAGAGTTGCTAATTTTCTGAAAGAACTAACACTGGATTTTTGTAAGATACGCCAATGTGATAATGATAGCCAATCTCACAGTAAAAGAAAGCAGTCACTCAATACCTAGAATGATCCTGGAAAAGACCAGAATTAAGCAATTTTCCAGAATTTCCCCTTAAAACAATAATTGACATCTAGTAAAGGACGTAAAAATTGGTCTTTCTGGACAGAAGATAAGCAGGTCATCTGAAATTTGGTATGGTGGGGTGTTCCTTGCTTTCCAGGGACATAGAACCACACTGAAACATGGCTTGGAAAGAGAATAATGCCCCTGTGTTCTGGATGATAGATGTTGTCCAACCCAGAGCCAAACACTGTGACATTTATACTTCATTAGACCTCTATTTGGTGAGCAGGTCTTATCTGACATGGTCTCAGGTGAAGAAGGCCTCTGTTGAGGATTTCTGTTCGGATTTATTCCCCGGTTTTCTGTGCAGTAGTCCAGTGGGGCCCAGAGCTCACACCAATGAGAGTTAGCAGGGCAGTAAGACATGGAGCTCACTGGATGCAGAACTGTAACTAACCTACCTCACTCCAGAGTCAGGCACAGGGCCAGGCATGACATATGGTGGACCTGAATAAATGTCTTCAAAATGAGACCTCTCTGGAGAATTGAGTCATGTTCTTAAAGGCCTTAATTTTTCCTTTTCTTCTTTTTTCCCCACAACTTCCTTGGTCTTCCTGGCACCAGATCCCTTACCTCTGTGGTCTATGAAGTATACGGTCATTTAGAATGTTAAGAGTCATTTTTAGAGCTCTATCATCAGAGGATCAAACCTTTCTTTCCCTCTTCTCTAGAGGCTGCAAAATGTAGGACCAGGCATAAGGAAGAGAAGCCAAAGAGGAATTTAGAAAAAAAAAAAAAAAAAACAGAAAGAAAAATTTTAAAGAACAGAAGAAGAGGAAAAGAAAATCATTAAACTCCTAATGAGCTGCCAGGCATGGAAACTCATCCACAAATAAAACACAGCCCAATCGGGCCAGGAAATTGCACTCCCTTGAAAGTGGGGGGCCAGGAGTAAGTAAGGAGAAAGATAGTGCTGGAAAGTCCTCCCACTCCAAAGTAATTAATTCTAAGGTGAGTTCCTTTCTTTTATTCTCTAAGAGCCCTTTCCTGACTTTAACAGATTTATTCATGGACCAGTTCCACAGATCCTATTTTGTATCCAGGCTCTGAATCAATCGATAAATAGGTTTTTTGCAAATCCTTTCTGGAACCTGATTGTTTTAACACAGTGAACTTCAGCATTTTATCAAAGCAGACTTCTATCTCATTTAGGTTATTTCACCATGAAATGACCCTATTGAGCAATAGTGTGTTAGAACCACACAAAGACACTACAAATTCCATTAATTGTGGAGAAAGAAGGAAGAAAAATGGGTACTCAAAATGGGGCACAAACTCCACTTAAAATAATCTTCTGAAACAGCAATTGCAAAGGCCTTGTGCCAGGACAGCTGGGATCAAGCCATCAGATTTCCCTCTTATGACACACCACCCTGTTACAGTCAGCAGATCGCATATTTCTCAGCATATCCAAAGAAATGTTAAATCAATAAGATACCTAGGGAGTCAAGCTAAACCTCAGACAGCTTCAGAAACACCAGTGAGCCTCTTTCACCCACCCCCATGAACTAAGGAGCCAAGCAGAACCCCAGATAGCTTTAGGGGCCTCAGGCCACTCCCTGCCCACCTCTGATCCCCTTTGAAGCTGAGCTGGACCTTGGACAGCTTTGGAACTGCTGGTGAGATGGCCCTATCTCTGCCTCACCAGCTTGGGAGCAAGGGGGAGCCCCAGACAAAATCAAAGGCCTTGGGTGCCACCTCCTCCCCTACCCTGCCCACTCAGGAAAGCTAAGCTTAAATTCAGACAGCTTCAGGGGCTCAGTGATTGCACACTTACCCCCCTCATATAGGTGTGTGAATCAGGCTGGGTAGGGGCAGTGTATGGAGCCATGGTGATCATGACCCACACACTACTACACCCCAGTGGAAACAGAGCTGAAACTTGGACAGCTTTGGGAAGCCCTCAGTGTGGGAGCATTGGGGATGGCAACCTGGCCACACACACCACTGAGGGAGTCACACTGAGCTCTGGGGACCTTTGGGTCTCTGCCCCACTACAACAACATCATTCTGTGAGTGAGGCTGAGCTCCAGGGAACCTCTGCATCTCTGAAAATGACAAAGCAAAGGAGTAAATTGCAATTGCAGACCTCTACCCCACCCAGAATAAGTCCAGGAGATATTGACACAGAAGAGCTTGGAAGTCATACACCTGAAATTTATGAAATGATACCAGATGAGGTAAAGAAACAACTCCATCATGCCATATAAGACATCAGATCACAAATAATCTCTCAGGTAGAAAAAGAAATGACAGCAATTATGAAAGAATTGCTCAGCACATCTAAAGAAGACAAAGAAAGGAAAATAAAGGAGGACAGTAAATTAATGGAAACCTTGAAAGAACAATGTAGAAAAGAACTGCAATGCATGAAACAGATTCAAACAGATATCCAGGAAATTAAAAACTTCCATCGAAGGCTGGCAAAACTGCTTGAATGAGGCTGAAGATAGACTTTCAGACCTTGAAGACAGCATTGCTTTGAATGACCATGAATGAAAGGCTCTCCTAAAAATAACAAGAAACCAAAAAATAACAATTCAACAACTGCAAGATGACACACACAAAAAGTAAGATTAATAGGTATCAATTAAACAACAAGTGTCAGCACAAATGACATAAAAAGACTATTTGAGGAAGTAATAGCAGAAAATTTCCCAAGCATGGAAAAAGAATAGGACATCCAGTTCAGGGAGACATATAGAACTCCAACTAGCCATAACCAAAATAAATCTACACCCAGACATATAGTGATCATGATCCTAGAAATTCAACAAAAGATCAGAATATTAAAAGCTGTTAGAGAAAAGAAACAGATCACCTATAAAGGAAATCCCATCAGAATCATGGGAGATTTCTCAACACAAACCATCAAGTCAAGAAGAGCTTGGAGTAAAATATTTCAGGTCCTGAAAGAAAACAATTTCCAATCCAGACTGATGGATTCTGAAAAATTATCTTTCAAAACTAATGGAAAAATAAAATATGTCCACAATAAAGATCAAGGGAAGAATTTCATGAGCACCAACTCATCCCTCCAGAGTACTTAAAGATATTCTCAAAACAGATAAAAAAGACCACAATTTTAAGAACAACAACAGAAAGAAACCACCAAGCAGAGCAAGCAATTAAACAGAGGGAAACAAGAAGAATCAACAGCAGGAAAACAACATGACAAAGATAAGCCAATACTTATCAGTTATAACCCTCAATGTAAATGGTCTCAGTTCATCACCCAAAAGAAGTAGACTGGCAGATTGGATCAAGAAACAAAATCCAGCAATATGCTGTATACACAAAGCACATTTAACTCCAAAGGAAATTCATAGATTGAAAATCAAAGGATGGAAAACAATACTCCATGAGACAGGTACCCAGAAAAAAGGTAGTGTACTTATTCTGTTTGCAGACAATGGGAACTTCAAACCAAGAACAATTAAATGAGATAAAGTCATTACATATTTGTGAGGGGAAAACTTCAAGAGGAAGAGATAACAATCATAAGCATCTTTGCACCTAATACAGGAGCACCCAACTATATAAGATAAATTACAACAGCAACAAAATCAAAATAAGGGACTTTAATACCTCATTGTCACAAAGAGATAGATTAACTAGACAAAAATTTAGCAGAGAAATAAGAGAACTAAATCAAACATGTGAACAAATGGACTTAGTATACCTGTACAGAGTATCCCACCCAACAGCATCAGAATGCACATTCTTCTCAGGTACACATGGTACATTCTCTAAAATAGACTATATACTAGAACATAGAACATGCTTAAAGAAATGCAAAGGAGTTGAAAATATCTCATGCATACTATCAGACCACAGAGCAGTGAAATTGGAAATTAATGACAAAGGAAATCCCAAGAACTCCATAAACACATAGAAATTAAACAGCACTCTCCTGAAGCACTCTCTCTCAATGAGTCACAGGTGAAATCAAAGAAGAAATTAAACACTATGGACAATCAAACAAAAATGTAAACATAACTTACAGGAACCTGTGGGATGCAATGAAAGCAGTCCTCAGAGGGAACTTTATAGCAGTTAATTCCCACTTCAGGGAAACAGAACAAGCACAAATAAACAATCTAATGCCACACCTCAAGCTTCTAGAAAAAGAACAAATCAAGCCCAAAGCCTAGAGAAGGCAGGAAATTATAAAGCTCAGGGTAGAAATGAATGCAGTGGAGACTAAAAAATATACAAAGAATTAATGAATCAAAGAGTAGGTTCTTTGAAAAAATAAAATCAATAAACCCCTAGCCAACTTCCTTAAACAGAGGAAAGAAAGAAAGGAAATACATGCAATAAGGAATGAAAGAGATGAAATCACTACAGATCCTGTAGAAATTTAGAAGATCATCAGTACCTACCTTGAAAATCTTTACTTTCACAGAATGGAAAACACTGAGGAAATGGACAGATTTCTAGATACATATCAACTACCAAAGCTAAATACAGAAGATATATATAAAAATCCTGAATAACTCTATATCAGCAAGTGAAATTGAAAATATAATAAAAAGAACTTGCCAATGAAGAAAATGGATTCACAGAAGAATTCTACAAGAAATTTAAACAAGATTTAATGCCAATTCTTCTCAAACTCTTTAAGGAAATTGAAAAGAAAGGAATTCTCCCCAACTCATTCCTGGAGGCAAGTATTATCCTGACACCAAAACCACAGAAAGACCCAGTCAAAAAAGAGAAATACAGCCCAATCTCCCTAATGAATATAGATGCAAAAGTTTTCAATAAAATGCTAGCAAACAGAATGCAACAAACCATCAAGAAGATTACATACCATGAGCAAGTGGGATTCATTCCAGGAATGTGGGAGTAGTTCAATATACACAAATCAATTAATGTAATACACCACATCAGCCAATCAAGACCCTGAGGAAAGGATGCTGCAGCCATCAGCAACCAACACTCCCAATGGTGCAGTGAGTAATACAGTTCTGAATTAGGACTTTCTATGGCAAACCACTATAGGCATTAACTTTCAAGAATGCTTTAAAGGACAAATATGAGCTATCTACATATTAAAGAAGGAAGAAGAGATTTACAATGATAATACTCATAAATGCATCTTGATGTGAAACAGGCTAAGGCATTCAAAAAATTTCAAAATTGGAAAGAAAGTAGCTGGAAATAAGGTATCTTTAAGTCAGCTTACTGACCTTTTATAAAGTCTTTGTTTCCCCTACTTTGATTAGCATGATCTTATATCCAGAGTAAAGTTTTTAAAATATTTGGAGACAGTTGGTGAGGAGGAGAGCAGTGAGGAAATAGGTGGATCAGTATGAGTGGATGGGTTGGTTGATAGCTACATGGGCGGTTAATGGAAGGTTTGATGCGTAGTGAATGAAGTTGTGGGTGGGTGATTGAATGTGCCAGAATTCATTTAGTCAATTACATATTCCTTCACAGGCCCCCTGGAAAGCAAGAACTACACATTGCTAGGAAATAATAGCCAGTAAGCTAAGATCTTTAGGCAAAGCTCCCTAAAGCTCAGGGTCAAAATGTAAATTTGCTTCTCTTGTTTACCATACTACCTGGCCTCTGTCACTACAATTAAATCTGAAATCCCTTTTTTATAGGAGCTGAGAAGGACTTATTGCCTTTGAGTTGCCCCTGAAGCAGGCCCTGAAACAAAAATTAGACATAAGTTCTTAAGGAAGGACCCCCACATAGCCTCAGTAGGACACCGAGACATGGAGAAAAAAGCAATAAATAAAGGTGGCTTCATCAAGCCATTGCCATTCTAAGTAACCTAATTTCAATACAAATTATGTAAAGCATGTGCCTCAGTTATAAAGGAATAAAGAAGTACAGGTACTTATACACTGAGGAGGAATAAAGGAATAGAGATATTTACACACTGGTTCCTATTCCTTATTGTTTAAGGGCTGCTTGGCATAATGACACACAATTGTCTACTGCCGTGGACAATACCTGCAGGCAACAAGAGAAAGACACCAGTCGGGGGAAACTTCATAAGTAGGCTAAAGGCAGACGGGATACAGCATCTTCTGAGTCTTATTCACTGCTGCATTTAGCTGGATGATAGTGAACACCCAAACTAGTGCATGTAAATAAATGAGTATGAATCAATGGATAACAAGTAAGGTACTCCTGGTCTGGTTTCAAGCAGGAAGCTAGGGAAATGGAACACATCCCTAAGGCAGGATTTTACACGTATATTCATGAGTCAGGCACAGCCACCCAACTGCACTCCTCCTTGGAGGATACTCCCACCAGAAAATTATTTAATGTTTCCACAGTGCTATGAAAGAGTCAATTCACTACATATTGCAATGGCAGAAATCATCATAATAATTCTTTGTACTTAATAACACATTGGAGTTGGTGACAATAACAATTACATCATAATGTGCTTAGCGGACAAAGAAGCTCAACTTGGGTAATATTGTACATATGCTTGTTTATTGCTTCCATTTCCTTTCCTTTATTTGCAATTATCTGAAGATGTCTCGTCGCAATTTTCCCAAAGACTATATTTAAGGGATAAGGTGTGGAGAGGAGATGTAATTACCATCTTTTTGCCTTATAGCTTATGTCTGCTTTATGTGATTTCTTTCTTGCTGACTTAATGATCCAGAGTGATTATGGCCACCCTGATAAATGTCAATCACATTTTTCCTCTGTTGTAGGAGGTCTAAAATACCTAGCACTCATACGCTTTTACAATTTGCAAAGTACAGTCCCATTATGAATACTCTTGTGGTTTTTGTAACAACCCTGTCAGGTAGTCGTAGGGGTTATTATAGCATCACCCTCTAATCTGAGATAAATGTGGCCAAAAGAAGAAAACTAATTTCACAAAGCATGGGATTGCATTATTGTGAAGTTAATGAAAATATACATTTTTATTTGTTTTTCCAGTTAGCTTATAGAAAACAAAAGATGTTTTCATTTAGTAGATGTGTAGGAACTAGGCTAATTATCATAAATGAAATGTGCACAGAACTGAAATTCTTCTGCTGGGTAGAGGAGATCAGTCTCAAACACCAGTTGTATTATACTTAGTATGTCTAAAAAAGTCCCAGTAGCTCCCTGTTACTCTCAGAACTGTCCCAGAAAAAACAATACATTTCATAGTTACTCTAGCTAAGACAAGGATGGTGGCACATGCCTGTAATTCTAGTATTTGGGAGGCAAAGAGACAAGAGGATGGTTTTGAGTTCAAGACCAGCCTGCACTACATAGCAGACCCTGTCTCAAAAAATAAATAAAATAAAATAAAATACAAATCACTCTAGCTATACCTGGTTCAACACTATCACAATTATCTTTTCAATAGGTTTTTTATTATAATGTTTCCACTTTGCAGATGAGAAAACTGAAACTCGTGAAAACTGAAATGCTTTATATATATATATATATAATCCATCTAGATTAGGAGTGACCAAAATAAAAAATTCCTTTTCTCTCAAATAAAAGAATATAGGCAATCCAGGATGTTATGCAGGGTTCCCAGTTTTCAGTGACAAGGCTCTTCTCTTTCTCCTGCATTGCCCTAGGACTTGGCTTCTATCCAAAGGATAGATAGACACAGAAGCTCAAAGTTTCACATATTTGAAGCTAGAAGCAAGAAAAAAGGGGGTAGGGGACAAAAGCAGTGTATATCTGAACTGAAGTCATTCCCTTTAATCAGATTCCAAAAAAATTGATTTAACCTTTCATCTCATTGGCCAGAACATCATTACACAGATGCATCTAGCAATCCAGAAAGCTTAAAAATATATCCTTTAAATAGAGTTTATTATTGCCCCAGTAAAATTAGAGTTTTGTTTTTATAGAATCAATCAGTCATTTTTATAGCAATGTTATGTTAAAAAAAAAAAATCCCAAGAACTCTGTGATTGACAACACAGCTTTCCTGACCTCAGCTAGGTTTGACTTCAAGTTAGGCCTTCAATTTGTAGTACTTCTCCTGACTCATGCTTCCAGGACTGGGATGCAATCTGAGGCAAGTTCTTTCCCTAGGAATGCCGGAAGTGCAACAATGCAAGACCAATCACACCAGACTAATTTAAGCTTCCACTTGATTTAGGTCCAGCAATATCCCATTGGATAAGGAAATAGGAGGGGCTGCACCTTGCCCACCAGAAGGCCACAGCAAAGGTGGTGACCTTGATTTGCTCCATAGTAGGAGCACATTACTATACCACAGTGTTAGGACCAGTAATGCCATATTCACAGTAAGCAATGAGTGATTTTCTTTTACAATAGAGTCTTTCTTACCCTATCCTGAACTACCCCTTTGTCCCTTCCTATATACCAGCATCTTAGTTCCCAGACGGGAGGTGCTATGCAGTACAAACTCATAGGTCTATCCAACACTACTCCCTTAATAATCAGGAGAGCATTCACGGAGAATCTGACATATGGTCCCTAGAGTTTGCAGTGAGGAGAAACAAACAGACAACAGTGTCTGATTCTGCCACAAAGGGTCACATAACTGGAAACTGCTATCTTTTTACTAAATATCTCAGATAGAAATATCCTGCACTTCCTTAAAAATCAAAACAGGGTCACCAACAAAGGAAACATGGGAGTATTCCAAAAGAAGAAAACAAGTGAAGGAAACTTAATATCAGCTTCCGTGCCAGTGAAGGGGACAGTGCAGTGCACCAGGGCTGCTACACTCCAGACTCCAATGATGCCAATCAGATCACATTCCATAAGCATCCCACATGGCCTTGAACATAAGTCCTAAGAGTATATACTGAGTATATTTCATGCACAAACACATCTTTCCATGGATAGAGCTTTTTCTTCCTATTAGCTGTACATGTCTATGGTGTACACTTACTATATTATATTTATTTAATCCCCTAGTCATAGGCATTTAGGTTGCTTCATAATCTTACAGCCACAAACACTTCTGTAGGAAGCATTATTTTCTACACAGACATTCCATTCTTTCTCATATCAGACACAAAAATAAATTCTAGATAGATAAAACCAAACATCCAAATGTAAAAGATAAATAGAAAATACTACAAAAATATGACACTTTTATACTCTAGGGTATATACAGCCATAAACATAACACAAAACCATCTCTATAAAGTTTAATTTTATAAAACTTCTATATAGATAAGCGTAGTAGAAATTTAAAAGACTAGAAGCTAATATTTGCAATGCATATTACAGACTAATGGCCAAAAACATTTTATTTAAGTAGCTTCTATAAATTGGTTTTTAAAATGAATAATTCAATAGATAAATGTGGAAAGAAGATAAATTAGCAATTCACAAAAGATGAAATATAAATGGAAAATGAGACACCTGGGTTTATTAGTGAATAAGGAAAAACAAGCAAAAACAACAATAAAATAAAGCTTAAATTTTTTGACAAAACTTCTGAGAAGTAGGAACTTTATTGTTGATAAAAATTTGGAAAAGTAAGCATTTTCTTGTTTCCTGGAAGTGGGGTACATTCACATAATTTTGTGTAGAGTAACTTGACCCAGTCAACCAAGACAGTATTTAATGGCTCCCTGATTTCAGTCCTAGGAATTCATCCTAAAGAAGACATACACACACACACACACACACACACACACACACACACACGATGTTTAATGTACCCTAATTTTTAGGAATCATAGTAGAAAAACAAATGAAAATGAACTAAATGGCCTTTAAGAAAAATAACATTATAGAATACTCTGTACTCATCCCAATGAGTGACGTCAGTCTAACTTAGAAAAAGGTCCATGATATACATTTGAAGAGAAAAAAATCAGGTGTTAAAAATATGTATAGCCTCATTCCATTTATCTAAAAAAAAAAATTTTGTTTGTTTAAATGTGTTGGTAAAACTTCAGAAAAATTCTAGAAGTCTGTACTCCAAAGCTACTTCTGTAGGAGGGGACATGTTGGCTGGAAGATAGATAAGATGGAAAATGTTCTTTTATTTCCTACATTTTGTCTTTTTGAATTGTTACAAGAAACATATATATATGGTTTTAAAAATAAAAACTTACAGAACAGGTCTGGTTTAGATTCGACTCTGACACCCATGTAAGAATGGGCCTCCTTTAGGGTAGGCCATGGTATGCTGGTAAGTAGCAGCCGGGCTGAGAAGGGGGAGAGAGGGAGGCTCTGGTTTGCAGTGTTCATTTGATTTTTCTGGAGAAAATCATCCCAGCATGTTTAATTTCAGGCAATTGACAATATTCTTAAATAGCCAATGTAATAAATGTTCCAAAAAATCAGTTTTGAAAAATAGATGCTGAAGAGAGCTGAGCTTCCCAAACCCTGAAGAAAGAAGTTAGAAACTCTGTTCCCATAGACTAAGAGCTCCACGCTTCCTGGAGTGAGTCTCAGCCCAGTTCCATAACACGTTCCTCTCTCCCCTCAGCTCACTGCTGAGCATTTATAGATCAAGTCTTCTTGGGCTGCTGTGGTCTCATCATAATTGTGCAAGGTCATTCACTTTACCAAGTCCTTAGGAGATGTTTCACCCTTCAGAATTAGGTCAGGAAGTAGAAGGAAAGTCTGCCAGGAATGGTTCCTTGTTCATTTCAAGTCCAGGGAAGCTCCAGGCAACAGAATTCTTCAGATGGTGCACAGAGGGAGAGAGAGAATCTGAGTGAAATTTCAGCCTTTACAAAAATACTTTTCCAGATGAGAAGACATGAGTGCTGTCACACAGCCCTACTTCAAGGCTCTGCTGTACACTGCAGCAAATAAGAATGCACCTGGCAATTCCCTAGCCAGGAATTAGGAAGAACACCTGCCCCTAGTTCATGCGCAGTATCAAACAGCACACAAATCAAAATAATAGCATAGGGTTAGTGATGTGCTGGCCAGACCCACTCCTAGCATCTATGAGGACAATAAAGTCTGCAGAGATGGGCACTTCGAAGCAGCCTAAAGCTGTGAAGGATGGGATTTCCCGGGTCTCGGCTACTTGGACGATGATCTAGACACAGAGCAACTTTTCACCTCATGGGAAGAATGCTGTCTACAAAGAAGGGGACACGTCCTCAAAAGCATGGGACCTATGGTAGGGGCCCAGCTTCCCAGGAAAGTATTGGTAATGAGAATAATACATGAGGATAGAACTCTCTTGTAGTGTACATGAGGGAATATATACTTCCTGAAGGAAAGGAGCCGAAAGTGAGTCTTGACCTTGTGCGTGACGTTCAGCCAATCAGAAAAGAGGGCAGAGGCCTCTCACAGAGGAAACATACAAGAGCTGACATTAAAACACTCATGAGTGCAGGTGCCTTTCTGTTTCCCCAGATCAGAGAGATACTACCCATGCGTCACCCCAAAATCCAAACAGTGCAATGGCAATTTAGTTGGATCCCCTTACAGAAGAGTGATGTTGAACTTTCGAAACACCCGGATGGAGCCCAAATTCCAAACAAATGACGCTGATTCTCCATTTTCCATGGTAGTTTAACAGAGGTCTGCCAAGCTCACCCCTAACCATTCACTCTTTTCTCCCCTCTCTCCACACACTCCACAGTCACTGCTTTCCCTGGAGACTACTAGAGAAAGACAGGACTGGGAAAGATTTTAGCATCACGGTGTTAATTGGGGTAATGAGTTAGTAGATAATTCATTTGCATTTTTATAGGTCCCTTTAAGGCCTTAATTGAACCTGAAAGTGTTGTAAAGAAAGACATTTTCAGGACCCAAACAGTGCCCTTGTGAAGAGCTGAAAGGTCCACAGGGGTCCTTAGGGGAAAAGCCCTGTACCTCTGGGTCAGATTTCAACACCCGTAGGTCAAAGATTAGCAAACTTTTTCCTGTAGAAAGTCAGAAAGCCAATACTTGGGGCCTTGTAGGTCATATGGTCTCTATCATTAATACTCAATTCTGCTATTGCAACTTAAAATTAGCCCTTAACAAGACATAATTAGATGAACAAATGAGTGAAGGACTCTAGCCATGTTCCAGTGAAACTATTTGGCAAAATAGGTGGCAGTCCATAGTTAACAGACCACTGCTCCAGAGTTTTATTTGTTCTCCTTTTGCCAATTCTAGGGAACATAATCCACATAACAGGTAAAATTTTACCCTTATTCCTTGACATTCTTCCAAAGGGAATCATCATGGATTGATTGATAACTGACTTCAGTGTGGCCAGTACTTGTGGTCATGTGATACCTTTCAAAATATCTTTTACACTCTGGTATGTTTTGTTATTTTTGAAAGGCAATTGCATATACATTACTTCTCACTTGAGTGGTCATTCCATCTTACCAGTTAGAAATGTACCATAGCTTAGTACTATACTTTTAAAAAATGTGGGCTCCTGAAGACAGACTAGCATGAGCTATATTAGTCAAGAAAGGGTAGACATACTGCAATATCACATTAACTCCCTGTGTCTCAACATTACAAAGATGTACTTCTTCCCTGTGTTATAGGTCTAACACTGACATCAGGATAGCTACACATAATTATTTAGGGACTCAGGTTGATGGAGGCTTTGCCATATGGAATAGCCCTAGACACTACAGCAAGAGAAGAGGGGATGTGAAAATTTCACACACACTCTTCTGCATCTCAACCCAGTACTAACACACTGCTTCTGCTTACAGCCCATTGTCTATAGGTAATCATATAGTCACAAATAACTGCAAGGGACTCTGGGAAATAACAGACCAGATGGAATTAATACTAAATATCTGTATGTTTGCCACACTTAGTCTTACCAGTAAGCTGCTGTATGACCTTGAACAAGATATGGAAATAATCTATGCTTCAATTTCCTCCATGGTGAAACAAGAATAATAACATTCAAGTATTACATAATAAGAATTGATAATGTGATTTTAAATCATAGTGCCAGGTACTTAGCAAGCATTCATTGAAAAAAAATCAGCCATAGCTTTTATTATTCCTAATGATATGATTTTAAGAAAAATGCTTTATCCCTCTGAGTCTGTTTCCTTATTTTTAAACCAGATATGCTAATAATACTGCTTATAATAGCCATTAGATTAAATAGCACAATACATTAAAAAGATCCTAGCACTATGCCTGATAAATAGTAATCATTTTATAAAAGCTATCTCCTCTTACTGTATGCAGTCTTAACTTTATAAATATCTGTAGATCTCATTGCAAAGGTTTGCAGGATTGTATAGGCAGCTTAACACCAAGAGATGCAGTATTGTGTAGTTTTCTTTCAACAATTAGTTATGTTTGTAACATTCCCTAGAATTCCTTTTCTTGCACAGTCTGGATTAGAGCTGCCAAAAGTGAAGTTGGGTGAGCGTTGGAATGTGGAAGTGAAGCGGCAGCTATTACCGTCCCAACCTCAGTGTTTATAGGAGGAGTTGAGAGGTGACACTGAGCTGCTGGTAGGGTCCGATGTGTCCTTTTCCTTCCCTCTCTACAACTAGCTTTCCACTCTGATGGCCAGTGCTGGTGAGCAGTGCTCAGTGCAGGCCAGTGACCACTGTGAACTTGCACAACATGAGCACTCACTATGGACATCTGCTTTCACTCCCTCTGGAGTTGCCTTCCAGCAGCTGGGAGCGTCTGGTAGTGTTCAGCTTTCTCCAAATGCTCGACTCACTCACCGGGCCAGAGCTGGATCCCAGATCTGTTAAGGGCTGAATGCATCCCCCCAACATAATCACCAGTCCTTCAGAATGTGACTTAATTTGGAGACAGGCCCATTAAAGTGATGTTATGGTAAAATGAGTTTGTATGTGTGAATCTTATGATCCACACATAAGGACCTAGGGCAGGTAAGGGGTCCTTATAAAAAGAAGAAATCAGAACACAGACATGCATAGAGGGAAGACAATTTGAAAACACTGGAATAAATCAGCTGTCTACAAACTAAGGGGGCACTCTTGGAAGAAACTAGTTCACTGACACTTTAACCTCAAACTTCTATTCACCAAAAATGTGAGCAAATGAACTCATGTTTGAGCCACCTAGTCTGTGGTACTTTGTTAAGGCAGTTTCTACAGACTAATACATGACCTTCCTCTGGTCCTTAAAATTTTATTTGCATCCTTTTATTTCTGTGTGACTTCTCACAGCTGAGGAAGGTCAAGTTCTTATAATAAATTCCTTATTCCATGGTACCCTTGGTGTTTTTCCTTTCCTGACAACCCAGGCAGATACACTTAGCAATTAAAGGCATGGACTGGAGCCAGCCAGTCCAGACAGAAGTCCATCTCTGATTTTACTCTCTATGTGATCTTTGGACTAGTATTTAATTTCTCTGTCTCAGGTGCCTTACTCCAAAAACAGGATGATAACTGTGCCCACCTTGTGGAGTTGTAGGAAATAAGGAAGCTGTTACATGTCAGATAACTAGCTCACTGCCTTTCACATAGATAGCATTCAGTACGTGTTGATTAATATTATGATTATGATTTCCTGCCTTACCAAAAATGAAACACTCGCCCACAAGTTTCTTTCCTTGCCTGGCTTGCTCCATTCACTTTATTTTCCCTGTTGAATTGTAAACATCTTGAGTAAAGACATCATAGTTCATTTGTCTTTGTTTCTTGTCTTTGGTTTATTCTACCTAACACTTCTCTTATCACCTAAAAAGAGACCCAGGGCTGTCTCAAATGAGATTTTGGCCAAGTGAGACTTACGGTTCCATTTGGTCTAAGGAAGGCTTAAGATCTAGGGAACCAGTCTTTAAGAGGGTTCTCATGAGTCTCCCCTCCTGCTCTTCAAACTGCTGTGTGCTCCCCACCAATGCCAACATACGCTATGCAGTGATGACTGTGTAACCAAACAACACTGTGAAAATGATGCTTATACTACAGTTCAGTCGTGGTTGGTCCTCTCTGAAACTCACATTGAACATAGACCCCATCATGAACTATTAGAGGTGCAACCATAAGGCCTTTAAAAAATGATTAGGGCTGTGTCTAATCTTACTCTTGTATTAATGAACTGACAGGCTAACAGGCTACCTTGCAAATGGATCTGCTATAAAGCCCATCTGTCTAGGTCTGCCCAGTTCCCTTGTATTCTCTCCATATAATGCCCTTCACTACTTTGGGCTCTATCCACATGGAAACCATCATGAGATGCATCCCATCAACCTGTGACAAGAACCGTAAACCAAAAAGAAACTCTTTTCCTTACAACTGACAGAATCTGGGGTATTGTATTATTAGCAACAAAAAATAGACTAAGACATGTGACTTCCAAAAATATGTTTTAAAAGAAATGGAACCTTCTGCCTTGCTTTGTTAGACCGCTTTTTTGGAGAAGCTGCACACCATGTGTTAAAGACCACCAGGTAGCCTTATGAAGTGATCCATAGGACGAACTGAAGCCTCTTTGCAATAACATCCCTAACTCACCAGGCATGTGAGTGAGTCATCTTGAAAGAGGACCTGATCACTCTAGTCAAGCTATAAAAAGACCATAGTCTGCAAGGCTGAGGCAAAAGGATCGCAAGTTCAGGGCCAGTATGGGCAATTTAGCAAGACGCTGCCCCAAAATAAAAAGTCAAAAGACCTTGGAATACAACTCAGAATTTGAGTGCCCCTGGGTTTGATCTTTAGTACCATCCCACCAAAAAACACCCCTAAAACCAAAACCAAAAACAGACCCAATAGACCATCTTAATTGTAATAGTTCATATGAGAACTTGAGGGAAACTGCTGGATAAGTCACTCAAACATCTAACCCATGCTTAGTGTAATTTGACACACCAATAAGCCATATATCACCTAGATGCTTACTAGCCTCAGAATATGCCATCACATTTCATCAACAACAATGATAGTAAACATTTCTGTTATACATTAAGCATTAGTTACTTATCAGATGTTTGGATTGGCACTTTGTGAGCACTGTCTTATTTAGCACTCAGAATCACAGTATTTGATGAATGAGTGAATTAGATTTGTAATGTTATTAGCTTCATTTTCAGATAAGGAAACAGGCCTGCAAAGGGCAAGAACTTGCTCAAAGTCATCTAGTTCAAGGTAGACCCGAGATACATCTCACATCTCTGGACTGTGTGGGGGTGGTCTCTTTAAGGATCCTTTTTTTGTCTTACACAAAGTATGAGTTTCCTGAAAATTTAGAGGGCAAAGACTTTGGGTTGCAAACGTCCCCTACTCTGCATCTCATGGCCTGGAGGCGCATGTCCTTGAGACTCCTACTGCTTCCTGAGCACAACCGGGCCACTGACTAGGCCTGGGCTTGTGTCCCTAACATGCCGTGCACTAACTGCAATTAGAGTCCTCACGTCCTTCCTCAGATTTCCCCTCGTGCCTGACTCATTGTTCTGTTTACGGAAGAGGATGGAGAGATTGAATCAAGCGCCATTTCAGACTGTTTTAGAAAAGTGTTCTGTGCTTCAGAGGAGATCATATTGCAGAAAATAATCAATTCAGACGATAGTAAATCTTATGCTGAAAATAAGTTTTTATTTTTAGAGCTTCATATATTCTTCTTGGGTCCTTCTGTACATAAGCACTTGGTCTCATTTGGACTTCTTGCCGGTCTCATTTTTGCTTGATTTGCTCCTATAAGAAGCCAGCTACTTCCTGGATGTAAATTTCCTTGACTAAACAATATCTAATTAAAGAAGACATGTTGTTCTCACACATATTGCCTCAGCTAATACAGTATGTAGTGTAGGACCGGCCTTGTAGGCCTCTGTTTTGATAATATGACAGGAGACCAATAATCTTTATTGTTTTCTAATCACAAATGTAAGAGTTTGTTCAAATATAAACATTCAATATGTGCATAATATATAAAACAGAAGTTCCCCCAATCTTATGCCCTAGAGTTTATTACCATTAACAATTCAGAGCATATATATTCAATTTTGGTTTTCCACACATGCTAAAATATTTTATTTCCATTTTCTTTTTTAAAAAGCAAAATTGATATCAGATGATACATACTGTTCTATGATTTTTCTACTCTCAGCAATATTTCTTGGAAATACTTCACTTTAGAATGCTGCTTCTACATTAATATGTATAGATTCTCTCTCTCAGGAAGAGTTTCTGATATACCATAATATGCTCAATTATTTCCATACTGAAAGATACTTCGGTTGCTTCCTTTCATTTTTCAGTGGCAATCCATACTGAAATAGCCATTCTTGTACATATTCCTGGCCATTGTTTTGGGAGGATACATTTCTATCAGAAAGAATTGGAAGACAGGATGCTGACAATTCCTCTTTACACTCCTACCACCAGTGCCCAGGGATACCTACTTCTCTAGCCCTCACTGACACTGGAAAGCATCTTCTCTTTGTTCTTGTGTTATGCCTAACTCTTATTATAATTAACACTGCTGAGAATAACAACAGATTATTTTCCTCCTTTACAGATGAATTGAAAAGGAAATTCCCTAAGTGGTAAATAGGAGATTAAGTTTGCCCAGGAGTAATTAGCATTTATATAGCTCTTCATTCTCAGAAGTAATACAGCATTAACTAACTCATATTCATACGCAACAAAAACTTGGCACTAGGGAGAATTTTGCAGTCATTTCCTGGGAGCTTATGTTTGTGGTTATTGGCCTCAGCTGGTAACCTAGAACCAGGTGGCTTTAAGACAGATCAATTTTTTGGTCATTAAGAATCACTTGAAAGGATTTATAGAATAAGATTTCCACCTTTCCTATTTCTCATTTTGTTCAGAAGGTCTAGGTGGGCTACTTTTGTGCCTTTTGGACTTCAGGTGTAGAAAGTTGAGGTAATTATGCTCCTAAACTTGATGTACTAACATTTTCATGCTGTGTAAAGAGACTTTCCTGATTTATTTAGTTTTCTTTCATTCTCATTTGCAATTTTAACTTCTTTCCTCACTTTAAGCAACTATTTAAATGTACTTGATATATATTGTAAAATTTTGATTTATCTTTGGAAACTAACATACTTTTGTGTAAATTTGTATAAAATTATGTATTTTAAAATTATAAAAAATTTAGCATATAACATATATTATAAAAAGTCTATATATTAATTAAATAGTGGTAGAGACTTTCTATTTCTTCCTTTTTTCTATCTGCACTCTTATTTTTAAACTTTGGCCAGATTGCTTGTGGGTGCATGCCACAGAATTTCTTGCTGCTAACTGCTGCTTGGTATCTCCTAACACTACATTTCTAACACCTTTTACTTATCCCTTTCCTTGCAGTGAGGCAGGTGAGTAGGGGGTAGCAAATTGGCTGAGCAGATGGGTGTGACTTATCCATCATGAAGATCTATGACACACACCAGAAAAACAAATCTCAAACTTTTGCACTGAGGACCAGTCAGAAAGTGCTATCTTCAGTTCTTCTCCAAGAAATCAAACCTTTCTTTTATGGGCTGGCCCAGATATGACGTCTGTCTGAGGAGTGGGGGATACAAAGACAGCCACCATTAAGGTCTTGGCCACGGAGCTCCTTGTTTCATAGTGATCTGCTCCCACCCTACAGAGCATATTTCTTTTCCCATTTTAATTGGGCTGTACTCTTTCTGCAGAACATACTTCCTTTCCTACCTTCAATAAATGTAAAACCTTTCTACCATATTTTGCACATCAGTTCTTTATTTAGGACAACAAGAAGCTAGAAAGACTCTCTGAAAAAGGACCACAGCACCCCAGAGCCTTGCTAACAGCACATTACATCCAGCTCCACCTCCTGCTACTACAAACAAAGCTGCAGTGAAAAAACCATACACGTGCCCCAAGTGAAAATGACTCTGGGCGTTAGGCCCAGGAATTTCATTGTTAGCATGGATCAGTTGATTTTTTAAACTTCTTTTAATGATAGTTTATAAAAATAGAGGAAAGAGGGTAAGAAGACTCATATGCTCATTTGCCAGGTTTAAAAATTATCAATATTTTGCTGTACTTTAGCTCTCTTTTCTTTCTTTGGTTGTAAATTTTAAGGAAAATCTCTGATCTTGGACATTTCTCTACAAGTTTTTCTACATTCACAGCTAATATATAAGGACAAGTTTTTACATGACCTTATGTATCAGTCAGGGTTTACTAGAGAAACAGGTATAACACAACACAAGATATACAAATGTACAAGAAATTACAAGTTTGGCTTACAATGGTCAGCCACAGAGTTGGATGAGGACGTATGCAGAGGGAATCTGCATGCTGGAGATTGATGAGCCCAGTCCAAGGTCTGGAGCCCACTGCAGTGTCCATGCAAGTCCCTATAAGCAGGCTGATGGGTCTGCGATGGAATGCTGAAGAATCTATGATGAAGGCGCAAGAGTCTACACCAGAAGGCTGAAGAGTCCCAGGCAGAAGCCAAACAGTCTGCACCAGAAGCCAGGAGATGACCAAGCTGAAGGCGAAGACTGGAGCTCCTCCGAAGGACCATGTCAGTCCTTCTTTATTTCTCTTTCATTGTATGCAGCCTGTTGGCCCTGAGGGCCGTGGTCCTCTACACCCACACCATAGCCAGGCCCTCCTCTTGCCCAGGCTCAGGGTGAATACAAAGTAAGGACCCTGGTTCCTTACTGAGTCACATAGTTAACCTTCTGAGCTTCTCAAGTTGACACAATGAACATTCTAGAGCCATAAGGGCATGTCCTTTTCACCCCAGGACGTAGAATTGCTGAGTCACTTAGTTGAGCTTTTAGACTCCTCAAGTTGACACAATGTATCAACCATAACACCCTGTTATTAATATCACCCATAACAAAAGTAACAATATTTCCTTCATGTCATCTAATACCCAGTCCATATTCAAATTTCCATGGTTATTTCCAACATGTTTTTTGTAGTTAATCTGTCAAATTCTCTGTTTCTTACTCTATCAGTTTCACACTCCCTTTCCCCTCTTCATACTATTCACTTCTTAAAGAAAACAGCTGAGCTTGACTAGCGGTATCTGCAAAGTGTTATTAATTCAGGTCTCAGGTACCTGTGCTTCCTGCAAAGCCTAAGCCAGACCATGGGCATGACTTGATTCAAGTTCAGTATTTCTCATGGTTGATTCTAAGAAGTGTACAGTACATTACATGAGGAGGCATAGTAAGTTCTCCTGGTTACATTTTATTAAAAACTGGCAGGTTCCTGTCATGACAACCTGATCCTTCTAATATGAGACTCCTCACTACAAGTTTGGCACTACAGTAATTCATTAAAAGTTGTAAATAATCATCTTAAAATTTTATTATTTCTTCTAAATTTGTTAACAGGAAAGCAACTTTCCCTTGATAACTAGATTAGTTATCCCAAAATACAGTTCACATGCTCAGACAAAATATTGTTTTCTTTTCCTTTAATTATCAAACTGACAATCCTGGCTTATAAGATTTTGGTAACTACCAGGAGTGACAAAAGGGTTTTTGGTTTAGTTTATTTGTATTTTGCTGCTCAGGTGCCCTCATCTTTGGTTAAAAATATCTTCCACCTCAGATTCAGTGGCCTTTAGAAATGACCATGCTCCCCTTTGATCTTGCCCCTGACTTCTGCCCCATCGAGAGAATCCAGGCTCACCATGTTCACTTCCCACCACAAACACAGAACTTATAATTATTCCAAGGTCTGGTTTGCTGCCATAGTGTTTCAAAACCACTGTCTGAGCCCAGGAATACTCAATGTTCCAGGGTTCTAGGCCTTTTCAGAACATGCACTATTAATAAGAAAAAATTAGTATTATAATAAGATAACTTCTTTGGTTTCGTATCTTTCCTCTTTTCCTCTAAACTGACAGTCCTGAATCCTAACATTAATGTACTGATTTCCTATGCTATGTACACAAAATACTTTCAAAGTAACTTCATCAATATAGGCAATAACAGCAATTCAATAAAAGTTTAAAATTTCTTTGCAGTTAGTTTTATCCATAGAATTTATCCTATTGAGGTACAGTCTGGAAAATCTAAAGTCACATAAAATATTTATGTCCATCAATAGTTATGTCAATAGTTGGTAATTTTTCTAAAAAATACCCAGATGGCAAATATTTTAGATGTTGTCTATCCTCCTGCTCTGTGGCAACCATGGAAGCTGCAGCTTGGACACAGAAGCTGCCACAGGTAACGGAGAAGCTGAGGGCCCAGACTCCTTCCTGGGTACTTTTGTTTACAGACCAGTCAGTTGGGCTATTCGGTCCTGCAGAGCATAGCTTACCAGCCCTCAGGTCAAGTCACCAATTTGATACAGAATTAGGTGTGTGCATTACTCCTTTTTAAAACTTGGAGTATTGATTTTCTATTTTATTTCCTTGTATTTCCCAAATTTAAATTTCTTATTAATGGATATGCTTATTAGTGTGGAAGGCCAGTGGACTTATGCCAATTTTCATGGAACATTTTAACTCAGATGACCTGTGGACCTAATTTAAAGAAATTTTATCCTAAAAAACGATATAGCCCAAGATCTGGGAGAGCTGGAGTCAATTGTTGGCTAAAATGCTATCCTGTGAAGGCATGAGAGAAATACTCAGACTCAAAACCTATTTTTGACATTTTTGCTGTCACTTTCCTTCAGTTACATCACCTATTGCATTTAGTAAAATGCAGTGTTTCTTGGGTAACCATGGGGACATTATCAAATATGAGTTCATTTATTTATCTTCCGGGGAGACAGAGATCTGAGCAGAAAAAGACACGCAGAGGTTGATGGAGGGCACCATTGCATGTGGGTCAAGGTGAGCAGCAGAGGAAGTCTGAGCACCTGATCAGTGGACAACTGAAGCCACTGTGTGCTTTAGGAAAGCAAGGAAAAACCTGACCAAGATTATCTGATTACTAAATTAAATTAAGCAAGGTGTCCAGTGTTTTTCTTCTCCATTATTATCATGTTTTCCCAAAAAGAAGATCAAACCAGAAAATAAACCCTAGCTTGTCGTTAGCATAGGTGATGGCCAGTCTCATGCAGGAGATTGGACCTCACTATTCTCTTATTCAGTGACAGCTCTGTAACGGCAGTAAAGCAAGGACAGGCTACTTGTGCTGGCCTGTTTGACCTCTAGGTTTCAAGGCTGATTGTTTTCCAGTTTGGTCTTATTTTCAGGGAAACATGGTATATGCTCAACACTTATTTGCTATTTTGCCCAATTCATTTTATCCACATGGTAATTTAAAGAACAATGTATGAACGTAAACTACAATAAGCATCTTAACACCTTTTGTTGAATGCCCAGCTTGCTGCAAGCACTTGAGTCTTCTATCCTGCTTGTGCATTGGTGAGGACGGACAGTAGGGAGACTTGGGCATAGAGTCCTGGGTATTGCACAGCAGAAAAACAAAATGCCAACATACTAGGGAGGCACAAGAAGATACACTCTGCTGCTTCCCAAATGAGCCTTGTTCCAGTTTTGTTAGAGCACACTTTGTACAAAGGACAATTAAAGTATATTATAATTCAAATTGAATGTCCACTCTCAAAAGAATTTAGTACCTAAAATTAAAAATAAGCATTTATTAGAACTTTTCTAATACTAGCAGATATCAGGGAGAGAACAGAGTAACAAGACATCTTTAGCTACTTAATAGTTTCCTTTGCTGTTTTATTGGACTTGAAATAGTATAATTCAAAGATGTTCTCTTCTTATAGTAATACGTGCTTGTGTTGAATGTTGTCTCTGCTCTTTACTGTGTAATCACAGGCAGCTCAGTCCACCTCTCAGAGGCCCACCTTCCTCATCTATGACGCTTGGTTCGATAGCTATTTAAGAGATGGGAATGACTTCGCTGACAGATGGGAAGGTAACTCCAGAAAGCAGAGACACGTGTGGAAAAGCCTGAAACATGATGGTAGCGCAACCTTCGTGGGCGAGGAGGACATCTGCAGATGATCTGACACGATCAGTTCAGAGCTGCTGCCACCTTAAGCTTTGTTCTTTACCCTGTGCATTGTCTCCATTCACTAAGTGGCTCATTTCCTCCCTGTTGGTCCTGTTCTTAGCGTGGATTCCTCCTCAGGCAGATGCTATGTTGGGATTTAAGAAGCATGTCCCTGATGGAAATAACAAGAGGCTCAAGTAGGCCTTCTTTAAGCAGGATTAGGCAGCCCCTGCCCGAAGCTAAGAACTGGTAAGTAAAATTTCTTAGTGGGGCCTGCTGAGTCTCTTTTCAACTTCTTCTAAACCCTGCAGCAGCTTGGAACTCCCAGAGATAAAGCCCAATTTTCAAGCAAATAAATTGCTACAACCTGCAGTCTGAAGGGGCAGGAGTCAGTGCCCTTCTTTTAAACAAGGAAGAAGGAAACAGGAATAAACCATCATTTCCTACAGGGGCAAGGCCCTGCAGGGAATCAGTATACTTTCAGTCCTTGGCTAGTCAAGTATCTGTTAGTTTTGGGTCAGATTTTTTTCTTTCCACTCTTCCTCTCATCACTCTTTTATACAATTTAACTAATGAGGGATACATTAGCTAAGAAAATTCGAGGGAGAAAAAACTTTTCCTCTGCCTATTTTGCTCTGCAATGGGGTAGGAGGCCTGCAAATTAAACTGACAAAAGGCAGATCAACGGGAGAAAAGATGAAATTTAACAAATGTAACCAGGAGCTCACCAGGAATGTGGGTCAAAAAAGAGTTGTGATTTGGGGTTTATATACCATTTAATAGGAGCAAGGGAAAGGGAGAAAAGGCACTTTTGAAAGATTAATGACTTTGGGAGAAGTTAAATTGGCCCTGAACAGAATAAAAGGAGGTGTGATAGCTTAAGCCCTTAGGAGAATAGATTATTTGTGATAATATCTGTTCAGGTATCTTCTCATCCCAATTCCTACTTTTTCCAGAACTATCACCTCACCTTTCCTGCAAATATGGGAAAAGCTTTTCTTAAAAGAGGACTTTTGACAGATGAATTCTTTTGGAAGCTTTTGCTTTCTTAAGCAGCTAAAAACAAGGTAGGGTTTGAGGGGTCAGTTAACAGCTCATTCTGCATGGGTTCTCAAGTGTTTTCAGCTCAAAATAATTTTATGCCACCTAAAGATATATCCTGGATCCCCTTGCCAAGGAGACATATAAAGAACACAAGTGCTATTTCTCTATAATATTCACACACACACACACACACACACACACACACACACACACACACACACACAGAGCATCTATTGTTCCCACCAACTAGAAGCAACATTTTGCTAGGATTTTTTTTTGAATTATTTGTTCTTTTTCTTTCTTTCTTTCTTTCTTTCTTTCTTTCTTTCTTTCTTTCTTTTTTCCTCCTTCCTTCCTTTTTCTTTCTTTCTCCTTTTCCTTCTCACTTGCTTTCTTGCTCTCTTCGAGCTCATGGTTGATATCATATTACATATTCAGTTTTTCAACTGCACATTTTCAAGTTAGCATTTCAGTAGCATTTTAAACTCTTCATTCTTTGGATGGCACTTAATTAATACATGTTCCATATAGTACCTGACCCACAGTATGTGCTCCTTATATGACTTAGGAGAAAAAGAGCAGAAAGGAAATATGAGATGAAGTATTTAAATCTAATCCAGAAATCTCCTTCACATTTTCAAAATCAATTTGCTTGGAAAGATAGCCTGAAATAATTATTCTAGTTTAAAAATTTTTTTTTAAACCCTGCATGGACCACAGCTACTTCTTAGATAATTACAGACAAGAACATTAAAGGAGCTGGGAAGTCTCACAGTAGAGAAACATGGTTTTCATTTTTGGGTCCTTCTAGTATATCTACTCACATAGTCCAAGACTTACACAATATGGATAATGCCGATATGAACTGTTCCTATGGGAAGAGCTTCTGAAACCGTAACTGCCAATACTTCTGAGGCTGTGCCAAGATGAGGTATTAAAGTGCTTGCTCATATAGAGTCAAGAGCATGTGATTCTACTATCCTATACATCTGTATGCTCTAAACACACACTGAGCCTTTGCTGGGGGTATAGCATTGAGTTCCAGTGCTAATGTAAGGCTCGGCAGTGTGGCTGTGGTCATTGGGCGCTCTGTAGTTCACTCTGAGTGTCATTAAAATGAACCACAAGACTGAGAAACACATTTATTTAGATGCCATCTGGTCTTGGCATTCAGTTCCATTCTGTGTCATTGATGTAATACAATAAAACAAAGGATCAATTACCCTGTTCAGAATCAACTGGAGCCTGCTGTACTTAATGAGGGGAAAGCAAGAGGTTACTGAAACCAAAGTTTGTAGATGTCAATCAATGATAACAAAACCAGTGTGAGCCTGTTCTACAGGAAAAAGAACAGAGGTTGGCTGATTGTGGCATATCTTGGGCACTCAGAAGAAGACGGGTACTGTATACGAGCCTTCAGACTGGGGTTTTTCATTTTTCTTTTTTGTCACCAGATGGATACTCTACCTGTCCCCCTACTATGGGGATGCACTGACACCTAGTGGACAATTTATTGGTTGATAGTTTGACCACAAATTACGCTACAAAAATTTTAAAGTACATAATAATGGGGTTCTAAAATGCTCAGTTAAAACAAAATTTGAAATATAAATACAAATTCTCTGCTTTTCTCATTGACAAAACCAGTTAATTAAATTTATATTTAAATAATATATTTCAAATACTTTTTCTTGTCAAAATACTGCTCCACTGCCTTAAGAAATACTGGTACATAATTAGATGACTTCCAAAAATAACAGCTGTATGTAGACTGTAAAAAGTCATATAATGCCAGAGACATCCAAAATATGGGGTGGAATGTTTCTATTTTATGTGTTTGGAAAACAGTTTGTGTAATTATCAAACACACCTTAACTAGTAGGTGGCAGGTACCAGCCAATGAGGAATTTGAGATTGTTTTAGACATTTGATCCAAAAGCTGCAAAACTAAGATCAATTGTCCCAGTGCTACTCTTGTAGAAGGAAATAAGGCATTTCAAATCAAAAGACATTTGTGTGTCTACTTTCTGTTGTATCATTTATCAAGAGAGACAGTGATATAGGTCTTACTTATCTGGTTTATTGAATGATAACTTGTAGGAAGTAATTACTGTTCAAATGTGAGCAGAGAAGTGGACAACATCTGCCTCTGCCTCTTCAGTTGAGAACCAATGGAGAAATGGACCAAGTGAGAAAATCCAACAATGATTTAAAAATGCAATTCTTATATTTGCTGAAGTGGCCTGGAGAACGCTTTTCAATCTGTAGCCAACATAAGTCTTGCTGGCCTCATCTTTTCCTCTAGGATTAAATTTATGCTGAAGAATGGACAGTGCTTCTGTCCTCTGCTTCATAGTTTTTTTTTTCCAGGATTATATGGATTACTCACAATTTCCTGTTTTTATATTTTCTTAATGTAGTGTTAAAACTTCATCCAATATTTGAAAATAAAAGGAAAATGTGATTTTTTGTCACTGTCCTACTAGAATTTTATAACAGATCTCTGCAAAGGACTATTTCATTTTTCAGGAGTGTCTGCTTGTGTTGGCTTTACTACTTATGCGTATAGAGTTCAAGTACTGTTTAGTTTTATGTTAATTTATAAAGTTCTGCACCAAGAGACTGAATGTACAAAGGAGTATTTAGCAGGCCATATCTAAAATAAATTCTGACCCACAACCATGAGGAATTAGACTGGAAACCAGCCCACCATCTCCAGCAAGGGGCCCTGGAAGCCAGCCTGTCTCTGACTTATTGCTAGACTCACTTTTAGGGAGTCAGACCAGGATCTCTGATCATAATCTAGGAAGTCTCTGTAACAACTGGTCCCAAGTGGCCAAAACTACAGCAAACACTGACCACTTTCCTAATTCTTGTCCTTGCTCTTAATTTAGAACCCACACAAGAAAGCCCAGTACATGTCCTAACACTGACGGCCTCGCCTCAAGTTAGCACAGCATCCGGCTAGGGCAACTGCAAGGTGTTCTTTCTGCTTTTACAACATTTTCTCACCCATCCTCCTGTTGTGAGTCTACTCCAAGATGCAAATGACAGTAACTGACTCCCTGACCACAGCAAGCTCTGAAGAGTGAACTTTCTTCTTCTCATTGGGTTTTTCATTTATTTTAATCACAGAACAGAACCTCAGAGTTAATTATTTATTACTCTGTAGAAGATTAACCAGTTTTGGATATGGCCCAGCAGTCCTATTTTAACATCCTTTTTCTAATGTTTAGAAGCAACTTTTCTTCATATGCCCTGGGAGCTAGTTTTCCTCTCTTCTTCATTAATGAATTGGCCAAATTGACACATACTAATTCTTCATTTGTGTTGGAATTACGTTTTTACCTTTTTGAAAATTACATGACAGACAACAGAAAAGGAAAAAAACTTCCAAACATCTAAGAAAACATTCAAATCCATATTTTTTTAAAAGCTATATTAACAGAGGAAACCAGACACTTTTAGGTACACGAGATAGTGTCAATGTATTTTAATACTGTAAAATAACTACATAACACTTTAAGAGATTTACAAGACTTTTCAGATAATTGACTGTTTGAAATTACAAAGTTCTGAGTATTCCAACTTGAAATTTGTGTTAGTTTTTGCTGTTTAACAACCTGTAGACCCTACTTTCAACATTGTATTTTCACATGCAGGTCTATGAGGATGGCTCTGGGGGAGGCTTGACTAGGGTTTGGACCCCACCTCTGGACCTGAGTACAGTTGGAGAAAACTCCTCTCCTGGTTATGACAAAAGAGAACAGCTCAACCACGCAGCGAGCCTCACTCATGCCACACTCACTAGTATCCTATGGAAAATTCTTCCCAGTCCTCCTTGCAACCAAGGAAGTGTATATTATAATTTTCCTATGGAAAAGTTATTGGAATTCTAGTAAATTAATCTAATCTACCACTTTCAAAGCAATCTGTGGAAAGAATAAAGACACTAAGACATATTTGTAATTATGGGGAGCCGAGGGGCCCTAAACCCAGCCACAGTGATGACTATCCAGAACAAAGGCCTTGACCCAAGGCTGAACCCAGGTTTTATTCATTCGTGAAGAAAGGAGTGGCTTGAGGATGAGTCACTGTGAGAGTGGCAGGAAGCAGGTGAAAGCTGTGAGCTGGGCTAGATAGGAGGCCTGAGATCACCTCTGCAATATGCAGAGAGAAGGATGTGCAGAAAGAGTAATCTGCATAACACAAGTGAGAGAATACCTAATGTTTTGGGATCAGCACTTCAGCTCTGATGTGTAATGTTTTAAGCCCTTGTAAATCATAGCCTCTTCTCTTGAGGCTCTATCCCAGCTGAGAGTGTGGAGCACTGGCTCCTCATCCCACCTGTCCCAGTTCACACAGAAAAATAGAGGGGTCTGGGGAAACACTGACTGTCATCTTTGCCTCAAAGACTACACATCAGCATATATACTGGGACAATTTGCATTGCTGAAATCCAGTTGAAAGGAAAAGGAAAAGTCCTAGCCAGCTCTGTACATATCAATACATGGAAATAGGGTCAGGTTCAGCTGAAATGGAGACAATTGCTCCTCCTTCAAGGAGAGGCACCCAGGTGGTGCTCCACAGTATCCCACTGGGCAAAGTGAGTCACCAAGCTAAGCTCCAAATAAGAGAAGAAAGGTGCGCGTTGGGAAGCACCATAAGTCACATGTCAAAATGTGAGGGTGCACCTCCAGCAGAGAGGATGCAGTCTCATCTGATCTACAGCAAAAACAGAACTGCAATGAAAGAAATGAGCATTGACCAGCATCAGAAGTGCTGGCACCATCCAGTCGCACAGGATATGAGAGAGCAGGCACAGAGAGCTAGTACTCACTTCCCAGAGTGAAGTGCCCTGGGCTGGGGCATTACATTCCTTGACAATCCACAGAGCTACTTCAGAGTGAAATCATACCCATCATCTCACGGATCATTGTGAATGAAGCCCTAAGCTCTGGGGAAGCCTCTGTCTGTGGCTCTGAGGAAATAGCAGGCTGATGAGGCTCTTACCCTATGGTTCTGTTTCCAGAGGCACTGACTGACATAAATGATGCACTACAAGCCAACCCTGCATCTGTAGATACTTGACCACAAGTATCTAGGGGTGAAGTATATTCTATATATACTAAATAAAATTCTTGAAAGTGTTACTATGCAACAAAATTCTGAGCCATTTGTTCCCTTTCTTTGTCATAAAATAGGCTAAATTAAAGCTAAAGACTAACACCATTGCTATGTCTATATTTACTCCACAGTTGTCAAGAAATTGTCATCAAAATACAAGTAGATCATTGATTATGACAAATGACTCATTGAGCTTAAATTTTATTTTTATATGGATAAATTTCTGTTAAATAAAATTATAGGAGGCCACCATTCTGCAATGAACTTTTGTGTGAGGCCCCAGCTGATCAAAAGAAAATGGCGTCACGTGCCAAGTGTCACATAATCAAACTGAAGCTTTTAGGGAGCAGGTTAGTCCTCAACAGATCAGTTTTTCCTAAAAACAGGACAGTTCATAGCAACCAGTCAGAAAGAGCACAGTCTACCTGAAACAGTATAGTAAGGAAATCCCATTGCTTTAATCATTATAGATAAGGTAACCAACAGTAATCTCACATTAGCAAATCAACTTTTAAAATAATTTTGTTAACTTGTTGCCACCTTATAAAAACCAATTACCCTGTCATATCCATCAGAATACTCGCTCAACTTTATAGAAATAGGAATCACACAATTCCAGTATCATAAATGAAAATTAATTACATTTTTGTATCAGTTAGTGTTCATTAGAGGAACAGATAATATAATATGAATGATTATGTGAAGGTTTACCAGGTATGCTTACAATGGCTCCTGCAGAACCAGGAGTATAAGAACACAAAATGGCATCTGCATGCTGGAGAGCCAAAGGATCCAGTTGAAGGTCAGAGCTCTGCCAGTCTCTGCCGCGGGAAGACTGGCCATTCAGCAGCCCCTGTAGTCAGGTCAGCCTCAGTAAACAAAAACCCATGTTTCTGAGTCCAGGATCGTCTCCACCCTGCCATGATGGCCTTTTTTTTTTTTTTTTTTTCTTGAGTCCATTTGGTAATGCTGGGATGGCTTAGAAAAAGGGTTAACTGGTACCCACAAAATGGGTCACTCTGCCTACTTGATTAATAAAGCCCTCTTCTGTGGAGGTCACCTTTTGATGAGCATTCACATGGGATACAAATATTTTTAACACCCTTCACCTATACGGGATGGTCTATCTTTTCCTCAGAGAGCTTTGTTACCAATTTTCCAATCATGTTCCTTCCAAGTCCCTGACCACCTGACCAGATCATTGACTATAGCCTGTGAATCAGTATATAGCCTCACATCTGACCATTTTTTCTTCCAAGCAAAATATACAAATAGGTGTGCTGCTCACTATGAAAATGTCCCTTCACCATTGTCCTTCAGGGATGTCCTGGGAAGGACTTGTAGTGCTTCAGCTGTCCACTTCCAAGTTTTTCCTACCTAAAGTACAGAACCATCTATAAACCAGACCCTAATGTTCTCTTCTTCCGTCAAATGATCACATGGTATACCTTATGAGGCCATAGGTACATGAAAAGGGACAGAAAACTATAATAGGAGTAGGAACCATGGGCATATGGGAAACTTCTCCATGTAGCACCTGAGCCTTCTGGGCTGCTCCAGATCAGTCACGTATAAACCACTTCCACCTAATGATGGACGATTACTGTGTGTATTTAACTTTACGACTTGGTGGGTCAGAGAGCAGCACCCAGTTCATAATAGACAGTTCAGGCTTCATGGTAACCCATGATCAAGCATTCAGTTTTCATTAAGCCCCAATAGCAGGTCAGGAGGTTTGTTTCAAAGGGAGAGTAGTTTTCTGAAGGTGATGGCAAAGCCTTGTTCCAAAATCCTCGTCTTTGATTCACTTATAGGAACATGCCAGAGGCTCCAAACAACATGCCTATCGGCACTGACACCTCAAGTATCATTGGGTCTGCTAGATGCTATGGCTCCAGCGGCAGAGCAGCCTGCACAGCAGCCTGCATCCATGGCAGAGCCTGCTTTTGTTACGGACTCCACTCGAAACTGACAGCACTCAAAGTCACTTGATAAATGGGCTAGAGTATCACACTTGGGTGAGGAATGTGTAGCCTCCAAAACCCAAATAGGCCCATGAGGTATCTTCTTTTGTTATAGGAAGAGATCCATGCGACAAGTTACATCCTTCTCCTTAGAAGAGTTATCTCTGCATGGCACACACCATTGGTCTCCTAGACATTTCACTGAGATAGGGTGATTTTGGTTAGATTTATTTCCCAGCCTCCAACCTATGAATGCTCTACCAACAAGTTCAAAGTAGTTTTTATATCCTGCTCACTGGTCCAATAAGCATAATGTCATCAATGTAATGGTGTGATACCTTGTAGAAGAGCAAGGTAATCAAGTTTCCTGCAAATTAACTTGTGAGATAGGCCTGGGTTAACATCCCTCTGAGGTAGAACAGCAAAGGTATATTGCTGACTTTGCCAGCTGAAAGGAAATTGCTTTGGGTGGGCTTTATGCATAAACAGATGGAGAAAAAGGCATTTGTGAAATCAGTAGCCGCATACCAGGTAGTAAGATGTGTATTAATGTGCTCAAGCAAAGAAACCATATCTGGTGTAGAAGATTCCAATGGAAGGACCACTTGACTGAGTTTAGAGTGATCCACCATCATTCTCCAAGCTCAGTCTCTCTTCTCCTGCACAGGCTAAAGAGAAGAGGTAAATGGGGATGTGATGAGAACCACTGCTCCTCCGTCTTTCAAATCCTTGATGATGGCACTAATCTCCACAATCCCTCTAAGGATGCAATATTAATTTTGATTTACAATGTTCTCATATAAAGGCAATTCTAGTGGCTTTCACTTGGCCTTTCCCACTATAATCACCATAATCACTATAATCACAAGTTGGTGCTCCCAAGCCCTAAGTATATCTGCCCCAATTATGCATTCTAGAAAGGGGGAAATGACAGCAGGATGTATTCAGGGACCTAGTAGATCCATTGTGTGTCAAACTTTGGCTAAAACTTCATTGGTCACCTGACCTCCCTAGGCCTCTACTCTTGCTGGAGGCCATAATGATGTGCTGATCTAGAGTCAGTGTTAGTTGAGAACTAGTGTCCAGTAGCCCCTGAAATATGTGACCATTTCTCTTTCTCTGAGGCACTGTTTCCCTGGCCTTAGGCCCCTTTGGGAAGAATGGAAGAAAGGCTGAGAGTGTAACTTTTTGGTAGTGCCCTTCCTGAGTGGGCCTGTGCCTCCTCTTCACTTCAGGTACTCTGGTTCTGTAGCTTGGTTCAGGTCTGGGAATTGGTTGAGGGGCCCTGAGGCTCTGTTTCTATGCTTCCATGCAGATTTTTGTTTGTTTCCCCTATAATTTTTCTGCTTAAATAAATCCAGTAAAACTTTAGTAGTCTTCTTGTCTGTTTTACTTTTTGGAAACAGCACAACTACTCGGCTAACCTCTTAGGGCTACACCTGTTGAATAATTTTGATCAATGCTTTGTTTCCGTCGTCTATTATGTAAGTATATGTATTTTGTCTTTGGCAGTTCACAGCTGCCTCTTGACCTCTATCACTGTGGGATCCAATTGAACACATCACCTTCAAATTTCCTAATTGGGTGACTCTGGGCCCTACTGTAAGGCATGGCATATAGAGAAAAGCAATGACAGGGTTCTTCAAGGGTGTTGGTGCTCCCCTCAAAAATTTATTTCTTAAGGCATTAGTGAACGACACACTTTCTGGACCCTCCCAGGGTGGAGGATGAAGTTTTCACAGGAAAATTCACTACAGTGTTTCCATTTCCCTGAGACTTTGAATCCTTTCACCAACAATAAACCAGGAAATAACATGAATTCCTAGCTCATTCACAGTAAGGCATCTTTTAATCCATACTTCAGCCAACCAGCCAAATAAACTATTAACACCTTCTTTAATTTCCTGAGCTGCAACATTAAATTCAGAGGTCATCTCCATAGGGGAAAAGGATAAGCATGCCTCCGCCACTGAGGATGGGGAAATCCCTACCTCTGGCAAAATAATCTCATGAAGATTTAGGCACTCAGGGTTCCCAGCCTCTTCGGGTTCCTCAGGTTTCTCCCAACACAGGCCCATCCCAGTGTACCGGATCCCGTTATTTTCTGATAAGTGCCCTCATTTTCACTCTGGATACCTTTCAAGGCTGTGCATTAAACTTAGGTTGTAATTCAGCCAATAAAACTATTGACTTGTACTGGGGTTCCTGCAACTTCAACCTTACAGATAAAGGTGAGAATACTTTCCTTCAGGACACACTTTAAAATGTTTAGAGTGTTTATGCATGTCTGGAGCTCATGGTTTTCCTTTATGCGTTTGTCCAGAGATGCTAAGAGCAACCAGCCAGCATCATTATATTTCCTATTTTTCTAAAACTGTTCAAAGGGTCATAGATAGAGTCACTAAATTCCTTGCAGCTCACAAGTGGTGAATTTGAATAATCAAGTGGATCTACATTGCATATTGCTTGAAGCACTTCATATCATGGACTATCACTACTCTCTGCATTGTCAGAAAGACAAACTATGGCAACTTTAGGTCTTATCAAATTACAGAGCCAACTCTAGAAACCACTAAACTGATTAGAGAAACTAACCCTTATCACTCTGTTTCTCTCAAATCTTTCTCTATGCCAAAATCTGTATCAGAGAGAGCTCACTAGAGAAACAGATTAATGTAAAATATACATGTGATTATATAAAAGATTTATTAGCTAGACTTACATGACTACCTGAGAAATCAGGGGTAGAAGAATGCAAAATGGTGACCTGCACCCTGGAGAGTCAGAAGATCCAGTTGAAGTTCGAAGGCCTGGAGCTCACTGCAGTCTTCAAGGTGAGTCCCTGTGAGAAATCCAAGGGTCCCCTTTGGGGGACACAAAGTCTGTACTGGAAGACTGTAAGAACTGGAGGTAAGCGTCCCACTGGTGAAGACTGGAGTGCCTCTGAACCAAACATGGGGCAGACTTTCTTCTTCTTCCCATCCAGGCTACAAGCCTGTTAGTTGGAGCTACCCACACCTGAGGTGGGTCTTCCCTCCTCAGCTTTTGGCCTCCATGTTGATCATCCAGACATATCCATGGCTTTATTAATCCCCCAATCAGTTATTACTCAAATCAAGTTGACATATCCCTTCAGTCTTCAGCTAAATTTGTTGTGAGCTTGTCTTTTGATAGCTTTTATACAACTGACAAATTTTACTTTTTAAAATTTGAGACAGAGTTTCACTGTGTAGTTTAGGCTGGTCTTGAAGTCACCATATAGCACAGGATAGCCTCATCTCACAGCAATCCTCCTGCCTCAGCCTCCCAAGAGATGGGATCGCAGGTGTATGCCATGCCCAGCTCAACATTTACTTTTTACTAACAAGTTCTGATCACTACCTCTTCCCATGTATGTACCTAAATATTAGTTCAATTATATGCTAAAATGCTTAATAGGAAAATACTTCATTTTGTCACTCGTTATTCAATGTCACCACAAAACACTATATTTGGGAGACTTTTCCACTGATATAGGCAGTTCACTCATTTTCAGGGGAATATTGCATTCTATTGTGTGGTTATTCTATTTAAATTTACTCTGACTCAATAATTATTTTCAGTTATTACCTCAATTTGCCACTCAAATATATTTATCTTACCTTGTAATGTACTAGGACCTCCTCCCTAACAGACACATGTCATGGCTGGAGGGTCGCCTGAAATTGTGCATATGGAAAGAAATGGACTTGCTGGTATGAACTGTTACCTCTAATGACAGCCTACTAATGATAAGAGCCAAGACTGCTGCTCTAGTCCGGGCCAGGCTTGTGAATGCTGACTCGCTTGCTCATGCATCTGTGGCCAGTGAGGAGGAGGAGGACTGTCTAGGGTGCTCAGACTTACATTTCCAGAGGTAGCCTAGCCTGGCTGCTGTCTGAATCAATGAGCGAGCGACAGACTCCAAAGGCAAAGCACAGAAAGAACAGCAGATTCTAAAGCTTTTGGAGTATTGATATAGGCTCTGTGGGGGTACAACTTCACATCCTCCACATTCCATTGTCCAGAGCAAAACACACAGCATACCCACATTCAAGAGCATCATTCCAGATATCTAATCTGTGTCACAGACCACAGAAGTTTAAAACAACAAGCACTTTGCTCAGTAATCAGCCCAGTGGCCAAGGTTTGATGGGGACGGTTCCTCTCTCCTCCACTAGATGTCACCTGGGCAACTTCGCCAAGGCTAGAAGATCCACTTCCCAGATGGTTCTGTCATGGGGCAGGCCAATTCCTCTCCCCGTGACGCTCTACAAAGGGACAAAGTAGCTTCCTTACAGTACAGTGGCTGGGTCCTAAGACCAAACACCCGAAGAAATAGGAAATGGTAGCTGCTAGTCTCTTGAGGCTTGGCCCAAACACCATGCAACACCACTTCTATGGGGCTGCCCACCCCCACCAGGAAGGATACGTGCCAAGACACCTAGTGGATGCCTAAAACCATACACAGTACAAAGTCCTAGATGTACTGTATTTTCTCATACATATATATCTACAACAAATTTTAATCTATAAATTAAATACACTAAAAATTAACAATAGTAATAAAATACTGTTGATAATAATACTGATACATTGTATTACAAGTTATGTCAATTTGCTCTCTTAAAGAAAGAGTCAAGAAAAACATTAATATTTTTGCCCCACAATTAATGGGGGTCAACTAAGAAGCACAAAAATAGAGTATAGGTAAGGGGTCTATTCTATGTCCTTTGTCAAGTAGTGAGCACTGAGTCAGAGGGCAAGACATAGGCCCATCTCTCAAAACATTTCAGAGTCATGCTTTAACACTGCCCCAGGCTGTCTTTAGAGTCTACCCTTCATGGAAGGGATGACACCGTCACCTTGAGATGAGCGTGGATACTGGGAGGGAGAAAGTTTCCAGCCTGATGTGGTGGTGCACACTGCAATCCCAGCTCCGAGTGACTGCAGCAGGAGGATCACAAATCCCAGCCCCACCTGGGGAGCTTAGCAACTTAGTGAGATCCTTTCTTACAAAATAAAAATAAAAAGAAGGCTGAGATGTAGCACAGCGCAAAGGCCCTGGGCTCAGCCTTCAGTATTTCAGAGGAAAACAAGTTTCTGTTATTTTCACAATCTATCACAGTGTGAGCAGGAGTGAGGTGGGAGTTTTACAGTCAATGTTTCTTTTGCTTCTCTTAACTAAGCTATTGTATATTTGTCCCCGCCTTATGTTACCTGTAACTTATGAAAAGATAAATTTGGAAAAACTACTCTTAATATTTAAATGCCTTAGAGGATTTTACATAGAAACCTTTTATAATTTCCCCCTTTTTATTTAGAAAGAAATGTTAGTGCTTTAGTTTGCCTTGAAAAGATGCAAAATCATGTTTTATTGATGGGATGACTATTATGAAACAACTGTGCATGTAATCATCTTATTCCGCTTGACAGAATGAATATAGCCATTTTTCTCACAAAAAAAAAGACAGTGAAGTACTCAATTAGAGCTGTCTGAGCAATGTAAAATCTTTCATTCATATGAACTGAGAAGTCATTGGTGAGACACGGGGTAAGAGACTATGTACATTGTAACCACCCTGAATTTTACTTAGGCTGTCTTCCCTGGGTTTATGGACCACAGCTGAAATGACACAAGAGGCCAGTGTAACGGAATTACCAGTGCACTTTCCCCAGCGCCCATTTATACCTGCTCAAACAGGACACAACTTCCTCTTTGGGGTGGAAATTGTAAACATCATACATCAATTAATCCTCCCCTCTATTTTCCTTTCCTGGGCAGCTTCTGCTGCAGTGATATTCTCAAGTTAACCCAGATGGGACTCTTTTCCCCATATCTGGAAAAGGATCTGAGTTCCGGCAAGTTCCAAAAGTAAACTACCTATAGTATGGTTTGATAAGCTGAATCTACAGGCTGTGAGTGAATACCACCTCCAGGGAGCACTGACATAGCAGTTACGATGCATTGAAGATTGGTTTGGGCCACTCTGTGTGGTGTGCTTTTCAAACACTTTCAGTTAGGACTATATTTCACAATAAGAAACAGACCCATATTTAGGACATTTTTTAAAATGAGGGTTTTTTTTTAATGACTCTAGTAGCACAAGGATCTAACCACATTCAATCAGAGACCAATGCTTCTTTTTGGTTGGATGCTTTTATAGTGCTTTATGATCTTCACCTTCAAGTCTGTCACTGTGGTATTGTAATTTGGCCATTTAATGTCTAGACTGAAGCTAGCTACTGTGATAATCCTCCTAGTAGAAATTTGAGATTGCAGACAGCACTGAGGAATCAGTGCCAAGCAGTGAAACCAAACCAGTGCCTGGAGGCTTTGTCCATCTGGGCTCACCAGGCCAGAGACACTCCCTGAAAGGTGCATATCCTCATTCATTTAAGTTCCATGAGTCATCATACGCCTTTACTATTAAACAGATCTAGCTTGAGTTCTTGTCTTCTAGAACTGAAAGAGTTTAGAAAGAATTTAACTGATTAACTGATTTTAACTTTAACCCCATTCAGAAGATAAGAAAAACTGAGTTTCCAGATATATAAGAAAAATCCTTAACAATGTATTTGTTCTTCTCTGTCACGAAACAAGAACACTTAGTATAGGGAAATATATATCCCTGAATGTTTATAATAGAAATACACTGAAATTTACTGAGCTAGTCATTGCTGTAAGAATTGACGAAAAACACCAGAGTAAGATAAAAGAAAGGAGGAAGATAAAAAAGGGGAAGAACTAAATAAAAAAAAAGTTAAAGATAAAATACAGAAGTTTAAACATCATGACTGAAATTCAAAAATATTTCGACCTAATTATATTGCAAACACTATATATCAACATGTGTGAGTAAAGGCAAAACTGGTACTTTAAAAGAAATTTGTATTTCAAAATGTTTACATTGTGGGAAAAATTCCAGAAGTTAATTTACCAGACACCTTACTTAAGACTTTAGAAGAAGACAAAAAAAGCAAAAAAGTAAAAAGAAGGTAAAACAAGAGCAGATCAAAAACTGGATCAAAAGGCCACGAGTTAGTTCCATGGAAAGGTCATAACCTCGTAAGGTGGAAAAAGCCAAGTAATATTAAGAAAAGGAGGCAAACACAATATTAGGAATGAAGAAAAAGGCATGTGGACAGGTTTCATGTAAAGAATAAAAAATATTATAAGCAATTTTTATATAAAACAAATTTAACAACAGATAAAATGTTCAACTTCCTAGAGGAAATATGACAATATTGACTCAAGAAATAGTATCTAAACAGTATGTGAACCATTAAAGAAATAGTACGCATAATTTAAAATCCCTCAGGCAGGTTCCATCAAATTTTTAGAGTGTATTATTCCAAAATATACAAACTCTCCCAGGGAGTAAAGATGAACCACTATTTCCAGCTTACTCTCAAAGGCAAAATAACTTTCTCACCAAAACTAGAAAGGAACATGAAAATTACCAGCCCATTTTATTCATAGAATGTTTTTGTGACTCAATGTTAGAATTTCTTAAATCATAAAAAAACAATAAACATAAAAGAGAATTTAAAAAACTACATTAACAGCAATATCTGTAAAAAACTAAAAGTAAAGAAAGGTGGACACAAAATAGGAAAAAATATTCAACATATACATAACAAGAATTATGTATAACTGTATAAAATATAGAAATAACTTCAAATTAAGTAGAAAAGCAATAAAAAACTAATGGACAAAAGACATGAAGTGATATTTAATGGAGAAGAGAATTACAAATAGCGAATATACTTAAGAAAAGATGTTCAATTATATTCATAACCAAGGAAATATGAATTAGGATCATAATAAAGCATCATTGGAAAAATTAAGAAATTGGATACTACTGTGTCTTAATGGATATGATTCCGTGAAAACTTGCACTCTGCAAACAGATAGTAAATTTTCCCAGCCAGGATGAAGAGTGATTGGGCCCTTTCTTATAAATTTGGGAATTCACATATCCTAGGATGTAGCTATTCCTTGCTTGGGCACACGCCAGAGAAGGTTCACATATGTGTACCAGGATATGGTTACTAGTTCGTTCCAAACAGAATTGTAGCCAGTAAGGGAATAGCAAATAATCTAAAAAGGATAAATAAATAATGGAATATGTGCACCAGTACTTTACGGTATAAATGAACTATAGGTAAAATGTAGGAACGCATCTTAGAAGCATATTGAGGACAAAAACAAGAAGATTAAATATAAACTGATACCTTTATATAAACGTGAAGGCAAGGAACAATATACACGGAGACAGCACCTATGCAAGCCCACAAATACACAAGCACATATCCATATACAATAATAGCATCCAAAAAGAAGCAAGGTACCTGGGGATACAGCTCAGTGGTAGAAAATTACCTAGGAAGCTCAAGATCCTGGATTTGATCCCCAGCTCTGGAAAAATAATAATGAAAGATAGCAAATGCTTTTATAACCAAACTTCAACATAGTGGTTTCCTCTGGGTGGATAATGTGTCAGGCGAGAGGATAAGGAAGTACATAAAGGAAGAGTTAACCACGTCAATAATATTTCTAATTCTTTCTTGTTTATGGAGACACAGTCTTGTCTGTTTGCTAAGCTGCCTTTACATGTCTGAGCTCAGGCAGTCCTCCTGCTTCAGCCTCTCAAGGAGCGGGGGACTACAGGTGTGCACTACCATGCCAGCTACTGCACACTTCTAATTCTTAAAGGTTGGTTTGCTGATAAGTGGAGGTGGTTAATTTGTTATTATGCATTGTAAGTTACATAATATGTTACAGTTTTACTATTTTGTATGTGTCAAATATAGAATAACAAATTTTTATTTTAAATGAGAGATTAAAAACCATCTAGAAGCTACCTGTTGAACTGGAAAGCCTCCAAAGCAATGTTGCGTCCAGGACAATGCTGGCTTTGCTATAATCTACACTAGCAAAATATCTTACTCATTCCCAGCACTTTCTCCAGCTGAACACATCAGAACAAAGTTAAGGAAAGATTCTTGAGAGCTAATTTAAAGCATCCACCACACCTGCTTTCAGATCGGAATTGCAGGTGCAATAAGACTGGGAGAGAAAAAAATAAGCAGTCATTATTTAGAAATTACAGGACCGATTAGATAGAAAACTCAAGGGAATGAACAAATTATTAAAACAGCCAAGTTGAAAGAATTTTGCAGCCAGTGCTCTATACCCTGGCTTCAGCCACTGATATTATACATTTGCTTCACTACATAACACATCCACCTCTCTCTCCATTCATTAATCCTTCTCAGTTTGGGGATCCACTTCAAAGTGAGTTACAAACATCAGCTCACTTCCCCTAAATAATACATTAGAATGCTCATCATCAGAGTTCAAGACAAATGTTTTTATTTGCACCTAAAATGTACATGAATATATTTTATGCATGCAGTGAAATGTAAAAGTTGTAAAGTATATGAATCACTCTTTACAGATGCAGACATATGTAAACCAAATCTTCTCAAAACATAACTTATGTTACTCAACTGTCTACACTCTACCACAGCCAATCACTGTTCTGATATTTTTCCACCATACAAAATTCACCCGTTTTACAACTAATATAAACAAAACCATGCAATATTTATATACCATTGTGCAAGGTTTGTTTCACTAAGTGTAATTTTCTTATAAGCTTCCATGTTACCTGTATGGATAACTCTCACCTTTTAATATTGAATCACGTACTGTTGTATGGATTTGCCAGTTTGATCCATTCCCATATTGATAGGGATATCTGGGCTGTTTCTTGTTTGGAGCTATTATGATTAAAATTAAACATTCTTATATATCTTTCTGTAAAGATATGTTTCATCTCCCTTGGATAAATGCTTAAAGGAAATTGCTTTGAATGGGCAAGTGTTTAATCGAGGAATTAGGATATCAGATCTTCAGAGCTTTTCTAAAAACGGAGTTTAGATTTAAAGTTTAAAGATTTTATGCTATCACTAAAATTTGTTTCACATTCCACAACATTTTTTTATTTTAAAGAGAAAAAAACAAAATAACAATAATGAAGACAAAAACAAAACAACACAAAAACAACTAAAATGAGCAGGATTTCAAAACAAGATGATAGGAATTAACAATGGTTGTTATGTAATATATTGTTATATTCAATGAAGTTGCTCAGATTGCTAGACGTAAGACAGCAAGATTGATCAAATGATTAAAGACAATAACAAGTAATAAAAAAATTAGAAATAATACACAGCTTCTTTAATCAAGATGGTAGGAATTCAACAATTGTTGTTATATTGTCTATTGTTGCCTTCAAATCAGTTGTTCTGATTACCACATATAAGCATGCAAAATTGGTCAAGAAAAAATTTTAAGCATTAACTGTGCTTTTCCATAACCCAATAGACATCAGCAATGCATGTATCCAACTATCCTTGTATATGCATATATATCTTTTTCTTTTTCTATTTTAAAAAGAAAATAATAAAAACAAAGACATGAACAAAACGACATAGAAACAGTAAAAATGAAACAATTTCAAAACAAAGTGAAAGGAAGTTACCAATGGCTGTTATATCTCATATCGTTATCCTCAGAGTGGTTACTCAGATAAACCGATGTAGGTATGTAACATTGATCACACAATTACACATTCACTTGCCTTTCACTAAACCAATAAAAATTAGCAGTAGTTTTTTTTTTTTTTTCTTGTCTTTTTGAGACAGGGTCTCACTATGCAGCTCAGGCTGGCCTTGAGCTCACTTTGTAGCTCAAGATGGTCTCAAACTTGCAACGATCCTCCTGCCTCAGTGCTGGGATTACAGGTGTGTGCCACCACTCCCAGCTAGTAGTAATCTTAACTAGCTTGTGTACATATATTTTCCCCTTTTGTTCTTTTTCTCCTTTCCTCATCCCAGTTCTTTCCTATTTAAGCAATTTCTTTCTCTTTCACACTATCTATTGTGTTGTTCAGACTTTATTAACTCTTTCAGATTCTTATATGGGGGGGCAGGCAACATGGTGTTTACACATGTGAGTCTGATTTATTTCATTTATGAGTATGGTCTCCAGTTGCATTCATTTACCTATAAAAGCCTATAATTTAATCTTTCTTTATAGCTGAGAAGTACTCCATTGTATTAAAATACCACCTTTTTTTTATCCATTCCTCACTTGATGGACATTTGGGTTGTTTCCAAGATTTAGCTATGACAAATTATGCTGCTATAAACATGGGTGCACATATATCTCTGTGGTATAATGTTTTCAGTTCTTCTGGAAAAATACCCAGAAGAGGATAGCTGGGTTGAATGGCACCTCTAATCCTAGTTTACTGAGGAATCTCCAGACTGATTTTCACAGTGGTTGTACCAGTCTACATTCTCACCAACAGTGAAGAGTTCCTTTCTTCCCACAGCCCCTCCAGCATTTGTTATTGGTCGATTTCTTGAGGATAGCTATCCTTTCTAGGTGAGATGGAATCTCAGTGTTGTTTTAATTTGCATTTCTGGAATGACTAACGATGTTGAACATTTTCTCATCCCTTTATTTGCCATTTGCATTTCTTCATCTGAGAAGTGTGTGTTCATCTTAGTTGCCCATTTTTGGAGGCTGAGCATTGAAAGTCTTTGAGTTTTGGCTCATCAACCTTTTTTATGCTCAATTATTTTAATTTTAGCCATTCTGGTGTGGGTTTAATTTACATTTCCCTGATGAGTAATTATGTTGAGCACTTTTCCAGGTGTTTATTGGCAATTCAGTTATGATAGTTACTCAAATTTTTGCTCATTTGAAGGTTGTTTTTCTTTCATTATTAAATTTAAGCAGTCTTTATATAGCTTAATACTACTCCTTTGTTGAATATTTTGTATTTCCTTTAATCTATGTCACATCTATTAATTTTTTTACTGATACCTGTGATAGACAAGCTTTCAATTTTTATTTTAGCTTCTAAATTGAGTTTTATGCTCCATCTTGAATTAATTTTTTTATTCAATAGTACTTTTGAGGGAGGGTAAAAACTGAATTAAATGAAAATGCCATGAAAAAAGCTGAGAAATTTTTTATAAATGAATGAAAACATGAATAACTTACTCTACCAGTAAGTAAGATACATTACAAAACTATTGTTAATTAAAACATTTACTAGTTCAAGACGAGAAAAATAGATCATGAATATATGGGAGCCAAGAAACAGAAACAAAGATGTATTTGTGGTTATTTATTTACACGTGTGTATATGTGGATGTAGCATCCAGTTGGTAGTGCAAATTAGGGACAAAGTGAACAGATTACTTAGTGAAGGCAATTAAGAAAACTGATTCACTAAATGAAGATCAAACCCACATCACAACATGTATAGAACTCTGAAAATGTTAGAATCCTAACTGGAAAAGGCAAAACCACAAAGAGTAGAAAATATATGAAAATCTCTCTGAGGCCTTAGAGTGGGAAAGACATTATGCAAGTTTGAAGAGGAACATAGATTTGATCACATCAAAATGAGAGAATTCTTAACAAAAGATACAAAATTGCCAGACAAGTGACAGAATGAGAAGAGAAAATTGAGTCATCCAAAAGTCACAAAGGGTTAATACCTAGCACTAGTCAGAGATTTCTGAAAATCAGCAACAAAATAAAAATAGGGTAAGGATAGATTAGGAACTTCAAAATTTTGGAAACAAATAGCTTGGAAAATATGAAAAAGTGACCTATATTAACTGGATAAATGCTAAAAAGATGAAACTTCATACAAATAATATTGACAACAATAAAAAGCTGGATAACATCTTTCAGATGTTTAGAAGTTATGAGAAACAGAAATCCCCACAGACATTGATGGAAGTATACACAAGGTGAGGTGTTGTGTGGTGAACAGCTTGGAATTATTTGCTTCTAGGGATATACCCCAGAGAATGTGTCACACAGGTTTATAAGGAAATGTGTGCAGGAATGTTTATTGCAGCGCTGTTTGTGGAAGCAAGATTGATTTCTAGAAGAATGAATGAGTAGAATGCTACAAGTTAGTGTGATGGAATGCTATGAAAATTACAAAATGGCAGCAATAAAGCAGATTTACCAAGTGTACATAAATAGTTCTTAAAAACACAACACTGAGTGAAAGAAAAAAGGACAAGAATTTGTATTTATATCTCTGTAATACTGATGTGAATTTTTAAAAATACACAGCATCATACATTTTTAAAGCTATAGCAATGACAAAATGTATTCAAGAATGTTAGGCTATGTACACTTATTAAAAACACCAGACTGAGTGTCTAACAGGTAAAATGGGAATAAAAATGGGGACCAAAAAGGACGCGATAAAAGAACAAAAGAGGAGGCGCACGCAGACTGAGGGGAATCCGCGCCACGTGCTGAAGTGGAGGACCGAGCTCTTTTACGTGCCCGTGTGTCCAATATACAGAAGCACGGTCCTTACTGGATATGCTTTTAAACTACCTGTACATCTATGGACCCCCTCTGATTTTACAGGCTTCATTTGTCACTTTATCTACGACATAAATCTATCAGAAAAGACTGTCAAATTTTTGATGAAATCGTAGAATACTATGGAATGCCTTTCAGCTATCAATACACTAACCGTGCTCTTGAAAAGTTAATTATATTGGGAAGACTGATTTAGTGATTAAATTTGTTGACAGGACAGGCACAAGTATTTGTCAAATTCTTCAAATTGCCACAAATGGAACACTTACAGCTCCTCTAGAATTGCTTGAGATTTTTTAAGCAAAGATTTAAGTATGCAGTTCCTACTGGCTCCCTTTAGAAAATAAGCCTATATTTTTCCCAGTTATACACTTCTTGTGCCTCACCCACCTTCCAAAAATGCTAAAAAGTTAGACAGTGATAATAAAAATCATTAAAACAGTAAATATAAGGTAAACACCCACAAGTTCATTTAACGCTCTACAATGTAATCCATTTGGCTTGGATGGACAAATGTATTTTAAGTATCTTGGAGAGTTTCTGTGACCACATTAATATTTGATGTATCTTAATACTAAGTATTGATTAATCACTATAACCCATAGTCTCTGTAAAGTGCTTCACTGATTTAGAACAACACATTAAAATATAAACATAACACAGCGACAAGAATTAGTAGTGAAACATGAAACTACTGATTCAACATTCAGCTGATTATATTTGAAAGGGATTTAATGACAATGAAGTGAATAAGAATCAGACATGTGAATTCCAGTTCCAAATTGTGCACTAATGACCTTCATCTGTACAGTGGCATGCTATTTGTCAGGATCAAATGAGATAATGGATGCGAAATGCCCACATGAATTGCAAAGTAAAGAAATAAATAAATGGATATTTTAATTTCTATCTCTAAAATTGCATCCAAAGAAATGAAAGATACCATTTGCTAAAATGTTTTCAATTACATGCAGGAAGTGACACAATTCCAAATGGCCTAAGCAATAAAAATTAAAGGACTGTATTAGCTTGGTATCTAAAGAGCCAGGGGGCAGCTGATGCCTGGACTCACACAGCATAGGCCGTCCACATCCCCTCACTTTGTATTGAAGCTCCAGGTTCTCAGCAGACTTCTCCTCTGTGGCCACCACAAAATGGTTTCCAACAACGTCTAGTGGTACATGTTTGTTGTACAATTATGGAAGAAATTCAGTCTGCAACCTTAAGAGTTTAAATAAAATCAGAAAGTAAATGTTTTTGGCTCTGATGAGCCTCACTTGGGAAAAGTATCCATCCACACATTAACCACCACTGCGGCCTGGAGTGCAGGACCCACCGACAGGCTAAAGCCAATCAGGTACTGTGGCCAAACTGACAGTGCTGCACAACTCCAGAAGCTGTACTTATGAATCTCTGAGAAATGATGTGCTGGTAGCCAAGCAGCCCAAGTACTCCACGGCGGGTCCTTGGGAGAAAAGGTAATATTTACATTCAAAATCCTTAGAGTTGGGATTGGGGCAGTCAGCCTCATTATTTCTGTGCTAAATCAGTAAGAAAAATCCTAGAATTCATTTATCACTAATTTTTGTCATCCCTGAGCATGTCTACCATAAACTAAATGGTGTCCCTTTCAAAAGTCCCATTTGGAGCCCTAATAATCTATGTGACTATATTTGGAGACAGAGCCTATGAGGAAGTAATTAAGACTGCATGAAGTCATAAATGTGGTGTCCTGATCCAACAGGACTAGTGTCCTTATAAGTGAAAGTACCAGACAGCCCCGTTTTCTTCCCTTTACAGGCACTATGGAAAGGCCATGTGAGAACACTGAGAATGCAGCCATCTGCAAGCCAGGAAGAAAGCCCTCACCGGAAATGAGATTTGCTGCCATCCTGGCTATAAAATGACTTTCAGTAACCTTTCTTGCAAGCCTTTAAAGTTTGTGAGACTTTGGAGCATTTTATGCTACCATAATCAGATCTAAAAATTCATCACATCTATAAAGTCCTCCCTGCACTAATTAGACTTCCTTCCCACAGCCTGTGGACACGGTAATCAGAACAAGTACTGGTCTATGCAGAGAGCTATAAGGGTCAGGAGATTGTCCAGGTCAGAGACCAAGTGTAACTGAACATAGACACTTTCACCTTCAGCAAGGCATCCAGTGCAAAGAATTTAAGCCTGAACCATCAGGATTTCTCTCCAGTAAGGAGTACCTCCCGCTGATGCCCAGTTGTCTCCAGGGAAGTTTGAGGATCATTTCAGTCCCTCAGGAACACATTTCCTTGATTGAGGTGGTGTCCTCTCCAGGCCTATATATTTGCAAAGTGCTCTGTTTTCCTTGATTAATGACTTTCTTCTCAAAGCCAGTCTTGGAGATGACATGACAAAGCTCCTCTGGCCCTGTGTGTTAACAGTACAGAGGGACCATTAACTGTTGGCAAGTGTCTCAAAATTGCTCTGAAGATGTAGAGGAACTCTAATGAAATGTAAAGCATTCATCAAAAAGGTACACAACAGATTTTTCAAAGTTCATGCTCAGTACTTCCATTTAATGTATAGTTTTATCTCTCTTTGGGAAAGACAGACACTCCCTATACAAGGGAAAAATCCCTTGAAAATATTTTATCTTTTCTGTATTTTCTAAATTTTAGATTTTGAGTATGTGCCACTGTTTTAAGGACAAAGAATGCATGAACATTCTTTTTTTCTTCTAAATTCAATATACTCATATAGTTCCCAAAGGTGGTCTGTTACCAGAATTCATAGAGATCTAGGAAAATGTAGACCTAGTGAATCAGTAACCCTAGAGATAAGGTCCAAAACCTGATCAACTGGTATCCCAAAGGGCAGGAGTTTATGACAAGGACTTTGGGTTATAATGGATACAGATGGTTGTTCACTGAAAAACATTTCATTTCTTTCTTTCCTTAAAAGCGTCAAGATTTTATCTGAATAGCCACCCTCTCTGTGGACCCATATGTCCTTGGAATAAGCTCAACACCTCTTATTACAACAGTAGTTCCTGGATGGTTTTAATCAAGCAGGTGTTGAAAAGTAGGTAACCCATATAGTCCAATCAAGCTTGACTCAAGATTCTTACTCAGGCTGCTGGAACACAAGCCTGCTGTACTCACCAGCATTGAAAAGGAATCCCACAGCTCCAGTGCCTATGACAGCCATTTTAATGAGAGTGAGGGAAATGAGACTTAGATGAAAAATGACACCACAGAAGCCAGAGTGAATAAATAGAAGCTGAGTGCAGTACCTGGTGCTACCTCCAGGCTGTTAGATCACTCAGTCATGAGCCTCTCCTGCCTCTGGATGCTCAGTTACATAAATCCTTTTCCCTGAAAAATTCAGTTGAAATTAGATTTTCTGTTCTTTACAGTATGATGTCCAAGCTGGTATGTAAATCTTTATCATTCATGGCTTCAGCTACAATACGGTTAATTAGTTTTGGGAAAACAATTTCTGAACACTTGGATCAGGTTGTATTCATTATTGTATCAATCAAGTATGTGTCCTTTACTAAGTACACACACACACACACACACACACACACACACACACACATGTCCCTAGCTGATCTAGCTGATGCTGTACACTTGATGACTTAGCAACCATGACCAATGTTCCTCTATGCTATGGTTTGTGTCGGTGTCCCCCCAAGGTCACATGCAGTTTTAGAGTTTATGATTGATTCACAAGTGAGAGTGCTACACCGCCCTGGGGTAGCTAGTTCGCATACAATGTAAGGGAGGGAAAGAAGCTGTTTACCACCACTCTTCCTTTTGCCCTTTCTGCCTTTGCTATCTTCCTCCACCATGAACAGCTGCCCTGTGCCCTGTTCCATGTGCCACTCTGCCTTGGAGCCAGCCAAGTATGGACTAAAACCTCTACAGACTGTGAGCGAAATAAACCTTTCCTTCCTTAATTTTGTGTGTTAAGTATTTTGTCTCAGCAATGAGAGAAAAGAAGCCAAGATACTCTACAAGAGCATGGTTCAGTGTTCTACACCTCAAACAGCGTCACTAGACCCTGCTTCAGCAATGCCTTCAGATTTGCTGATCTTTCTTTGTAGTCTGCAGTTCCGTTGTTTTGCTTCTAATCTAGATTCTGATCAACCATTCTGGATTGACTGTTTATTAATCTATGTGATTTTTAGTTCACTTTTACTCCAGATATTGGCTTTCAGTTATTTGTGGTTTTCTTACCCATCAGTTGTGAGCTAGTCTTACCTCCCACAATGCCCAGCTTTACCCAAGGAATTAGGTGGTGTAGTCTGGAGATGCTAGAAATATAACAAATTCTAAGTATCTATCTCTCTTTATAAATGAAATGAAAATAATTAATTAGAGAATACTCCCAGATTTGTACGAATTTTAGGTATAAAAGATTAGAGATATATCCCTTGCTTTCAGATATTTAAGAGCCCATTAATGGACAGCATCCTGGAAACTAGAGGACTCAAAATTTTCAAGTGGCATTTTTCTATCTAATCACTTTTGAATCCATTCCATCCTTGTTAGGAATAGGACGCAGATAGATAGCTTTAGCATTTTTACCTTTATTATTCAGAATGTGGAACACAGTTTACTAATACAGAAAATTTTAAGGCAGAAATGTACTATAATATCACTGTCTTGGTTAATTCTCCAATAGCCTCCTCACCAACAGAAAAATTATTTGTATATCAAAAACACTGGAGAGTTATTCATTTTCTACCTCTGCACCTTCATATTTTACTATCTCAAATTCTAAATTCCAACCTAATACCCCAAATTGCTCCTGAAAGCCAAAATTTTAATTATTTTTACCTCTTGTGTTTCCTCTAACCTCACCTTTTTATCTGCTATATATAGTCATCATTCAAGACCTAGTGAGTTCCTCGCCCTTCAATTAAGACTTCCCTGGCTTTCTCTAGTTGGTGCTACTTTACATACAGAAGACTGATGTCCGAGGCAGGTTTGCAGAGAAGGGCTGCATACCATTTGAATCCCAGGAGATGTACCACTGATGTTGCCTATTCCGTGCTTTGGGCTCTGACCGGTCCAGTCCACAGTTTTTACTTTGCAGAGAGCCCAGACACAAGATGGATAAAAGGGCAGGCACTTGCTGGCATTTGGTTTGGTTTCAGTGTAACCCCAGGGTTCACATACTGGCTGCAGTGCCAAGAAGTGGTGAGGCCTTTAAGGGTTTGACATCAGTGAGAATTGCTTCAGTTGCCTGAGGAGCTGCCCTAAGCAAGGATTAAGGTGGTTTTCATGGGACACTTAGGCTCTTGTGTAAGTGAGTTGTAAATAAGGATAGGCCCAGCCTCTGAAAGGCTGTCTGGCTTCCTTTTTGGTGAGCTAATTTCTTCCTCCCATTTCTATTTATAGTCCTTCCAGTAGCCATAGTGTCCTCACCAGAGCCAGGCTGGTGCTAGTATCATGTTCTTGAAACTCCAGAACTGTGAACTAAATAAACCTCTTTGCTTTATTAAGTTGGCATGCTTCCAGGGTTTTGTTATAGGGGCAAAAATAATCTGATACAATGTTCTTCCCTGCAGTGTATTGTTAAATCAGTTTTTTCCCCAAGATATAATGCCGAAAACCACTTAGAACTCTAGATTGCCCATGTGCATGCAATATGGATTTCACAAGCCTCTGGGCCCCCAATTCAAGCACGAAGTCCATGACAACAGAAGCAATGCCCTCTCTGCAGTGCCTGCTGTACTCTAAGTGCTTGAGAACACTTTTAATTACAATGGACGATGGACTAACTAAATGAGCAACAACTTTTACATCTGGTGAAATAATAACAAATGTTGATGATAATGTGGAACAAATAGAACCATGGTCATCATTGGTCAGAGTGTGAATTGATACATTCACCATGGAAAACTACTTGGTAGCTCTCCGTGCAACAGGTCAGCCAAATATGACCCAGTGAGTGCACTTCTGTGTACACACCCTAGAGAAGTGAGTGTGTATTCCTGCTAAAACTGTACAAGAATGCTCATACCAACTTTATTCAGAACAGACAAAAATGGAAAACTCAATTGTCTATTAACAAACAGTAGGGTAAATAAATAATGGTGTAAGTACAGACTATTCCTCAACAAGAAAAAGAATAAGTTATTCATATATAGAAAAACAAGGATGAACTTTACAAACACAATAAAGGATAAAAGCACAATTCCCTTATTTTCCAAATGAGGAAACAGCCAAGAGAGATTAAATTATTTAACCAGTGGTCCCTTTTGTTGTTGATCAGAAGGTCAAGCCAATATGTTTTTTTTTTTTTTTTTTTTTTTTTTTTCCGGGACCGGGGATCGAACTCAGGGCCCTAGTGCTCGGCGGCAAGCACTTAGCCCACTGAGCTGTACCTCCAGCCCTATGCCAATATGTTTTCATTATCCCATGCTTTCAGGCTATACAAATTAACTGAATTGTGGGTGTAAATATGGACTAGACATGGAACTCCAAGAAACGAAAGTGATTTTTCTCTATGTCTCATTTTCTCATTGTACCTGTGCCATTGCTCCTTTTTAAAATTTTCTTTGGCTTAATCCCATGCTTTTTATTGCCCTGGTCTTCATATACCCTTCTGCACAATCCTCTACCCCAAGCAAACACAAGCTGTATCATAGTGGCTCTCAAAGTGTGGACTCAATTGTGTAAACCACAGAGTACAGTGACCACCATCATATTTCCTTAAAATATAGTTAATACGGTTGTGCACTTATTTGCATATTTTATTTCCAAAAAGAATTTATTTAGTTTATAAAATATATGTATTAAAAGATGATGAGCAAAGGCTGAGGAAATTGGAGTACTGAGAAAAGTGAAAATTGGAAGAGTAAGACTATTCTAAGGAAAGTCTGTGCCTCAGCAGGAGGAGACATTTTCTTAGCTGCTTCTGAAGCTTTAATGTCCAAGTTAGCAACTTCTGCTGTAACTAGCTTCTGGTGACTCAGAAGCACCAGGACACTTATAATGTAGTGTACTGCATCAACCAAACTGGTGATACATAGAACACAAAATATATTACAGTTTGTGAGAGTTATTTCAAATATTTGTTAAATTATTATTTCAAATGTTAACAGTGTAGAACAGTACACTTAAAATATTCTCACTTTACTGCATGTGTATTTAAGTTGCACACAGACAATCAGCACCGCAGAAACAAACCAAAAAGATAAAAATGCCATTTGCCCGTGGTCATTCATTGCTGTTTGGTTAAATGAAAATTAAGGTTCAGTGTTTTGTCTTTCATTATAAAAAGTACCATGGAAAAAAATGTTTGAAGACTATAAAACCATGAAACTTACAAATTTTAAGAACTCTAGGGCTGGGGATATAGCTCAGTGGAATAAGCGCTTGCCTAGCAAGCGCAGGGTCCTGAGTTCAATCCCCAGTACCGCAAAAAAAAAAAGAACGCTAGTTACAGAAGAATCTATGGTCCAGTTGCTCAAGGAGAGAAGGGTCAAAGGATGACCAAATGAATCACAGAGTTCTTCCTAATCTGCAGCTATTTCTAAGCAATTACAAGTTGCCTGATCAAACGTTGTTCCAACCGTAAGATCTGGACAACTGATCTCGTAGTCTAAAATTGTATTTGTAAATGTTTACTTTCTTATATCTCATTGGCTAAAATTGGAAGCTCTGTAGATAATTGGATTTAGGTTTTAATTCTGGCTCCAAAGTGTGTTAATTATGTGATATTGGACAGGTTACTCAAATTTTCTTCACTTCAATTTCCTTGTCTGTAAAAACATATAATAATATTAAATATCAAATGATATTAACAAATTATATATAGATGTGTAATTTATTCCTAAAAATAAGTATTGAAAGAATATTTAAACCTCCTTATCTAGATCTTACGAATGTGTGTGGAAAGAAGTACAGTCACTGTTAACATCAGCCTCTTCATTCCCATTATCATATTCACTGCTGCCTTTGTGGTGAATTATTGGAGCTGGGAGTGGTGGCACACGCCTGTAATCCCAGCACTCAGGAGGCTGAGGCAGGAGAATCGCGGTGAGTTCGAGATCAGCCTGGGCTGGTGAGTGAGCTCAAGACCAGCCTGAACTGCATATTGAGATCCTGTCTCCAAAAGACACCTAAATAAATAAATATAGTGAATTATTGGAAAAAGAATAAAAGAAAATTTCAGTTTCTAAGAAGAAAACTATCCCAACCCCAATGAAACAAGCAAGGACTTTTCAAATATATAATTAGCAAAGAAGTAAAGGCCAATATTTTGCAGAATCCATAGGTACAGGAGGGGGTGCTGAAAGGGGTAAAAGCAAGTAGTTCATAAAGTCTGTGAATTGTGGTAACAAGTAATAGACTGGGACAGAAAGAAGCAGCGCACTACAGAGAAAGTCAGCAGAACTCCGACAGTGCAGAGAAGAAACCAGGCGAGAACAGGAAACAGGCTACTCTCTTGGGCTCAGTCTCAAAGAGGCATCACACCCTCCTGAAAGAGAACAGACTTCAAGTTTCTACCAGGATTTCCTACGTAACCTTTGGTAGGGAAAGCGGGTTGTAGGCAGGAAAAAAGAATAAAATAGGGCTTCATTAAGCTCTGTTAAAGAAATTAATAGGAAACCTTGCTAACAGCAGCTTTTGCCTCTGCAGTTGGGTTTGAGCAATTAGAAAGACAAAGGTAAAGAGACAAAGCAGGCCCAGGAAGGTGCCAGGCAACAGTACTACAATAAGAATTTATTAGGAGGGGGAGTTGACAGGCAAACACAGATTAACTAGAAACATGAAAAGACCATAGTGAGCAGCACATCAGATAAAATGCAAAGGGGACAAGGGGTGGCCAACTAAAACCCTAAAAACTCATATTAGTATACGAACAAGGACACAGCTATACATTTATACTTCTAGGGTCCATATATTACTGCACTAGATACATACTTCTTACTTTCTAACTCTGAGCTGCCCTTCTGTGAGCCCCACCCCCTTCACATTGATCCATCTAAAAAGAGCAGGAAGGAATCAAAGGTCTGTAGCCAGAGGTGCCCAGGCTAGTGTTGAAGTAGTCAGAGAGCCAGATGGTCACAAGCTCCAGGTGTCCAGCGTGGGGAAGGGACAACAGTCTTAATAAAAGAGAGCTGAGGAAAAACCCCATGGTTATTTGTCTTTCTGATGCCCCCTACTCTGCTGTCCGTCTTCTCCTCTCCCTCTTCCTCCTTCTTTGAATGAATCATCTTGTTTTATTTTAAACTCAGTTCCTCTAACTTTTTACTGGTGCTGAGTCTGATGATCTCAACTAGCTGTGTGTTGCAGTGGGGTAGCAGTGTGTAACACCCCCCCAACACACACACACACACACACACACACACACACACCACATTGCTGCATAGCAACAAAACATTTTGTAGTGTTTAAAAGTTTATATACAGTCAGTGTAACACAGTTACCATTTTAGAGAGTAAATTTGGTCATTTTTAGTTATTCTTTTTAATGTATAAGAACATCCCAAGATTAAAACAATAATAATAATAATCTGAATATGTTTGTAAACATACATGTGAGACTTGGTGAACTGGAGGTCTGTTTTGCCCCAGAGCAGGTGAACTCAGGTAAGCAACCATTTTCATACTTTCTGAGAATGTGTGTTATAACTTTATTCAGCCCTAAAATAAGGGAAATCCTATTAGTGGCAATCAGATGAAAATAATTCTTTGAGAACCTTAAAGCAGTATTTAAGTAGCATTATGTATCATTTCCTGGAAGGCCCCAGATGCACGGAAATCTCCTAGCAAGCAGCAGCCTTATCTGTTTAACCAGCAATGAGGCATACCAACAAGATTCCAAAAATAACAAAACCTAGAAATTACTTCTTCCTGGAGCTGTAGGGAATCGTCTTTACCATCTCCACTGAATAATCAACTAAAAGTGGAATTCCTGAGGAAAGGCTGACCCTCACCAAGGCATGGAGAAATCAACATCATGTGGAGCTATTGTGGCCCACGGGGCATGCACTTTCTACCCTGCAGAGATCAAGGGAAAGAAAACACTTCGTTCCAGGAGCCTGACAGCTGCACACCTCCCAGCCCCCTCCACCACGCGCCTCTGCTGCAGATACCACTGCACAGTCCCTGGATAATTGTTCACTTAGCGGTGAAGAGTAAGGCTGCGGAGAGCAACAATAACAGTGGCATTTGTGAATGCGTGTTATGTGCCAACCAATATCACAGGTGCTTTATTTTATACTAAAGCATTTATTTTCCCATAATGTTATGAAGTAGGTAACTAATAATGTACATTTCACAGATGTTGTAGCAGAGGTGCAGAAGACATAAATAACACATCCACAGCGACACAGGTAGTAAGAAACAAAACAAGGTCCTAACAGTGAGCTTTTTGCAAGGTTCCACATTTTCAACCACCACTTTTCTACATCCTGGAAGACTGAGCTGGCCTGAGTGTGGTCTGTTTCTCCATCTTAGCTTTGTAACTAAGCCCAGCAGGGATCAAAGGACAGGGATAGGCAAAGGGACAAAAAAAAAACTGAGGAGAGAGAAATGGGATTGATTTGATAAGCAGCTCTTTAATTTACAGACTTGCTAAATATAGCTTATATTCCCTTAAATTTTTTAAATAAAAAAACAGAACAAATTTTAATGGGAGTCAGGCAGGAAAAGGACAAGAGAGAAAGTAAATTATCAGTACATCACCACACAAATTAAGGTATTCTTAGCCATATTTGAAGCTGTGAGAAATACAGTGAATGCAGTTTTACACAGGCTAATTCACTGTTAGTCTGCAGAGCACTGGACCACTGTGTTAACTCTTTGAAGCTCCTTGCAGTCTTCTTACCACAAAGTTACTGGGCTCCTAAGTGCCCCAGTTAGCAAGGATCTACTTAGGAATAGTAAGAGAAGGACTATTCAGGAGGTGACAGGGTTACTGTGCTCAAGATGAAAGAATAAGAACTAAAGGACTTCTCCACTCTAGGTACTTCCTGTATGTCACAAGTAAGTGCTGAGGATAAAAGGAGAATTGCCCTTAGAGAGTTTATCATTTAGTACAGGGATCCACAAACTTTTTCCGTAAAGGGCAAAAGAATAAATATATTTGGTTTAGTAGACCACAGATCTCCAGTCTAACAACTCAGCACGGTTGCAGTAGCACAAAAGCAGCTATAGACACATGTAAGTAAATGGAAGGAGAAATAAACAGTGTACTGGATTTGGTTCCAGAACCATATGCTGCAAACTTTTGTTGTAGGAGACAGCTCAAGGAAGGCTTATAGGAAAAACAATTTCTGGGTGTCTTAGGGTTTACAGGGGAATAGATTTAATATAGGATACATAATTTATAGGATTATTTATAATACTCATCCAAAGAGTCAAATGCAGAAGAGTGTAGGAAATCTGTCCACACACTAGAGACACAAAAAAATCCAGCTGAGGCTCTGGATCCCATGGCAATGTCCTCTACAAGTCTAGGCAGAGGCCTAGAGCCCATGATAATGTCGCATACAAGTTGCTGTCAAGGTTCCGCACTGGGAAGACCCACAGGTCAGCAGTGGAAGCTAGAAAGTCTGTGCCAGTGGGATGAAGGATCTGTGCCAGCAGGCTGAGGGCTCTGCACTGGACCAGGAAGCAACAATCAAGGTAAGGACCCGAGCTGCAGCCATCCTCAGGCAACAGTGTGGACCGAAGCTCCTCTAACAATGAGAACAGCTGAGTTCACACCAGGAAAATCAGCAAGCTTCTCCAGGAGAATCAACAGCACACCATCTTCCTCTCCAGTTCTCCTTTTATGCTGTTGGCAACAATCATCCAGTGGGCCTTCTATACCCAGAACCATGCTGATTCAGTTCATGTGGGTGCTGCAAATTTACCATTAGTTAATCCACCACATTAGGTGACTTATGTTTTGATTTGTTGTTCATCTTTGAACAACTTTTGTCTAGGTATCAAATCTTTGACTTCCACTTCATTCCTTGAGGATATTATGACTGTTACTCCGTGGGGCTCTAGCTTATTGCTAGGGAAAATCTGTAGCCAGTTACAGTCCCTATAAGGACTTCCCTGAGAATTACTTCTTTATCTTTGAAGTCCAGGAAGCTTATTTGAATATGTCTTGGTGATCCCTTTAAGAATGGCTTTTTCTTTCCATGGCATATTTTAGTTCATTTTTAAGTACTGGTATGACAAACACAGTATGTTACACTATTTTCTACTATGCTTGCTTTTTCTAGTTTTAAAACTTCGTTCAACATGTCATCTCTTTTATGTTTTGTGTTTCTTCTAATCTTTAGCAGTATATGTGCTTTTGTTCTAGTATTTACTTTTATGACTATAATTTATATGGTACCTGCTCATTCCTTACTGTAACCAGGGATGAACCTCTTCTCTCCCTTTTCTGTCCTTTCATTTCCACTTCTCCAATTTTAGTCCTTTATTTAATGGGTACTTTTGGAATGTTCATTTATGTGGTAGCTTAATACTTACTACTTAATGTTTCTTTTCATTTTTCAGAGGTCATATTCTATCTCTTCCTATATTTATACTGTCTTCTCAGAACTGAACATTTGTGAAGAAATTCATATGTTGAGTCTTAAATCCCCAATATCATGAGGCTGGGCCTTTTAGGAGGTAACTGCACTATGAAGGAGGACCCATGTGAGTGCAGTTAGTGCCCTTATGAGAAGAGACAGAAGAGAGATGCATGTCTCTTTCTCCCCAAGTGAGAATGTAATGAGAAAAACAGCCATTTGCAAGGCAAGAAAGCGGCTATCACTAGACACAAGACTTGCCAGTGTCTTGATCTTGGACTTCCTAACCTAGAGACCTGTGAAAAACAAACCCCTCTGTTTAGCCATTGTGATGTTCTGTGAGATCAGCCCAAACGAAGACACTATCTTCTCTCTGAGTAATTACATTTCTGTTTGCTGTGATAGAATCATAAAGTTGATTTAACTTTTGGTGGAAAATTTCATTACGAATTGTACCATTTTGATAGCTACATTTTTTGAACAGGTGTTTTTCTTTCCTGGCTCTTTCTCTTGTTTTCTATTACTTTCTCTGTTTTATCCCTTTATGCATGCTGTGCTGTACATGTTTCATTAATCATCACTGAAGTTGGTGTTTCCTGTAACAGCTCTATTTAGGAAGTTTGTATTGTGTAAATTTCCTGTTCCATGTACACTCGGTTACTGTTTTGTGCTTGTGTGTGTGTGTGTGTGTGTGTGTGTGCACCTGCATGTGTGTGTGTGTGTGTGTGTGTGTGTGTGTGTGTAGGCTATGTGTGTCTCTCTCTGAGGGTTTATTCTTTTCTTACACCCCAGCTAACAGAGATAGACAACTGTTGAAGTTTTTGCAAGAGAAAGGCTTTGCTCTTTCGAGTTGCCAAAGAAACAGCCCGCTACCTGCAAAGGTGACCTACCTGCATAATGTCTCCTTTAACCTCACCTTGTTTTTGCTTGAAAAGAATCCAAGTTTGAGGAGTTGCCACAACCACCAGGATGTAGATGTTTTCCCCTTTCACTTTACACATGGGACTTGATTCTGGCTGGTTCTGACTCTAGCAACACACCCCTCCCTGCTCCTTGCACAAACTTTGCCTGGACACTGGTGTTTCTGGCAAGCCTCTCACACACTTGTAGTTTGGAATTTTTTGGTGTGTTTTAGTTTTGCTGAAAATGGAGTTTATACATATATTTTCCCTTTTTTTTCCCTTTGGAGGATTTGTTAGAAGCAAAGATGGGTCAGTGGACCTCACCATGTTCAAAGCAAAAGTCTCGATGGGTGCATCAATAACTCAGAAATGTATGTTCTACAAAGACAAGGAAGGTAGGTGTGATCACAAGACCAGGACTGGGGGAAATAGGACTTTTCTGTAGAAAAAGATACTTCCTTTCGCCAGTCTTAAGGTGATCTCATTTATTCTAGCTACAGTGTCAGAATAAGTTTACGGAGTATATTGAGGTTTAAATGTTTTGTTGTCACCGGCTCTGCTGGTTCATCTTATCATCTGTAATACTTCCATGTCTGCCCCCATTTCTGCTAGACGTGCAAATGTGATTATTTTCCTCATGGCAGTGTTATGTTCCCCTTTTTCCCCAGCAGTGTTCTTCCACCCCTCTCCAAAATGTCAAAATACACCAGCCTTGCCCGCATCTCCAGGTCATTTATCCAGACAACGTTCTTGCTTTCATCTCTGTCTTCTTATTCTCCGTTCACACACACAGCCGCACACTGCCCCTGCTATTTCATTTGTGGTTGCTGGTTCCAAGGGAATCTATATATTTTTTATCTTAACAGAAGCTGCTAAATTGTTTTCTGAAAAGGCAGAAACACCTCATATTTCTACAACGATGTATGAAAATCTCTTTTTCTCCACATGCCCTCAATAAATATTTAAATTGGCTAGCTCTGATTTACAAGGGAAGTCATGGTGCCGTGAGTTCTCCTCTGTAGAGTTTGGGGAGCGTTAATTCAGTAAATGCTTTCCCAGAAATCTGCTAGAGGTGCAGCACCTAAATAAAATACTAGCCAAAATTTGAATTATGTAACTTTGCCCTCTAGGAGCATACAGTCTACATGGCGATAAACACTAACATGTTGTCTCATTTAGAAAGCGTTAGAATCTATTTCTTCTTCATATGTGACTTCCTGAAATCTCAGCTTTTCTCATCTATAAAATAGTTCTGATTATTCTACCTATGATTTGAGACTGTTTTATAACTTAGCCAATGCATGTAAATCATCTAGCTCTGTTGTGCATAGAACACTTCCTTGCTAAACAGCAGGTGGTAGTGTTACTGTTAGAGTTTATGTGTCAGAGCAGTGGGTTATAAGGTAACACAGGTGGAACCAGGTTGGAAACACTTTGAACATGAGGTTGAAAAACTTAATCTCTACTGTATGAGCTCTCAAGAAAAAGAATGATAGAGTCAAAATGACGTTCGAGGAGGACTTTGGCGTCAGTGGATAAATTCGGGAATAGAGACCAACAGCAAAACGTCCATTACTTGAATGTTTCTTTATGAACAAACATATCAGAAACATTTGTAATGGCACAGCCTCAGCAATGACCAATTAAAATGAGTCTATGAATTTTCAGAAAGGATGTTGCCTGTTAATGCACCATGTTGTTATTCCAGGGCTGCAACCCAAATAGCAGTTCTGCTCCTAAGCAAGAGAGCACTTTCCCAAATAGTTTGCACAGTATGGGTTTGATCACTTTACACACATGAAAGAAACCTAGAGGAAGACAGTTCTACAGTTGACTGATGTTTCAACTTAGCAGAAACCGTCAGGGTGTGCTCACGTTCTTTAGAACTCACCTTTATCACGTAGTTTATTCTCATTATAAAAAGCTTGGAACAAGTAGAACCTCACACAGAAAACACAAATCATTTTTTTATTTTGAAGAGAATAAAAAATCATTAGAAACAATACAGAATTTCAAAAAACAAGATGATAGGAATTCAACAATGGTTTTTATATTGCATATTGCATGTTGTTGTGTTCAAAGCAGTTGTTCACATTATCAGATATAAGCATGTAAAATTGGGCAAAACATAAGCATTAACTGTTTTTTTCAATAAACTGATAGAAATTAGTAGTATAATTATTTTAGTTATCTTGTGTGTATGTGTATATATATTTTTCCTTTCCTTCTTTCTTTTCTCTTTTCCCTCATCCCAATTCTTTCCTTTGAGCAGTTTCTTTTCCTTTCACAATATCTATTGAACCTTTTAGATTTTGTTTACTCTTTTATGTTCTTATTCTAGGGAGACAATACAATGTTTATACATGCAGGTCTGATTTATTTCACTTATGAGTATGGTCCCCAGTTGCACCCATTTACCTATAAATCCACTGAGTTTATCTTTATTTATAGCTGAGTAATACTCCACTGTATAAAAATACCACATCATTTGTATCCATTCATCAGTTGGTGGGCATTTGGGTTGTTTCCAAGATTTAACTATGACACATTGCACTGCTATAAACACAGGTGCACATCTATCACTGTGGTATGCTATTTTCAATCATTATAGGCAAATACATAGAAGGGGAATAGCTGGGTTAAGTGGGGCCTCTAGTCCTAGTTTTCTGAGGAATCCCCACACTGATTTCCACAGTGGTTGTACCAGTCTACACTCCTACCAACAGTGAAGAAGGGTTCCTTTTGCCCCACAGCTCCTCCAGCATTTGTTATTGGTTGATTTCTTAATGATAGCCATTCTTACTGGGGCAAGATGGAATCTCAGTGTTGTTTTCATTTGTATTTCTTGAATGACCGATGCTGTTGAACATTTTTTCATATGTTTATCTGCCATTTGCATTTCTTCATCTGAGAAGTGTGTACTCATCTCAGGTGACCATTTTTGGATTTGAGTCTTTGAATTTGAGTCAGCTAAGGGTTTTTTGTTCTTTATATCTTCTAGAGAGAAGTCCTTTGTCTGAGGGGAAGTTGGCTAAATTTTCTCCCATTTTGTGGGGTTACTTTTTACTCTGTTGGTGATTTCTTTTGATATGTAGAAAGTTTTCAATGAAATTCCAATTTTTGCTTCTTTGAAGTATTTCCTGCACAGTTTGGTTTGGTTCATGAACTCTCTGCCTACCCCTTTGTCTTCAAGATTTCTACCTACTTTGTCTTCAAGTAGAATTAGTATTTCTGTTTTAACATTGTGATCTTTACAACATTTTCCCTTCAGTTTAGTGCATGGTGATAAACATGGGTCTAGTTTTAGTCTTTAGCCTATGGAGAGCCAGTTTCTCCAGCTCCATTTCTTAAGGTGGCTCTCTTTCTTCCAGTAAACATGTTTGACCCCCTTTTCAAAGATAAGGTGGCTGAGTGTGTTTGTGGTTGTGTCTGCATCTTCTAATCTATTCTATTGATCCTGAGGTCTGTTTTTTTGCCAGTACCATGCAGATTTTACCATAGTAGCTTTATAGTACAATTTCAAGTCAGGGATTCTGATGCTTCCTGCCTTGCCTTTGTTGCCCAAGATTACTTTCAGTATTCTAGGTCTCTGCTGGTTCCAGATGAATTTGAGGAATGTTTTCTCTAGATCTATGAATTATACTAATGTTATTCTGATTGAGATTGCATTGAATCTGTATAACAATTTTGGGAATATGGTCATTTTCTCAAGGTTAGTTCTTCCTATCTATGTGCAAGGAATATCTTTCCATCTTCTGAGTTCGTCTTTGATATCTTTTTTAAAGTACTATAATTTTCACTGTACAGATCTTTTACTTCCTTTGTTAGATTTATTACTAAGTATCACAAATCATTTTATAGTGAATTTTTTGAGGAATTAGTGTCGATGGTATTTCTTCATAGATTAATAGTTTATAAGTAATTAATTATCTAAATCTTAACCTGGAAATCTTACAAGTGCCCCAGTGCTGGTGTATGTACATACTTATAATTACTGTACTACAAATTAACTGTATTATAATGTTTTGTGCCATTTTAATGTTTTCCTTAAGGAACTATAATATGATGTCATCTGGCCTGCTAAATCAACACTTTTCTTTGCCTTAATATAATCAAAGGTACTTTGAGAAGTGGTCAAGCTGCCCAGTGGAACAGTCAAGTATGTACCACCAATAGTTCCAGCTTCCCAGTGGGCTAATAAAATCAAATCAGAGCTATCAGGCAGTGCGATATGTGAATTAGGACCCCATCATACACCATGCACATGTTAAACACAGTGCATTTACTCCCTTTCTTTCACCATCACTTCATTTTCCTACTGCTGCTTCCCAAGATCATTCCCCAAGTGAACTTCTCAAACTTGAGTATTTTTCTGAAGGTTGACTTCTTGGAGTGGCCAACCTAAATAAAATAAAGTGAGTAGGCTTTCAACTTTGGGTCTGTTCCCTCAGATGAAAGAGTCAGACATTTTTCTCCTTTAATCAGGGAAGAAAATATGTTCAGGAAGGCTCACAACCTCTTTCCCTTTGACACTATTGGCTACACATGCCCATGCCTAACTATAAACTAATTATAAGAGAAATGAGACAACATAATATACTTAATCATGACCCAGACCCTGAAGAATGCTAACACTGGGTATAATCAAAGAAGACAGAAGGTTGGTGCTCAGTGGTCTCCGACAGTTTTGTGCAGAAAAGTCTTCTCTAATATGAGCATGAAACAATGAACACACCCAGCAGTGTGAATGGCTGTGAAAATCTTCATCTAGCTCCTGGACTGGATTTATCATCCTTTGAATTTTGAATCTTTCTCCTTTCTTTTGAAAAAATGAAAACTTTTAGTGCTCAACCCTGTGATTAACCTACCATGAATCTGATCTGCATATTTCTTACATGAAATGGGCCTAATACATCTTAATTGCCCATAATAGAAATAACATTTTTCATAATGATCACATATTCATATTGCCCTTTCTCTTCATTTATCTGAGTGCTCAGATGTATGTCAGAAAGGGCTAGGAGTAGATTCATCACACAATAGCCCTTGATTACAGACCCAAACCACCATCCACATGTCTACACTGAGACACCCGACACAGGCATCGGATGGCTGTTTTAAAGTTACTTATTAATATCCAGACAGTCTGTGTGGGCACGACAGGTGATGATTGATAACTCAGATCACAAAGGATTTTGGAGATAAAATCTAGAGTATATTCTTATTTTGTTTGAATGTCTAAAGGAATGACCAAAATTTCCTTGTCAACCAAGTTACTTTTGGCAAGCCTTTGTCTGAGCCTAGGATCTTAGCTGCTGTGTTGCTTACTTAACCTTTCTTAAATCTCAAGGGACTACTGTACACAATTCACCAAGATGACCTCCCAGAGGTGAGACCCCCTCCACGGAGGTCACAAAAACAAAATTCCAATGAACTGGGCCTGTCACATTTCACGGCAGACGGCAAAGCACAAGTGCTTCAGAAGCAGGGCTGGCCATGCTCAGGCATGTCAGCAGGCACTTGGGCCCTGCTGCGGATGTTGCCAGTGGTATGTGAGAGGGGCACAAGGTGATGGAATTTGCCTTCAGCCAGAACTCTTTTATCTTTGTCAGCATGGAAATAAATTGGTTTCACTTTTTATTTTCTTCTTTGAAAGTCTTTTAAATTCTAACAAGCTAATGGAGCTGGTTCCTTTTGCCACCCCAATCCAAGTCCATTAACACCTGCTCTACATTTCATCCTAACCTCCTGCCCCTTCTCAAGCCGAGTAATCATTCATGTTCAGTGTGTCCTGCAGGAGGAAATACCCAAAGGTCTCTGATCATTCCTGTTGAACGGGAGATTCGGTAAGAGGGTGTCAGCCAGTTCAGCATCACTCAGAGATTGTCTATTTGTCAATTGGCCCTGCTGTGTCATTGGGCTGACAGCCAGGAAGACAGGCCATTAGTAAGAAGCCACCTTTCAGCTATTAGGAGTAGTGAAAGCTACAGAAGTGAGGGGTGTTGGTGAGCCCCAGCCTTTAAAAGAAATGCTAATGGCTCTCTACAGAGAAGGGGAATAAAGCAGATGTAAGTCCCAGCTGCCACCTCATTCAAGAACCAGGCATTGCTCAGGGAGAGACTTGAAGGATTTTGAAACTTTCTATCAATGTTGTATTTTCCTTGTGCTTGTTATTTCACCTCCTGTTCTCACTTGGTATTAACAGGAAAGTCCAATATTGAAGGTATGTGCGACCCAGAAAATGAAATGGTGGACAACAAAGCAGAAGGACTGAGTCATGTCTGAGACTGATTTGGGAGGGAACAGAAACCAAAGAACAGAGTCAGTGGTCACAGCTATAAAGAGAGAAGTTAAAATGAGACTTTAGGTTGTTTCTGGGAAGAAAAGGCACATGGAGAAATGTCTGTGGCCTGAGAAAGGCTTGCAGATGTCACAACAAAGCCTGAACTCTGGGAAGCACTGTCAATAGCAGTGAGACCTACCTGGTCTAAGGCAGCACCCCCCAGCCAGTGTGGCTACCGAGTACTTGCAAGATGATGAGTTGCAACTGAGATACATACCAAAGTTTGAAGACTCCATACAAAAACCAAAACAGATATAGATGTCCATTAGTTATTCTTATATTACATCTTGAAATAACAGTTTTACCTTATTGGGTTAAATACAATATGATTAAAATTAAACTCATATTTTTCACCAATTGTAATGGGACTCACACCGTACATTATTATGGATACCACAGATGTAGCCTAAGAAATGCAGAATTGTAAAACTCAGGCTAGATAAGTTGACCATACTGAAATTTTGCTTCCTTTTTCTGGCCCCCTGAGCCTTATGCTTCTCTAGGGAGCACTGAAATCAACCACAGCAAAGCTGTGAAATGGAAGAATTCTGGCCCTAATACTGAAAAGCATCCTAGAAGACAAGCACGACTTTGTTTAATGCATTTAATTCTTTTTGACTCCAAAACAGAATGAGCTTTGGGGGATGCTATACTCACAGGAAGTAGGAAGCTGGAAAGAGGTGCCAATTCCCTTCTCTGCCCTGGTTGTTTTTGCTCCCTTCAGAGTGGAAATTCTCATCTTTTTCCTGTTGACCCAGACACAGACCTGGCACTCTATGGAAGTGAGCATCACCATGGGAGGTGCTCAATGTTTTCCCTTTTGTGTCCAAGTGGAAACCTCACAGACATGGCATTACTCATCCTCAGGAGGCAATTTGGATATCCTAGCAACAAACTGCTCTATTTGCTTGTGTACAGAGGCTTTTCTTTATCCTATTGATGTATTACTGGAATTTTCAGAACATTATATAAATTATGGTAGAATGGTAGGTTTTAAATTTTAAAAGTCTTTTTATTATATGTACAGTTTTTCTTTTTAAAGGACAGCTATCCATCTGGTTAATAAAGAATGAATGGCTCATGCAATGCACAAGCACTTTATCTGTTACCTTGCCCTTAATGATCTCCCAGATTAATTGAGACAGATCTTTTCTTAAAAAAAAAAAGACTTACTGGTACCATGAGAGAAATCTGTACAGAATACAAAGCATATAAAAGAAGCAGGAACCAATTTTTCCTCAATAATATCAGGAACATCTCAGGGCCTCTGAGTTTCCAGCACTCACTTCTGTCTCCCCCGTGTACTTCTCCGAGACTGAGCTCTAAATCAGTGTATCTGGATGCCTCCAAGACATGTTGTTGTGGTTTGTGTCTGGATGTCCCCCTAAAACCACGTGCAGTCATGGGGCGGGTTTTAGAGTTTATGATTGATCCATGGTCCAATGTGGGGATTATGGGTGTGAGTGCTACATCTGCCCTGGGGCAGATAGTTTGCATATGGAAGGGAGAGAAAAAGGCTGCTTGCAGCCACTCCTCTCTTTTGCTCTGGTTGCTGCTTTGCTTTGCTGTTCCGCCACCATGAACTGTTGCCCTCTGCCATGTGCCACTCTGCCTTGGGGCCAGCTGAATATGGACTGAAACCTCCACAAACTGTGAGCTAAATAAACCTTTCCTTCCTTAATTCTCAGCATCAAGTATTTTGTCTCAGCAATGAAAGAAAAATAACAAGACACATGTCAACTTCATGTGTTTCTGATTTTTTAAAAAACCACTCTTTTCCCATTACCCTAAAATTCCCTCGGTTCCATAGCTCTATAAATGGCACCACCACCCATTCGGTTCTAAACTCCAATCTGAGAGTCACTCTTCATTCCTCTGTACCAGCCCTGCAGTCCACCTGTGACTGTTGCCAGTGCTGAGCCCGCATCGTCTCTTGGCTGATACAGATACTCCTCTCATGAGCTCCTTTCCTCTACTCCTTCCCATGCACTGTGACTGCCAGGCAGCAGCACACGGGAAGTCTGACAAACATGAGTCGGAGCATCTTGAGGGAGGATAGAAGAAATGAACACAGGTAGAAAGGGACAAAGAGAATCACAACCCTAAAAGTATGCTATGAACAAGACTGCAACTTCTGGGACATGGCCGCATCAACTGCAGCTCTCTGTCTCAGCATTCCCTTGTTTAATTTAAGCTTCTTTCCTCCCAGAGCCATCACAGCTCACATGGCTTATTGTATAAATTAACTTACTTGAGAAAGTAAAGCGCAGGAGACTGATCTGAAGATAAATGCACAGGTTGAGAGAATTCCAAGAATGTTTCTGTCCTTAAAAAAAAACCTAGGCGATGTCCATCAACTGAGGAATGGATAAAAAACGTGTGGTATTTCTACACAATGGTGAATTACTCAGCTATAAAAAAGATAAACCCGAGGCTTTTATAGGTGAATGGATGCAACTAGAGGCCATTCTCATAAGTGAAATAAATCGGACCCACATGTGTAAACATCACATTGTCTCCCTGGTGTAAAAACATGAAAGAGTAACTAAAACCCAAAATGTACAATAGATAATAAGAAAGGGAAAGAAATTGCTCAAAGGAAGGAACAACTGGGATGAGGGAAAGAAGGAAAAGAATGTACTAAGGCATTTTTTATATATATGGATCGGTAGTATAATAGTACTGTTGGTGTCTGATGGCTTGTTGAGGGGAAAGTTAATGATTAAAAGGTTTTGTTGTTTTTTACTATTTTGACCAATTTTTCATGCTTGTATCTGGTAATCTGTGCAACTTATCGGATGACAACAATTTGCAGTATAACAACCAATGTTGAATTCCTACAATCCTGCCTGGTGCCACTATATATTGTCTCTAATGTTCTTTTAAATTATTATTTTCTTATTCTCTTTAATGATTTGATCAATCTTCTATTCTTACATCTGGTAATCTGAGCATCTTTGTTGAAGATAACAATATGTACTATAACAACTACTGTTAATGCCTATCATTTGGTTTGAAACTCTGTATCATTTTTAATATTCTTGCTTTGTGTTGCTTGTATTTTGCTATATTCTGTTTTGGTACTATTTTCTTTAAAATAAAATTAAAATTAGGCTTATGTCTATGAAATGGACCAATACCCTTCTGTGGTTTATATAGACTTTTGTCATGGTGCTGGTAAATCTTTAACAAACAAACAAGCAAATCTGTCCCACTGAATTAGCCTAAGAGATCATTAAGGACAAGGTAACTGATAAAGTGCTTGTATATTGAATAAGTCACTCATTCTTTATTAGTCAAATGGATGTGAACCCTCTCTGATAACAATGTCACTTTTCTGCTTGTACATTTCGGATTTGCACTGAATATGAAATAAAATTCTAAATATGTCTCTTGGAATTTGTAAAGATTTCTTACACATTCACAGGAAACACTAGTTATAAAGAAGATGATAAATTGGATTACTTGGAAGTTAATAACTTTTGTTTATTAAATAAAAGTGAGAAGAAAACCTATAGAATTAGAAAAGGCATTTGCAAAACATGTATATGACATGTATATTGTAACTAGAATAACAATTCATACAAATCAAAAGAAAAATAGTGACAACTCAATAGAAAAATGAGACAAATACTTGAACAAACATGCAACAAAAGAGAATATCCACGTGACCAACATACAGATACAAAGAGACTCAACCTTATTTGTCAGCAGAGATTAATTAAAGCTATATTGCACCACCACTACACCCATTAGGAAGACAAAAATGTAAACGGCAGATGGAATAATACCATGGTTAGGAGAGCTGTGGAACAATTTAAATGCTCACATACTGCTAGGAAGAGTTCAAATTGGTACTACTTGGCTGAAAATGTATTTGGCCCTATCTACTAAAGCTATACATGAACTCCAACAATCTTACCCGCAGGTATCTACATTCCTTCCTATCAAAATACACATTATCTATACCAGATTGCAAGTATAGGATTGCCCTTAGCAGCACTTTTCATAAATATGCCCAAATAAAAAAATAATGCCCATCAGTGGCAGATGAATAAGCTGTTTTGTCGCCATACAATGAAACATCCAATGGCAATAAAAATAAATTCAATCACAAGAAAGCTATGGTCAAATCTCTAGATCATACTACTGAGCAAACGTTACCACGAAAGTGACTATCATGTGATTTTCTTATACTACATCTGAAGACAGGTAAAACTAATCAAAGTTGTTAGAAATCAAGTTAGTTTTACCCTGGGGCAGCGGTGGGCCCATCATGAACGGGAGGGGACAAGCAAGTGCTTCTGCTATTTCCTGTTTCCTGATTTAGGTACTAATATATTAATATGTTGGATATGAAAACATTTCTAAAATGTATGCTTGTGATTTCTGTATGTGAGTCTTTTTAAAGCAATAAAAACCCTGACTTCCAACTACCATCTACAAAGCCCTCAGCTTTTCTCAGCCTCCTCTTGGGAGCTCTTCTTTACCCCATCTAGTTTTTCCCTGCTGCAGGCCAATGGCATATTTTACTTCCTGAAACACACAAAGCTCATTGTCACCTCAGGTCCCCCACTGATTCTGTGCACTCATTCTAAGTGCTCTCCCTTCTGCCCTCATCTAACTACTCCAATTCACTTTGCACCTGAGCTCGGATGCCTCTTCTTGATTGTCACGTTCAAAGTACATTTCTAGCTACTATTTTCTACCATGAGCCTTTGTGGTCTTCTTTCAAAAGCACTTCTTGCAAATTATATTATTTTATTTGCCTGTGTCACTTTGGGAGTTGTCCTCCCAAGTTAGAATACCGGCTTCATGATAATATAGACTATATCAGCATTGTTCAACAAAATACCCTAAACTGGGATATCAACTCACCTCTTCTGCCCAGGAATACTACTTCAATTTTAAAATCAAAAAATGTCTGTGTCCTGGGATAACCATTCGTCCTCGGCACAGTGAGATGATTACTCATTCTAGTCAGAATGTTGCCTTCTGCCACTGTGGGGCAAATGCTTAATAGCTGTTAAATAAGCAAATAAATAAAAACCAATGTGTTGTGCATATATAAAAAATGGAACAGAAATATAACACTTGTTTTCCAATACTGACACAGGAAGAAAGGAAAAACAGTCAGGATTTAGTAATGTGTTTGCAGTATTTGATTACATACTGGTGCAATTTTGTAATGTGCCTTAGGATTTCAGAGCTTGATGTTTGCAGCTCTTCCCCAAGACTTCTTTTACTGCATGGGAAAAAACCCGCTGAAAGAGAAGGTAATAGGCACTGCCTGCAAACACACTGGTCAAAGCATTTCATTTAAATGATTGTGCTATGCTGGCATCCTAAGAAAATGGAAGCCCTTCAGGAAACTCATCATTATTCTGTCAGGTATGGCAACTTTTCAACCTCTACAAGCACTGGGGACACTTTTCATTTCCTTCTAGAGTGTCCCTTTTGAAGTATAGTTTCCTCAGCAGGTGAGAGCAACAGTTTCTGAAATTGCAATGATAACCTAAGTGTTCCCCTCTACAGCTTTCACTAAAGGCTTTGTTATAACCTCCCATTAGGGTGATTGCTTCTTGACTTGGTATTCTTTACTACTTGTGCTTATGAAAGAGATCAGCAAGCCAAGTTCAACTGAAATGAAAGAGCAGAAACATTTTCATAACTGGGAGGTTCAAGTCAATCCAGTGGGAAATCTCAGGTCAAACAGAGCTTTGATTACTCCTCATTTTTCAGGTCTCTAAACACCACTAAATGTTCAGTGCTCCATAATTTTAAACTGGATTTATCAGGGAAAGCATTTACAAATGGGTATATTGTATTATCATTATTATTATTGTGAATTCTTTACCATACGTGATTGGCCTTATAATTTTACAGAATTTTTCAATTAGAAGTTGTATACATTTCTTCAGTCACTGATATTGGAATTAACCATTTGACTCACTTTAGTCAATGGGATGTGGGTAGTGTCCAACAGTTCTAAGCCAAGATCATTAAAAAAGATCATACATTTTCACTTATGCTCTACTCTCTAGCCATCATCATGAAACACACACATACCAGCAGCTCACAGGCCTGAGAAGGAAGAAAAACGTGTAGGAAATACCTGCATCTAACCCACAGCTTAAAGTCAAGCTCAATGTAGCAAAGGCTGGATAAACCAACTTCCAAGCAAACCAAAGACACGTGAATAAGAATATGAGTGATATTTCTAAGCACTGAGTTTTGGGGTATTTTTAGGCAACATTGTTTTTATAAAAAGAATTTGATTTGCATTGGACATACAAGATGACTGAATAAAGGTACCCAGTGCTGATCTCCACAGGGAAAAACAAGGGCAACATATGAATACATTTTGAGAAGAGGGACTAGATGAGAGTGCTGGAACTCAGTGAAGGTGTTATGGTTGATACATTGTGTCAACTTGGGAAGTCCAGAGGCTTGGCAGAGTGACTCAGCAGGAAGCCAGGGCGCTTACTTTATACACATCCTGAGCCTGTGGAAGAGGAAGGCATGGAGACTGTGTGAGAGCTACACTCCCCCTGGGTGGGGGTAGCCTGTTTACAATGAAAGGGAAGGAAAGAGGTTGCTTGCAGCCATTCCTCCCTTTTTACTGGTTGCTTTTGCTGTGCTCTGCTGCCATGAATGTTTGCCCTCTACCATGTGCCACTCTGCCTCTGAGCCAGCCAAGTATGGACTGAAATCTCCACAAACTGTAAGCTAAATAAACCTTTCCTTCCTTCATTTTGGGTGTTCGGTATTTTGTCTCAGAAACGAGAGAAAAGTAACCAAGACAGGAGCAACAGATGGTGGCCTAGGAAGAGGAATAAGGTAGAGTGTAATTGCAACTTCTTTCTCCAGCTGGCTCACTACAGGGAAAAGCAAGTGGTAAAGCCCAAACAGTCCCCAAAATTGTCACTGACGGACAGTTCTAACTGAAGGAGAGTTCCAAAGTCCTTACAGCCTTTGAACCCATCCTGTCTCAGAAGGGACTAACCACTCAGATGAGCAAAACCTGGGTAAACTAACTCCCGACTCATCCACAGAGGTATAAAGCAGAATACGCTAATAGAGACCCAGCATCTCCAGAAAATCCTTGAGACCTCAGAAACATTCCACCACGCTTGCACAAAAGGCTTCAACCACACCCATCCCACTAGACCAAGTGGTGCAACTGTGATCCAGAAACAACAGTCCATGCAATACCCTATATTCTGGGGAGTAGATAGGCTGGCGGAGCACACACTACCCCCAGGAAGAAGACAACTGTCATATTCACCTTATGTTGGGCCTAACACATGTCTTCCAACATTCCTTTCTTCACTGGTGCTGTTCCTCCTGTTCTCTGTAGCTGTATCACTGTCAGCATTGATCCCAGAGAGACTGAGGACAGGCCCTTTCCTGTCTTTTATCACTAGCACTGTGGCTCCTTCCCCCACTGCCATCGAGACTTGCCTATGCAGGACCTGAGAACATGCCCATAGAGGCCTATATCCATGACAGAGCAGCTACCACAACTGCAATCACTTACCCCCATGGAAACTGAAAACTTGCCTCCTTACAGCTCAAACCATTGTCACTCCCAACAGAGGCTTTGTCACAGTGGGCACTCACTACCTGCATCCCCTACACCTGATGTCACACACACTATGTGATTCACATTCACTGCAAACACAAACTACTTTCTCTTTCTCTTTACAAATCTCTGCAGTCTAAACTACTGAGGCAGTTGCAGATACTTCTGACTGACTACAGTTCAAAGTATCACGTAGAGACTACTCTACTGTCCCCATTTAGATTTAAAACCAAGCCACCAGCCCAAGTGCTACTCTACCACCCACCCAAAGGAAAAAGGAAAACACTCTGTTCTTATAAAAATTACTCCATTAAATTGGGAAGAGTGACTGTTATATCAGATAAACAGACCTATTTAGGAGCTCAAGACCCATGATAAAGCAAAGAAGCATGATACCTCTAAAGAAATACAATAATTCATTTTTTAAAGTTAAAAGCAAAGGAAATATACAAAATGCCTGAAAAGGAATTCAAAATAATGATCCATAGTACAGTCAACGAGATATAAGAGGATACATATAGACAACTGAATGAAATGATGAAAACAATTCATGATCAGAATGAAAAATTCAACAAAGAGAAATCATAAAAATGAACCAAACAGGAATACTGGAGCCAAAGAACTCAGTCGTCAAATAAAAAATACATTTGGGAATACAAACAAATTAGACCAAGGAGAATAAATAATTTCTAAGCTTAAAGACGAATCTTTGGAAATATACACACAACAGAAAAACTTTAAAAGGATAAGAGAAGCTTATGAGACATAGGATGCCATTAAGTGAACAAATATTCATATAATAAGCCCAAAAATAGAAGACGCAGGAAAAAAACTCTGAAAACCTAACTAATGAAATAACTGAAAAATTATCAACTCTTGGAAGAGATATGGACTTCCAGATCCAGGAAACTCAAAAGACCCCAAGTAGACTAAACAAAAAGATGCTCTCTCCAAGGTATATTGATAGTTAAACTGTTAAAAGTCAAAGACAAAAAGAGAATTCTAAAAATAGGAGGAGAAAAAAATCAAGTGACATATAAGGGAATCAGGATTAGACTAACAGAAAATTTCTCAGAAAAAAATTAACAGGGCAAAAGAGAATAGGAATGGTATATTCAAATTCCTAAAAAAATTTCAAACCAGAAATGTGATACCAAGCAAAGTTATCTTCACAAATGAGGAAGAAATAAAATATTTCCCAGACAAGCAAAAACTGAGGGAATTCATCGCCACCAAACTGGTTCTGCAAGGAATACTTAAGGGAATCCTACCTGTGGAAGTAAAAGGATAATAAATACCTTCATGAAAACGTGTAAATCGAAAGTTTGCTGTTAAAGCAGATATAAAAATGAAAAGAATCAAACCTTGTCAGTACAGAACTCAAAGATAAACAATAACAGAGGCAACCCCCCCAAAATAAAACAAGGTGAAAAAGATCCCCCCAAATAAAACAAAACAATAAATATTGGCCCTGAATCAAGGCCAGCAGTTTTCTGAAGGTGTTGGTTTCAAGCAGGAGCCTGAAGTGATATCTTTCTATGGTCTGTTGGCCACACTTTAGAAATGTAATGATCAATTCATTAGAAAGAAACAAATAACTAAATAAATTTTAAGCCAGGTGCTATAATCACAGCCCTTGAGAGGGTGTGGCATGAAGATTGCTGTGAGTTTGAGGGCAGCCTGTACTGCATAGCAAGACCTGTCTCAAAAACAAAAACAGGTGGTTCTGTCAAGGTTTGCAGAGCTACCAAGTGCACAAAGATGCCACCGGGTGCGATCCCACCTGGGGTGCAGGCAAAGCAGCCACAGACCCTGTGGTGACGCCCTGGGGGTTGCAGAGCTGCTGTGGGACCTGCAGGCCCATGCAGTTCTGCTCCACGGGGTGCACAGAGACACCCCAGGCTCTGCGGTCCTTCCCCCGCCCTGGGATCCCTCTCCCTCGGCCACTGCCCCCAATGCCCACCCTCCAAGATCCTAGGCATACAACCTGGAAGAGGAACAACAGCCATGGGTCAGCAAGAGCAGCCAGGTCAATGACATACTGGAAGGCTGAGGCTTACTACTAATATGAGCACTGAGAAGGACTCCATACCACTTGCAAATATGAACTTTGTATCAACCCGTACAGACAAGATATATGAAAACTAGCAGTCCTGGAGATCGAGAGATGACAACATACTCTAAGACCCGAGAAACTCCAATTGTCTCCCAAAACTTAGTACTAAACTTAGTAATAACTAAACTTAGTACACACCCTGAACTACCTCAGGGAGCACAAGTGGGGGAGACTTCACACCAGCTATGGCCAGGATCAAAGGATTCAAAATGAGAATTCAAACCCTCACAAGGAGCACACAAGACTCCTTCCTGAAAAACAGCTCAAGCAACTACCATGGTGCAGTTAGAGGAAGAAGAGGAGGAGAAAGAGGGAGTCACCACTCCACACACACCCTCGGCCCACTCCCTTATTCCTAGGCTCACAGCTTCAGCTTTGGAAGCCAATGCTCACAGAAGCCTCCCGACTTGGCAAGAGGAGAGTGAAGTTCTGAGAACTGGGCCAAAACTGGAGCAGAAAAAGCCCAGCCTGGAAGGCAACCGGGAAAACAGCAGAGAAGGATCCTGCCATAGGATGGCCACCCAGACACTGGACTACAACAACATGAGAATGACAAGAGGGAGAGAGGTGGGTCCCCTGGTACCAGGAAGGTTTAGAAATGAGAATCAAGTTGGGGGGGGGCTCCCTGCAGGCTACATGAGGACCCTGAGGTCTTGGACCGGGCCCCTGGGAGTGCCTTGTTGTGTCAGTGCCCAGAGGTCTGCAGGGGTGACCCCACAGACTCGACCAGGCACAAGGGAGTGCCTCATAGGGGCAGGGCAGAGCCTGGCAGTCCTTAGGGGTGACCCCCATGGACTTGACTGGGCCCCTGGAATCGCCTCTTTGGGGTGGAGCCTGGCAGTACTCAGGGGCAAACCAGAGAACTCGACTGGGCCTCCAGGAGCACCTCATTGGATTGGAACCCTGCAGTCTGCTGGGGCAGTCTCATGGATTGGTCCAGGTCCCTGGGAGCACCTTGCTGGTGTGGAGCCTGGTAGTGCTCAGGGGCGACCCCAAGAACTCAACCAGACCCCCAGGAGTGCCTAGTTTAGGCAGAGCCTGGTGGTTTGCAGGGGCAACCCCACAAACTGGTCCAGGTCCCCAGGAGCCCCTTGCTGGGGCGGAGCCTGGTGGTGCTCAGGGGCAACCCCAAGGACTTGACTGAGCCCCCAGGAGTGCCTTGTTGGGGTAGAACCCAGTGGTCTGCAGGGTTGACCCCTGCAGACTTGACTAGACACCCCAGAAGCACCTCGTTGAGGTGGGGCCCAGCAGTCCACAGATGCGAACCCGCAGACTGGACTAGACCCCCGAGGGCTTCGAGGGCTTATCAATCGGGTATGATCATAGTGTATTTGGTTCCCTGCATATGTACCATCTTTGACAATAAGTGTTTTTCCACCTAGTGCCATTGTAATATGAGTGCACCCATGTTTGTTAAAGCATAATTTCAAGTAGCCATGTGCCTCCCCAATGTGAGAGCACCAGAGAGTAAATAAACAAAAACGTACAGTTATTGTCAGAGGGAAGATGATTGACTGGGTAGGAGAACAATGGAAATGAGGGTGGAGAAAACTGTTTGATTAATCGAACGTGCCGTCATTTGTTTAACTGAGTAACAATAGTGAGGACATCATTTTGTAATATAGCATCCGTTTTTAATTCCCCAATATCTGCACTATAATTCTGTTTCCTTTATTGTTTATGCATTATACTGATTTATAACTGAGTAAGAAATGTGAAGATAACATTATATAATACAACAGCCATTGCTAATCCCCTACTATCTTCTGTATAATTGTGTATTTCCTTCACTGTTTTTGAGATAACTGAGTAACAAATATGAAGATGATATTATGTAAAACAGCATTCATTGTCAACCCCCTACCATCTTCCTCATAATTTGTGTATTTCCTTATTATTTTTGTTATGCGAGTTTATATTCTCTTATCTTTAAAATAAAAAAACAATAAATAAATAAAACATTCTTACCTATCAGTAATAATCTTGAGAGTAAATGGATGAAATTTTCTAATCAAAAGGTATAGAGTAGTTGAATAGATTAAAAAAAAAAAGACCCAATTATCTCTACAAGAAACTTACTTTATATCTAAGGATGCAAATAGACTAAAAGTGAAGGGGTAGATAAAATACCATGCAAATAGAAACCAAAAGCAAGTGGTCATACCTATACTTACATCAGATAAAATAGGTGGTAAACTAATATTCATGAAAAGAGAGAAGGTAATTGTATAAATAATTCAAGACTTAATTCAGTGAAAGGATATAACAACAACACACATATATGCACCCAGTACTGGAGCACTGTTATATAAAAAAAATTGGATCTGGGGGAGATAGATTCCAATGAAGTTGAAGCCAGAATGGCCAATTTAGTAAGATGCTGTCTCAAAATAAAAAATAAATGGGGTTAGGGATGTAGCTCAAATGTAAGATGCTTACCAGCATGTGCAATACCCTGGGTTCAGTCCTCCCTACTCATACTATTATTACTGCCGCTGCTAATGCTACTACTACTACTACTACTACTGCTACTACTACTACTACTACTACTGCTACTACTACTGCTACTACTACTACTAATAATAATAATAATAATTGGAGATTTTACTACTCAACTTTCAACAAGGGGTAGATGTCCCAGACCCCCTCTCCCCCAAAACCAAAGGAACATTGGAGTTAACCACACTGTTGTATTTGTCAGCTTTCTCTTGCTGGGATCAAATATCTGACAATCATCACTTAAAGAAAAGATTTATTTTGCTTCCTAGTTTAAAAATTTTCAATAAGTGATTGGCTAGTTCTAAGTCAAAAACATGATAGAAGGGTATGGGAGAGGAGAGCTGCTCAGCACACTGTATCCAGGAGACGGAGAAAGCAGGAGGAAAGCTAGAGTGAGAACAAAGGGCAGGGGAGAAGAATATAATCTTCTAGGTCACATCCCAGTGACCAACCTACTCCAACCAGGCCTCAACCCCTAATAGCACATTCAGCTATAAATTTGTGAATGGATTAATGTGACCCAGTCACCTTAAAAAATCCACACTTTCAAAAATGTGAACATTTTAGGGGACATTTTTTTCCAAACCATAACAACTATAGACCATATAGATGTAGTAGACATTTACAGAATATGTAATCCAACTACAAGACACATTTTCTTCTCATGGTTACATGGAAACATTCTCCAGTAGAACCCATGTGTAAGGCCACAAAACAAGGCTCAAAAAGTGTTTTCTTTTTTTAACAGAAATAATCTTTTCTGATATCATGTATCTTTTCTGACAATGAAATAAAAGTAGATATCAAGAACAATGGAGACATATAAATACATAAAAATTAACATGCTCCTGAACAACCAATGGGTCACTGAAGAATTAAAAGAGAAATTTAAAAAAAAATTTAAATAAATTAAAATGAAAGCACAGTGTTTTAAAACCTATGAGAACAAAATGGTACTAAGAGAGAAGAGCACAGCAGAAATAAATAACAATATCACATAATAGCAGGATTTCAAACAGCCAACCCAAGTATTACATCTAAGGACCCAGAAAACCAAGGGTAAAAAACTTTCAAAATCAGTAGAAGGAAAATATTATAAATATCCGAGTGGAAATCAATGAAGTAAAATCTAAAAACAAAATACAAAACATCAACACCAGCTGTTTCCTTGAAAGGATAAACAAAACTGACAAGCTTTCAGGTCAATTTAAAAAAAGATAAAATTCACTGAGTAAAATTAGAGATGAAAACAGAGACATTACTACTGATACCACGGAAATACAAAGGATCATAATAAACTACTATGAACAGTTCTTGGATGACAAATTAGAAGACCTACAAGAGATATATCATTTTCTTTTTCTTGAATATTTTAATATTAAAATTAAAAAACTGACAAAACAATAATGAAGACAAAATCAAAACAACACAGAAACAACAAAAATGATACATGGTCTTAGAACAAAATGATAGAAATTTACAATGCTTGCTACATTACATACTATTATCTTCAACAAAGTTGCTCAGTTCACTAGACATAAGAATGTAAGATTGATCAAAGACAGTAACAAGTAAGAAATAATAATAATAATAATTTTAAAAATAATAATAAATAAAACATTGGAAATGATGCAGAGCTTCACCATACAAGATGTAGGAGTTCCACAATGGTTCTTCCACTGTATATTGCTGTTTTCAGATCAGTCATTCTGATTAGCAAATTCAAGTGTGCAAAATTGGTCAAGAAAATAGAAAATTGATTATTCCTCTCAATAAACCACAGACATCAGCAATACACCTATTCCAGCTATACTTATATATACATATAAATGTTGTTTTTCACTTAAAAAACAAAATAACAATAACAAATACACCAATAAAATAGTGTAGAGAACAACAAAAATGATACAAAATTCCAAAACATGGTGATAGGATATCAACAATGATTGTGATACTACGTAGTGTTGAGATATATCAATTTCTGAACCATAAACTCTACCAAGGTTAAATGAATAAGATACTGAAGACCTAAACAGACCAAAAATAAATGCAATCCAAGAATTTAAAACATTTTCCATCAATGAATAGTTCAGGACCTCATATCTTCACTGCTGAATTCAACAAAACACTCCAAGAAGAATTAATAACAATTTTCAAATTATTCCCAAGAAATGAGAGAATTCTTCTAAGCTTATTCTGAGACCAATATTGTCCTGGTATAGAATTATCCTGTGTCCAAAGACCTACCATAGAAAAAAACCTAGAGATCAATATTCCTGCTAACTAGAGATGTAAACATTCTCAACAAAATACTAGTAAATCAAAATACTACATAAAAATGGTCACACTCTGTCATTAAATAAGATTCATCCCAAGGTTGCAAGAATGATTCACACAGGCAAATTAGTGACATGATACATCACATCAACCAAATGATGAACAGAAACCATATGATTATCTTAACAGACATAGGAAAAGAATTTGACAACATTTAACATCTCTTTTATTAAAAACTCTCAAAAAATTAACTGCAAGAAACATCTCAACACAATGAAGGCTATTAGTGGGCAACTCATAATCAGTATTATAGTAAACAGGAGGACTCCAAAAGTGTTTCGCCTAAAATCTGAAACAAAACAAGGATATCCACGTTGACCACTCTTATTCAAAATAATATTAGAAATCTTTGCCAAAATGATTAGGCAAGAAAAAGAAATAAAGGCATTCAAACTGGAAAAGAAGAACTCAAATTACGCCTGTTTGCAGTTCACATAATTTTAAATAACCAAAATATCCTAAAGACTGCACTGAAACACTACCTGAATGGATAGACAAAGTCAGTAAGGTTGCAGGACACAAAATCACCATGTAAAATATGTTGAATTTTTCTATACCAGTGATAAACTTACTAAAAACAAAATAATGAAAATAATCCCTAGCAAGGTATGATGTTACATGCCTGCAATCACAGCCGTCCAGATGTTGAGGTAGGAGGATCACAGCAAGTTCAAGACCAGTCTGTATTACATAATGAATTCAAGATCAGGG
>PVLD010000604.1:62591-264616 GCA_004027595.1 Dinomys branickii | reverse complement strand
TTTTTTTTTTTTTTTTTTTTTTTTTTTTTTTTTTTTTGCGGTACTGGGAATCGAACTCAGGACCCTGCGCTTGCTAGGCAAGCGCTTATTCCACTGAGCTATATCCCCAGCCCCCCTAATTCTTAAATGAAATGGGAGTTGGGCTGAGAAAGAAAGCAATAATTCCTTTATATGCATGTTAGTTGAGAATGTTAGTAAAATTTATCTTAAATTATGACAAAAAACAAGAAATAAAGTCAAAAGCCCTGTACTCTATACATATCAATATTACTTATCAACATTGCATATCAATAATACATATCAATATTATATAGAATATAGATCAATATTAATAACACCTGCAGTCCCATATTGAACTCTTCCCATATGTCAGTATGTCAGACATTGTGTTGAGCATTCTGTGTAATGGGTAACATCCAGTAAGTTAGGTGTCATTACCAAGATGCAGGTGAAGAAATGGAGACAAGTGAACTCAGAGACCCAAAGTCCCATGTTAGTAAGTGGTAGAATTTGAACCCAGACCTTCCTAGCTGTCTTAATACACCCTTGTTCAGCTGTACCTCTGCTAACTGAGGCGTATCTACTTTATTTTCCCTCATAGCTGATGCCACTTGAAGCCTTACCACACTTTGTGACTATAACAAGATAAATAAAGTGATTTCAGGTTAAAGCAAAAGCATCATGAAAAATACTAAAATAACAGGAGAGCGTTTTCCTTCCAACATGATCATACTCCTCCCGCTTGATGCCTTCTGCAGTATTTCTCATAGTAGTTTTCTAATTGCAACTCTTAAGCAGTGACGTTCATTTGAGTTTATACATCTGCAAAAGATCTTTAACAGAGTGGCACATGGAAAGCATTATGGTTAAGTTGACCTTAATCAAGTTTCATGCTGTTCTTTGTATTATTTCTCTCGCAGCTACGTAGAGATTTTGCTTAAGATCATGACTGTAGGATATTGTTGAGCTGGCGATTCTTTCCTTAAAGTTACAAAATAGATTACTTCCTGCTCAAATAGAATGTCCTTTAAGTTATATTAAATAAGAACCTGCTTTATCTGTGGCAATTTTACAATGAAAAATTTTCAACTGTATTATATAAAATATAGGAACTAAAATATTCTGCAGTTAACCTCACAAGTTTAAAACAGAATTATAGAAAAATGTAAGCCCACATAAACAATTAGTACCATCTTGGGAATATTTACTATACTAAGCTCATTTCATTTTGGTCCGAGCACAGTGCTGTGAGGGAAGCACTGCCATATCTTAGCAAATCTAAGATGCCTTCTGTTTAAAATGAGTGAGTACTGTTTGTGTCACTAAGAAAGATGATGGTGAAAACTGTAGGATGCCATCAATTGTAATACGAACACAGTTTCAGTGACACCAGGAGAAACGTGCATTGTAGAGTCCAAAATACATTGTCATCATCACTGTCTTACATCTGAAGAAACTGAAACACAGACAATTCAATAACTTACCTAAATCATACAGCTCATGTAGCAGTGCTGAGACAGAAACCTGGGGTCTCTGACCATATGGTCAGACCAGTGGTCTGACCAGTGTTCATTACTATTGAATTTGTGCTTTTAAAAATGCTTTCCTTAAGGGATGTGGGGAGTATTTAGAAGTGAAACTTTAGGAAATGTTTTATTTATATTTGACCTATTTAAAAAATCTCATTGAAATTGCCTAAAATCAGAAATTGTAAATTGTAAATTCTAGAATCAAATTGTTATTGAAACTAGTGGAGTGAAGAACTTAAAGCCAAACATTTCATTATAAAAATGGAGAAAGGATATAAAGAGACATTTCACAGAAGAATAGGCCAATACTATTGGTGAGGCATGGAAAAATAGTATCCTCTTAAATCATTGGTAGAAACACAAATTGTCTTATTTCTGAAGTGCAGCATTGCTTTTTGTATTTCAAATGCATACTTTTTGACTCAGACATTTTGCATTTAAGAATATATCCTAAGATCATGGACAAACAACTGCATTGATAAATGTGTCTTTTTTTACATAAGTGATTTTTATTAAAAATTTTAAATAATTAAATGCTCAGCTGTACAGGACCGAGTAAATAAATTCTGATATTCTCATTCAATGGAAATTAAGCTATAGATCTAGATTCATATTTACTGACATGAAAAACATGTTTGTTATATATACTTACAAAGCAGATTGTAGACAGATATTTTTTAATGAAAAACTGCTTTGATATATCTCCTCAATTTCTATCACTTTCAAAACAAGGAACAAAAGGTAATGAGAATGTACCAGTATTTTTAAGCTATCAAAGAGACAGGGGTACTCATATTTTTGTCCTAGCCTCTGTGATGAGTTACCTCACCTCTCCGGCCTTTCATCTGTAAAATGAAAATTAAAAAATAGAATGATCTTTCCATTTGCAAAATTTAAATGCTCTTTCTGTAAAGTGCAGAATTAAATATGATGTGAGAATGTGTTGGATCTCATCCAAAGCATGCTAGTTAACAGAAGGTACCAAAATGTTAGTGTGATCAGGTGAGGACAAGCACTAAGGACCCAGCTAGGAAGGTGCTCTGTGTAGGGAGGACTTTGTGTGTGTGTTCCCAGCAGATGGTGTAGTTGATAATGAGAGCAGGAGAGGGAGGAGTGGGGAGGTGAAGGGAGAGGGAGGGAGGGGTGGAGAGAGGGTGAGGAAAGGAGAGAGGAAGACAGGGACAGGTTTTAGAATCTACTGAAATTCTACAGAAACATGTATGACTAAACAAACCAGACTGTGGCTGTGACTAAAACAAACTAGAGACTTCTACAAATAGATTTTGGCAGGTCTATTAGCGCCATTGAAAACAACGTGCATGCAGTTTATTAATAATGTAATTATTTTGTGGAATAGTGGCATTTGTGCAGTTTTTGTGCTCTTGGATAAAAACCTTGGGTGTATCTTCTAACTTGGTGAAAACAGCAGAAACAGTGGCAGCCCAGAGATCTTAAATCATCCTGTGTATGCTCTCATTTTGTTTTTCTGTGCTGGCTTTTACCCACTAGAGGGGATAATGTATTGTCTCCAGGGAATCTGAGGCTGTCTATTTGCCTTTGAGAATATAAAGGAGATTAAATAGCATACACACATATAAAGTTGTATGTATAATAATTGACATTAGGTGCTCCATTAAACAATGAAATGCCATACTGTACCAGTTCTTCAGGATATGTTGCCATGGATACCCAGTGTGATGGAGATGGGGAAAGAGTTGCTTAGGAATTCGACAGTTTCATTTTGAAGTAGAGTGAAAAATAAATTGTCCAGGGATAGGAACCATTAAGCTAGTCATATAAGTAGTTGTTTTCAAAATTGTCAGTTCAAAGGAAAATATGTTTCAAAATGATTATTAATTAATGTTAGTTGCTTTATGTTGTTTATTGTTGTATAAACCAAAGGACTGAATTCTATATCTCAAGTAGGAAATTATGTGGCATATTAGATATGCTTAGGAAAAAATTTTAATGGCAGATGAATAAAATCAACTCAGTAAATCAATGCACAAATACTGAAAGGTGGCAGTGGATGGTAAGCAGCAAGTTCTTGGAGGGTCACTGAAGTACACTCAGTATTGTCAATGTTGAGTTTTTGCAGGATGACAAAGCAAATATTGGGAAAGAAGAAATTTTAAGAAGAAATGTGATGCCACAGAGGCAGAGGCAAAGCTGGTAGCCAGCTGGTTTGATGTGATTTCATGTTTTCCCTGTTTCTAAGAGTAGCTTGTAGTCAAGACTAGGTATCTAGTTCTTTGATTTCCCGGAAATATCCCTGATCTGACCTTCAACCCTCTGCAGTGGAATTCTCATCTTCAATGTAACTGATTTTAAAAAAAAAAAAGGTCTCTGGAAGAGAAGGACAGAGTCCTGAAGAAATGGATGTTTTTATAACAGTATTCTCAACCATGCACAGTTTGCTGATAACGGGGATTTTTTTTTTTCTTATAAGATGGGATTTTACTTTGGTGCCCAGGATGGTTTTAAAATAAGCATCTTCCAGCCTCTTTCTCCCAAATAGCTAGACTCATAAACATGTACTACTGTGCCTGGGTTTTTTTTTTAATTTTTTTTAAATTTTTTTTTATTTTTAGAGAAATAAAAGCACAAAAACATATTAACACACAGACACAAATTAGCATAAAAAATAGTACAATCAAAACTGATCTACAGACAAGGTGACATGGACTCAACAGTGGTTGTTGCTTTACTGTGCCTGGTTTTGAAAATTTTTTAAATTTATTGCTCTCTGTCTTCACCTCTGCCTCACATAATTCAGGTCATCTAGTATTTGATTATTTTTCCTTTCTGATCCATCTGCCATATGGGCACCAAATTTAAGAAAAAAGATAAACAGATCAGATCATACAATTTCTGCACAAGAACCTTTGATGGTTCTTCATTACCTAGAGAATAATTTCTCAATCCTTTTATCAGACATTTAGGCTCCTTTAAGAAAGTCACCCCCCAAAAAGACTTTCTACTTCTCCTGCTACCTGCCTCTCAGGGGCTGAGTATCAGCTTTATGAGAGGACAGAACATTCTCTAAATGGGCAGTGTGCTTTCTGGCCCCTTCCTGCCCGTCAGAAGCCTGTTGTCCTTAAAATACCCCTCCTTCAAAGCTCTCCTGTCCCTTTCCTCCCCCCAGCAGAGTTACATTTTTCCTGTGTGTTTTCAGAGATCTGTTTACTTCTCTACTGTGCCCTGTGTAAAGTTGCTTGTGGTAAGCTTTTTCTCTTCCCTTGTCAGCAGTGTAGTGTCTACAGTGCTTTTCCTCAGTTTGAATCTGTCTCAGCTGTACCATTTCTCAGCTTTGTGATCTCAGACCAGTTATCTATCCTCTAAATTTCCCTTCCTTCATCTGCAAAATGAACATGACTCTTGTAGCAATCTTGTAGGTTTGTTAAAGAAGTTAAGAGAATACACAGAAGTATTTAGCACAATGCCTAGCACATAGTAAGCATTAAATACATGTTAAAAATAAATTCTATATGTTTCTTTTTCCTTCTTTTCCTTCTTAGCTCCCCATGGTATTGGCCTTTATATATAATAGGTGCTCTGAAATATTTATTGATTTTAAAGTGTGGCTTATTCATATATACCCCTCAGTACATGTTTCTCTACTAAACTGGTGGTGGAGATACATACAATTTTACAATGGAAATAGAGTGAAGAATATCTATTTTCTCTGTAGTTCCAAAATTTTACAAGACAGTACAGTAGCAAAGCAGTGTAAATTTCTCACCTTCCTTTACTCATAGAAGCTGATGCTTAGTGTTTTTTCCATGGTAATAAAAAGCAGGTAAGATCTGAACACAGATTGGGTAACATGTAGAGGGATGATGCATGGTTAGGAAACTACTATTTCCAGATTGACACTTCCTGGAAGAAGCTGTCTCATAATGACTGTAACTAAAAGGAGTTAGTGAAATGAAGAAAGAGACCATCTGAAAGAGAGTGAGCCACTCACAGACTGTGACATCTACAGTACTTGAGGATTTTGTAAAATCAAGACAGTCGGAAAAAAAAAAAAAAAAAAAAAAGACAGTCGGGAGTGTGCCTTCATAGAATTATAGAATTCTATGGTTCAAGAGGGTCTCAAAGAGTTTTCTTAACTTTGTACATCAAAATGACGTGCTAGACCTGTTGAAATATACTCGAAGGATTCTGATTCTGTAGCTCCAGAATAAAACAGGGTGTGTGTGTGTGTGAGAGTCTGTCTGTCTGTCTGTCTGTCCTTCAGACGCCTTAGTAGATTTTATTTAGAATTAGTTTCACTTGAACCCTGTCCACTGATTCTTACACTAACGTTCTCAGGAACTGCATGGATTGCATCTGTTAGTGCTTTCCTCTGGCAGCTGTCAAACATTGTATTTGGAGGGAGCCGTAATGCTCCTTTTCAGCTTTCTTTTTATTTAGACTACAAAACCCTATCCATCCTTATTGTGCTGTAGTTTCAGTTTAATTCAGAAGCCATTTATTAAGTGCTTACTATATGCCAGAACTGAAGTTGGAAGCCCCTCGGGGAGCTACAAGTTGAACTGTGAGAGATAAACTTGTGAGTGACTTAAAGTGTAGGTGCTGGTGTCAGATCTGCATCGATATCCCTAGTTGCACCACTTGACTAGCTTAGTCCCCAGGCAAGCTCTTTAACAGCTGTGTGTTTTAGCTTCCTGATTTCTAACGTGAAGACCTACTTTAGTACAATGCTTGGTTCATAGCAAATGGTACGTTGCATCTAAGAAATATGCTAAAGGGGTTCACAATGAAGGAACCAAAGAAGTTGCATTACTGATTGGAAGGCAAAGTTTATTTGGTCCTGAAGTAAAAATACTGAAATAAATTCTCCATAAGCCAATTAGATGGATTTGTAAACACTTTCCCTAGTACGTAAAAAGCACTTAATCCTTCTGGAGTTAAATAATTTTACTCAGTGTCCTATTCAAAACTCCCATTGATAACTTAGGGAGTTAATTTATATGATTCACTCTGGTTTTCTGTGGTAGTAGAAAAGTAGTTCATGCTAAAAGGCATGAGAAGAGAGTGAAAAGATGTCAACAGATTCTATCCAGAGCATAGTAGATGGAAATGAAAAATCCTACGTGTAGATTCTAAGTATAGGTAAAGGGGGAGGAAGATGTGGCATAACCAGACATTTTACATTTGGTTTATGATCAGTTAAAATGTCAGAAATATTTGCCCAAAAAGTTTATGTGATTTTGCCCAAAAAGTGTGATGGAATTTTAGAATCCTGAACAAGAGAATCATACCATGTTCTCTATTCAAAGCTCTAGATCTGCTCCTTCTGTTCTTCTATTAACCGTGATGTTTGGGAAACTGATTACCTTTCTGGGCCTTGGTTTCTCTGCTTATATAATGGAAATGATTGCAACTTATCATATTCCCTTGCATTTTAGAAGTCAAATATAATGAAGGCACATGATACTATTGTCACTGTAGAACATACAATAACATTTGTTCATGTGGTTCAAGACTCTTTCCCTGGATATGAATGACATCACTAGTTTTCAGTCATTTGATATTTTAATTAATTGAAATTTAAATTAATAAATCTTAGAGATTATATCATATAAATTATGGTTAGGCTTGCTTTACATTCTGTAGAAATGTTGGCCACCACAGTGGTTGGTAAATATTAAATTATTTTTTACCTCATTTTGTTTGTACATTTACTGAAAATTCTGTGGGCTAACCTGACAGGTATTTTAAAGTAAGCTGTACTGAATTTTAACAGGATCAATGCTAAAATTAGCTGTGAAAAAAGCAGCACAACCACTTTGTTGAATGACTGTGTCCCACTTTTAGGGGAAAAGGATACTCCAAGATTCCAAGACCAGAGTGGAAGTATCTTTTACACTGTTTGCTGATGGTGGCATGTGATGGGGGCTTCTGTCTCCCTCCCCCTGCTCTCGCATCCTCCTTCTCTTTCCCTCGCTCGCCCACTGCTGTGACAACAAAGATGCGTATTATGGAGATCAAGATTCTGCAGATTACACTTCTTTCTAATTATATTTAAAACACAAATGGCAGTTTTCCATCAGCTCTAAATTGGCATTTGGTTTGTGTGCTCTGTAGCAGCGGAAGAGCCTCGATGGAGAAGGAAAGAGGCAGAGGGTGAGAAAGAAAGGAAGATTCTAAATGACAGTCTTTTGAATAGTGCAAGTTCAATCCCTAAAACAAAAAGCAAGATCTTTTTTTCCCCCTAAATAATGTGCTCTCCAGCTTCACCTCTTATCCTGAGAAACATGAAAGAGAAAGTAAAAGAGGTGACCCAAATCACAGAGTACCTTTGATAGGAAAAATTCTGCTGTTTTGAACACTTACAATCAAAGGAAGTGGTTTCCCTAATTACATGAACTATGTGAAATCTCTCAGAATAGCTCTTCCACCCCAGGATTCCTTGCACTTTAGAAGTTTGCATAAAAGCTCACATGGAGAATCAGATGCAAAGTGTTTGATTCAGATTTTATTAGGCGGAAGAGTGCCCACATCCGTCCTGCGGTTTGCCAGCTGCTTAGGTTAGGACCACTCTACCTGGTTTTGATGTGGATATCTTTCAGACCTGCAACATTAAGATCTTTGTTCTCTCCTTTTCTAGCAAGAAGCACTCGTTTTTAGGGACAGTAGCTATGAAGATATACAGAAGATTGGTCTTCCCAATTTTTCTCCAAACCTAAAAAGGATCAGTGGCTCTGTGTGTGAATTTTGAATGGGAAAACACAATTTCCTGTGTTTATTGCTGGAGAGTGTCAGATTTTATTAAGTTCTTTATTCTAATTGTTTTTTTACATTTTAAATATAAATATTTTTCATAAAACTTAAATGAAAAATTCCTCATTTACTATCAGAGTCTGCCAAAGCAGTTGGCCCAAAGAATAATAGTGACCATGGCTATATTAAATCTCTTATACTTTGGTAGCCCCTTTGTCATTGAGGGATACAGTGTAGTATAGATGTGTAAAGAAGAGAATTATAAATAACCTAAGTTCTGTGGAAAAGCAGGCCTCAGTACGAACGTACAAGTAAGAAGCATCCATTTTAATTAAAATGTAGTTTGAGAACATTTTCTTCTGAATGATTAATTTTATTTGTAAAGGAAATTGTCTAGTGATCGTATGAGTAAAAAGGAAGTGTGTATTGTATCTTTTCCTTTCTTTCAGTGGTTAAGTCTCATGCTATTACTGTATTTTAGAAAATACTCTGTTGAAAATCTGTGTGACCTAAGAAGGAAATGATAATCTATGAGCAAAAACAGAAGGAAGTTTATTCCATTTGAAGAATGTTTCTTTTATTTTTATTTACTTACTTATTTTGATTTTCTGAGACAGGGTCTTGCTATATAGTTTCAGCTGGCCTTGAACTCACTACATGGCCCAGGCTGACTTTATACTCAGTGTCCTCCTGCCTCAGTTTTTCAAGTGCTGGGATTACAGCATGTACCACCATTCTTGGCTGTATAGGTCTGTATTTAAAGTATTGGTTAAATCAATACCTATGTGAAATTTCCTAATACTATTGGTTTTGGGCATTAAGATTTAAGTAAAAGAAAATAAAAGTGCTCTTTAGCCAACTAATCTACAAAAAATAGTTATTATCATTTATTCTGTGTATGTAACTTACTTCAAAAGGTACATAAGTAATATTTATAATTTTATAAAGAATATAATCTGAAAGTGTTCATGATATGAAGTGTGCTTTTTTTCTTTTTTTGTATGTTTTGAACTAATTATGGGTTGGTCAAGAATTGGTATTTTGTGCATTGTTATAGCATGACACCATGGTAGATATTTGTTGCTTGATAGGTAAATTTGCATATAATTTTGAGAAGGTCTATTAGCTTAGAAATGTGGTACAATACTCAAACTGGAATTTTAATAGTCATTAGTCCAACAAAACTAAACCCTCCTTTCAAAAAGCAATAATTTGAAGTTCAGATAGATTAAGTTGAACTGCAGTAGACTCAGGTCAAGGGCCCAGCTCTTTGGTTTGCCCCTTTGGGGCTCTTACATACTGTCAAGTTCCCATGGTCTGCCGTTTTTTAAATGACACCCAACTGCCTACCCTATGTTTGTTACAAGAATATGTCTGAGTGATAGGCTTTTGATAATACTTTCAACATTAGTAGCAAAAGGTCATTTGTTTTCCGTCTTCACCTAGTATTTCTAGCAGATAGGGACGTAGTACCACATAAATGAAAATTCTGAATCATCCCAGATACAGAGAATTATGTATCTGTTATACTGTTCCATAGGTTTTGAAAAGTGGATTCCATGATCCTTGGCATTGCACAGTTTGCTTAATCATTAGCTTCAGTAACTTCTGTTAACATTTTTAACTGAGTATCCCTTTCATTATTCTTAATAAGTGGTATTACTCAGATAATGTTTTACCTTTTGAATAGCTCTGCTCCTTGAAGTCTTTCCTTTACAAGTGATAAAATAGTCTCAGAATGATTCCAAAAATCATGCTTGAGAAACCAGAGTTTAATCGTAGATTTTCTGGCTCTGGACCAAGTGCTCTTTACCCTTCATAGAATCTCAGCTTTGGAAAAGACCTTAATTGTCCATATTTCTGATGCCCAAATATCCCCTGAAATGTTCCTGCCACAAATGGGCATTTAGCTTCTGTTTGGGTTCTGATTACTAATGATGGGAACTTGCTAACCTCCTGGGACAGTCCATTTCATCTTTGCAAAACTGTGACTGTTAGAAAGTTCTTCTCTCTGTCAATCTGAGTTTATCCTACATGTTGTCTAACAACCCTTGTTTGGACTAAGAATAAAAGGATCAGTGTAATACTGTAATGTAGTTTTTTTTTAATTAAAATTATACTCCCCAATAAACTTTTACAAAATGACATTTATTAAATGCCTATCTGTCCCTTAATTCTTACCTTATTTAGAAGTTAAAATACACTTAATTTAGTTTTTGGTTTTCTGTAAGTTTTAAATGTTTTTTTCTTGCTTCTTGGATTCTCTTCCAAGAATTAAAAGTGACCAGTGCTTACTTAATTAAGGGAGGCCACTGTGGATATAGTATAGTTATAGAAAATTATGTTTCTAAATTTATACTGTATGATATACATAAAAACTTGTTACATACTCAGTATCGTGGCCTCTTTGTAAAAGTTCCTGTTTTTAGCCACTTGTGTGCTGTTACTGTGCTCTACTTATGAACAGATATATCCAATGTTATATTTATTTTTCAGACCTTTTTAATACTAAGTTGACATATACTCATTGTAAAAAAAATGACATATAGTAGCATAGAAAGTAAAAAAGCAATATCCTTTGCCAATAAATCTGTACTTTAAAACTTACTAGTTTGAGAGTAATTTTCCAGATTTATTTTTCTCTTCATTTATAACTATATGGTTACTTTTTCCTACCATAAAATAGATAGTAGTGCAAGGGAACCTTGTGGTGGGACTGTTTTGTGTTTTGACTGGAGTCATGACCAACTAAATGTACACATATTATAAATTGGGTAGAACTACACACACACAAGTGCATGTAAAACTGTTGAAATTTGAATAAAGTTGATAGATTGTATCAGTGTCAATTTTGTTTGGGGGAAAAGTATACAGGATCTTTTATTTTCCTCTGATAGTATATGAATCTATAATTATCTCAAAATAAAAAGTAAAAAATTAGATCATGATATTTCACACACACACCCATGTACATGCAGCTTGGGGTTTTAACTTAGTGTATTGAGGCACCTTTTCCTGGGGCTATAAGTGACTACCTTATTCCTTTTTAAATAACTTTTTTTATTTATACCATACTTAATTCTTTTGTATCAGTCTACTAAATTATATTCCTATCTGGTATATAAGAAACTATTAGACAAATTAATTTGTAGTGAGAAGACAAAATCTTTAAAGCAGCTCTTATAAGCATGGAAAATGGGTGCATCAAGCTGGGCATGGTGGCACACACGTGTAATCCCAGCACTTGGGAGGCTGAGGCAGGAGGCTCGTTGTGAGTTTGAGATCAAACACTTTGTACCTGGGGTATAAAGTGAGCTCAAGGCCAGCCTGAACTGCATAGCAAGACCTTATCTCAAAAAGACCAAAAAAAAAAAAAAAGATGCACCTTGAGACAACAATAAGTGAAATACATCAGACACACAAACTTCTCATCAAAATACAACATAGACAATAGGAAGTGGGGAGGTAGAGCTTTCTCAGAAAAAAGGGGGATCAAGAAATGAGTGGAGGGGAGAGAAATAAGGGAAAGGGGATGAAAAAGAGGAATTAGTATGTGTTATATACCTGTACCAATTCCCCACAAGGAGTGTAAACATTATGTACTACAAACATATACTAATGAAAAGGAGGGGGGGTGGAGAGCTTAGAGAAAAACAGGTAGAAAGGGAAAACAATGGACAATTTAACAGAGTATGAACACTAAAACTTCTAGAACTTCAAAAGTTTAATCTCTGAAATGGATTGAGCTTAGTAGCATATTAGGGAAACCAAACAAAAAGATGACAGATTAATAGAATTTATCAAATCTGAAAAATATAAGAAAAAACAATTGAAAAAGCACTGAATGAAGGCAGGCACAGTAATGCGTGCCAGCAATCCCAACAACTTGAAAGATTAAAAGAGGATCACAAGTTTGGGGCTAGCTTGGGCAACCCAGAGATCACATCAGAAAAAATGAAACAAAGCTGAACATTCATTTATGTATGTGAAAATATCAATCTAATTTATGGCATCTAGAGTTAAAGAAAGAATAGGAAAAAGAAAGGATGGATAGAAAAGTACTGAAGAAATTATGTTTTCAAATTCCCCAGCTTTGGTGAAAGGTGCACACTTAAATTACACTCAGGAAAGTCCAAGCAAGATAAATTAAAAGCAAAGAATAAAAACAAAAACACCATTCCCAGTGATATCATACACTGCTAAAAGTGAGGAGTAAAGAGAAAAATGTCAAAAGCAGCCAAAGAACATGACACATTACATGGAAGAGAACAGTACATATCACTAATAACTTTTCATCAGAAAGCATGGAGAAGAGAGGTATTGAAACTACTGTACACTATTGAAGTACTTGAAAGGGAAAAAAGTACAAACATAGAATTCTATATTTAGTTAAAATACTCTTTAAAACTAAACATGAGGAGCTGGCTATGTAGCTCAGTGGTAAAAGCAGTTGCTTTTACCAAGTGCTTCATTGCAATAATACATGGATGTGTACATTTATCTAACTTAGACAAATCCTGAGTTCAATTACCAATGCTACAAAAACAAAGACTATAGGTGAAATAGATACATTTTTAGATAAATGAAATGAGGTAATTTATTGCCAGCAAAAATGATTAAGATGTAGTTAATATGAGAGTAAATACAAATGATCTTTTTTATTCTTTAACTTACTCAAAAGAAAACTAACTGCTTAAAGGAAAAGTTGTAATTTTATTGTATGATTTTATAATATACATACATCAAAATATATAATGCAGTGGTCCAGAGGATGGGCAATTGAGCAGTCTTCTTAGATTTCTTTGTGTAGCACACAGATCTAAGTAGACTGTGGTAAAGAGACATAGGAAAGTACCTGAGGAGTCACCAAACCCCCCAAGAAAAAGAGGGAACAAAAACAGAGGGCCTAAAATGCTAAAAAGAACTCATTAATCAAAGCAAAGACAGGAAAGGAGAAAAGAACAAAACACAGATGGAATAAAGGGGGAAAACGTAAACTTAAACCTCAGAACATACACAATTACAGTAAGTATAAATGATTTAAGCATTACCAATTAAATGGCAGAGATTGCTAGGTTAAATACAAAGGCCAGACCCAAGTATATGTTACCAATAGGAGATGCATTTTAAATATGATATAGATGGCTTGAAAGTAAAAAAGATGCAAAAAGATATAGAAATCAAAAACATAGTAAGAATAGTGTGGTTATATTGATAATAAAGTATGGACTTTTTCATGAACCAGAAGTATTACCAGAGATAGAATGATTTGATAGAGTCATTTTCTTAAAAGATACAACAATCATAAATAGATACATATTTAATAACAGCATATGTGAAGCTAAGCTCATGGAACTAAAGAAATAAATGGACAAGTCCACAAGTATATCTGTAAATTTTAAACATACCCCCCCTAAGCATCTAAGAATACTATCCTTAACACCTGTAAAATATATATTCTCTTCAGGTTCACGTGGGACATTATCCAGGATAGACCATATGATTGGTCATAAAATAAGTTTCAATAATTTTCAGCATTTTAAGGGCATCTACCAAAAACCCTACAAGAAACATTTTAACTCAACAGTGAAAATTTGACTGTTTTTTTCCTTCTGATCAAGAGTAAGGCAGGGACATCATTTCTGTTAAGTGTTGCAGTGGAGAGCCTACTCATTACAGTAAGAAAAGGGAAAGAAAAGGCATAAAGATTGGAGAAGTAAACCTCTATTTGCAGTTAAATTATTGTGTTTACATAGAAAATCTTGAGAATTCTACAAACTAAGAACTAGAACTAGTCAGTTTAATTTAGCAAGGGTGTTGAATATGGTAGTGCGTGCCTATGTTCCCAGTGCTTGGAAGGCTGAGGCAGGAGGATCACAGAGTTCAAGGTGAGACCTTCTCTCAAAAAATAACACAAAACAAACAAAAGTAAAACTTGAGCATTATAGGAAAATATGTTTTGTTATGTTTCTCTATATTAGCAAGCAGTTCAAAAGACAAAATTTAGAAAACTATTAACAGTAGTGCCAAACATGAAAAATACTGTACATAGAAATAAATTTATCAAAAGATATGCAAGTCTCTATGCTGAAAACTCTAAAGCATTGCTGAGAAACATTAAAAATTTAAGTGAATGAAGAAATATACCTTGTCCATGGATTGTAAGATTGGGTATCAAGATAATACCCTCCAAAAAAAATTAATTTGTAGAACAAAATTAGGGAATTCATACTACCTGATTTCAAGATTTATTACAGGTCTCTAATAAGATGATGTGGTACTCGCATAAAGACAAACATAGATCATTGCAACAGAATTTCAGATTTCAACCTGCACATAGTTTATTGAATTTTAACAAATATGTTCCTGCAGTTGCATATGGGAAAGAATCTTTTTTAAAGTATTCCAATAAATCAATATTAAAAAGAAACAACAAATATAAAAAACATAGATTTAAACAATCATCTCACAAAGGAAAGTGTAAGGATATGTGAAGTGTTTAACTGTGTTAATGGTTAAGGGTGTGTGAATTCAACCTCTAGCTGTTTACCCAAGTGGGAATTAAAACTCAAAGCACAAAAAATACTATTAAAAGAATACTTACAGAAGTTTATAATAGCCAAAAATATCAAATATTGTATTCATTAACAGCAAAGTGGAAAATCAAACAATATTAATAAAGTGGAATGCTAATTAGAAATAAAAAGAATGAACTACTGTTAGTTGAACACATAAATGAAAAAATTTTTGAGCAAAGAAGTCAGATAACAAAGATCACATAGACTATAATCCCACTGATGTGAAGCTCAAGAAAAGGCAAATCCATGTCTGATGATAGAAGGCAGAACAGAACCCGTGAGTCTGGGCATTAATGGATAGTGCATGGAAAGTTGGGAATATTCTTTATCTTCATTGCAATAATACATGGACGTGTACATTTATCTAAATTTTATGCTATTCACTTAAGGTCTGAATATTTTATTATTTATAAATTTTATCTCAGTTTTAAAAACCCAAAAAGTTCAGTATTCTGAAAAAAGGAAAAAAAAAATCAAGTCTGTTGCCTTGTAAGACTTCTCCAGAAGCACCAATTATTAACCTTGTGTGTGTGTACTATATGTAAACCAGTTTTTATTGATCTGTGTAACATTGAATGAAAATTGAAATATGATCCATATATCATATGCTTTATCCAGAGTATACAATTGAATGGTTTTATAGTATAATCAGTTATGCAATCATCACCACAATTACTTTTAGAATGCAGTATTTTCATCACCCCTAAATAAAAATTAATGCTCACCAGCAGTCATCTGATGCTTCTCCTCAGCTCCTCCCTCTTGTCCTACCCAGGCAACAGCTGATCTTCCAGTCTACAGATGTGCCTGTTCTGGACATTTCATACACATGGATAATTCAATGTGTGGCCTCATGTGCTTGACTTCCTTCACTGGGCATGTTTTCAAGGTTCATTGCTCAGCATGTATCTATTTCATTTCTCTTTATTGGGAAATAATATTGTATGAATAGAACACCACATTTAATTTATCTGCTCCTCAGTTAGTAGACATGTAGATGGTTTTCTGGTTTACTTTTAGAAATGATGCTGATAACATCTGTGTACACGTGTTTGTGTAATTCCCTTGGGGGCTGTAACTAGGAGTGGAATTGCTGAGTCATGCTGTAACTCCGTGTTTATTGTTTGAGTAACTATCAAACTGTTTTCTGAAGCAGCTGTTTGAGTCTGCATTTTCACCAAATTCTAATTCTCTACCCCCTTGACAACACTTGTTATTCTCTGCTTTTTTCTATTATAACTATCCCACTGAATATGAAGTTGCTTCTCATCGAGAATTTGCTTTGTACACTATTCCCTTAACAAATAATGAGTTGAGCATCTTTTCATGTGTCACTGGCCATTTGTATATCTTGTTTGGAGAATTATTTAGATTCTTTGTCTATTTGTAATTGACTATCTTTCTATTATTGACTGGAAAGAGTTTTCCTATATTGTAGATACAAATCCCTTATAAGGTATATGATTTATGATACAACCTCATTCTCTGGATTACTTTTTCATTTACTTAATGTTGTCTATTGAAGCACAAACACTTTTAAATTTAGTGAAGAACAGTATATCTTTTTTGTTGTTGTTTGTGCCTTTGGTCTTATATTTAAGAAGGTCATGGTTAGGCATCGTGGTGCACATCAGTAATTCCAGCTACTCAGGAGGCAGGATGATCACAGGTACAAGGCCTGGGCAACTTAGCAAGACTTTTTCTCAAAATGAAGTAAAACACAAAAGAGACTGAGGTTGTAGCCTAGTGGTAAATCATCTCTTTCTCTCTTTCTCTGCCACACACACACACACACACACACACACACACACACACACTGTAGTGCTTGGCTACTTTTATCTGCTACTCTTACATAATATTTAACGGGTTTTAAAAACATATCCTTAAGTGGACATTTAGGTTTCTCCCCTTTAGAAAACAATTCAGTGTCCTCCCTGGATCTTGGATCATAAAAACTTCTGACCACTTTCGGGTAAAATTTTATGCTGAGAGATGCAGGGTAGTAAGTGGCTTTCAGTACTGTTCAGCTGCTTTCCTTTCTTTTACTGGTCTGAAGACACCTGGAGCTGACCCCACTATTCCCTGATGCTAGGAGGCCTGATGTGAGTGCACGGGTTCTGGGAGGGCTTTCTCTGAGGCAGGTTCACTAACCGGGTGGGCTGAGGAATGAGGAAAAGCAGCCTGTCTTTGATGCCTCTGATGCATATTTCCTAACCTCTTCATGGTGCTTGGAAGCAGCATGCATATTGTTGAACAGGAAATGTGTGGGTAGTGGTTACTGTGCTGATCTCTAAGGAGAGTTCCTCTCTCAGATTTTATGGTTTGCCAAAGTTGGCTGAGGTCTTGGCTTCTTTGGTGAGGTAACTGGGGCCTACAGTGATGTGTGATGATGAAGTGAAACCTGGTTGGCTTCTGAGGTTCCATTCATGCTTCTGCCTTCGCTGTCTCTTGCCTTTCCTGCTCTTCTAGATTGAGCAAGATGCATATAAAGGTCGGATAATTCTCTAAGGCTGTAAGGGTAATTCTCTAAGGCTGTAGTCATAGGCAGAATCCTGAACTCTAAACAACTGTTGAAGACATGTACAATTGATTACAACGTAGGGTAAGTTTAAATATTTACAATGAGAATGCTAATAATCAACAGCTGGAACTTAATGTATACTAAACAATTCTCTGGTGCTTAATGTGCACAAACTCAATGCTTAACTGTAGTAAATTGTATTCTTAAAGAGATTCACATTTTAGGAAGTAGTTTCACATTTAGCTGATTTCATATTAAGATGCTGTGAATATGAGACCAGAGAAGAGGGGAAACACAACTAAATGCATTGTGGTAGCCTGGACTGGATCCTGGAACACAAAGAGAACACTAATGGAAAAACTGGTAAATCTAAGGGAAGTCTGGACTTACAGGTCCTTGTAATGATCTATGGTAACATGAGATGTTAACAAAATGGGGAATTTGGGAGAAGGCAAGTAAGAGCTCTATTATACTTTTCTCTAAATCTAAAGTTTTTATTCACTTCATTCGACAGTTTCTAGTGTTTAGAAAAAAACAGGTAACTTGCCTAGTAGCGTATATGAGATGTGATAAGAAACCAGGACCTAAATCATTGTGATCTGCATTCACTATGGGAAAAATAACACAAAAATATTTTCCTGTTGACTTCAAGTCAGTAGTCCTTCTATTTTTTTTTTTTTGCGGTACTGGGGATCGAACTCAGGACACTGCGCTTGGTAGGCAGGTGCTTATTCCACTGAGCTATCTCCCCAGCCCTCAGTAGTCCTTCTATATTTAAATAGATAATACAGTTGATTAACAGCCCAAACACATCGGAAGCCTCATGTAGGGAATATAGAGACAAGATAGGATGATTGATGGTCAAGGGCCCAAGATGGTATTTTGAAAAAGAATGATAGTATAGCATGTTCTTCTTTGACCTCTGACACAGGAATCTAAGAATGGATAGAAAATAGAAACAGCTGGCTCATCAAGTTTAGATTTGCCCTGAAAATGCAGTAATTATGAAGGTCAGGATGGTAAGATTCTCTACCCTGTAAGTGGATGAGAGAAATAATGTTCATTTTCTCTCAAATTCCCAATTTATTTTGGCCTTTTCTCTCCTTTGAGTTTCATTGTGCTGTTGGAGTCAGTCTGTGGATGTTTTCCAGCAACTTATAGTTCTAGGTGATATTCTGCATATCTAGCCTCAGTTCTGTATCTCTTTTAAAACATTTTCTATCGCTGGGCATGGGGGTGCACATGTATAATCCTAGCACACAGGAGACTGGAGCAGGAGGATTGCCATGAGTTTGAGGTCAGCCTAGGCTACATAGTGAGCTCAAGACCACCCTGAACTACACAGCAAGACTTGTCTCAAATAAACAACTAAACAAGAAGAACATTTCATTTGCTCACTCTAGATAATTTCTAGCAGCTAGTAATATAGAGGAAAGGATGTGCCTACCATGGGGTTTACAGGTGAGGCTAGTCCCTGCAGTTGTAAGTCCTCATTGCTTTTCATATTTTTACATGTGAAGAACAAGCTTAGTGATGCTAGGAGACCCTGCAAGTTCATACACTTCATACATGGAAGAGCTAAATTTTAGCTCCAAGTTTTCTGACTCCAAAACAACTAGATTGCAGTTTAGCTTGCCACAAAACTGCTCTCAAGTCCCATGGCCCTAATTCTTGGCTGCATGTTAGGCTCACCTGGAGGACTTTTATGAAGCAACCATAGCCAGGCCTCATTCCATGCCAATTAAACCAAATTGAAGCCAGAATATTAGTGAAGAGAATTTACATCATTCAAGCTATACTTTTTACCTCCACATTCTGATATTTTACCAGTAGGTAAGCTGAGGACCCAATCACACACCCCAAACTACATTGGAAGTCTCTTGAGTCTGTTTCTACAGTTCTTCCCATGTTGTAATCAAGTGTTAGAACATTTATTATGTACAAAATCGTAGGGGCATATGTAGTCATGGGTGAGTTTGATTATTCATATATAATATAGAAATGTGTGAGCATATGCAACTGCATGATTTTATGAATTTATAGATTCACATTTCATAGGCTTTGCAGCCAGATTGTGTAGTTCTAATCTTTGCTTCACTATCCAATCATAGGAAAATTACTTAACCTCTCTGTTCCTTAGTTAAGCTAGGATTAATAATAGTACTTAAATGAGTTAATGCATGTAAATTAATGAGACTGTTGATACATAGGAAGTGCTTCATAATGATAGCTATTGGAAAGTATGAGAAAGAGTATACTCAGCTTTCAACTTTTGAAACTAGTTACTACATTAATTGATTGCAAAAGAATTACAGTAGTCCAACTATGGGGTTGGGTTTGTATCTATCAGTTTTATATACTTTTTTATAGGCTTTTAACAGAGTCTAGGTCCTCATGTTTCATAATGTGCCATCTTCTCTATCATAGAAAATATGCTAATGTTCTAACTTATTTTCTCCTTTATCTGGGCTTACATTTCAGCTCAGGTTAGCAATGACTGTTTTTGTTAGAAACTGTCTCAGGCTTTTAGGAGGTTGCTCTAATGCAGATTAGTATATTACACCAGTCATTACTGGGTTATACTTGTTTATATGCAGAACAATCCTTGTCTCCTGACAGTCATATACAGTAAATACGCAATATTATAGAAAATACTGAATCATGGATGTGTGTTAAAACACTCATGAGGGTCTGAATGTTTTCTAGATGCAAGCAACACACTTAGGTCTAACCTTCTAGCCACCAACTTGGAGAATGTAACATAGTACACTCTGAGCATATATTATGTTATATTGTTAACATAATTGCTCAGATAATGGGATACAAATTAAACTGGTTGCTCAGGAACATCATAAATATTCTTTTCTACTAAGACAATTTTACTTAAGTTATAATGTTATATCTGATTGAATTAAAGAATGAACACTTTTCCTTTAGATGGGAGAAATATAGAGATAGTTTTGAAGAGAACTGCTATAACCAGCTGTCTACCATACTTCACTAACAGGATTAAAAAAGTGAATACTTCCAGTTATTTGAATATGTCTGATTATTTGAATATATCTTCAGAAGAACTGATGCCTTTGGATAAACATGAGTAAAAAGAACCAAACGATATTTTTAAAACGTATACAGTAATGATGAGTAGAATTTTTGAGCCTAGGGATAACTGAAGTTCATGTAAAAATCAGCCTTCAGGTATTATTTTTCATTATGCCCACCAGGTACAACTAAAGATTTGCATTTTGGCATGAAGGTTACTGAAAAAGAGAGATGGTGGCGGCTGGTACTAGTGGTTAAGTGTTAAAGGGTTTGTTTAAGTGGAGGCTCTCCTCTCTTGGGCCTTAAGGGGAGAAGTGATCTTTTGCTGTTGAGTTGCCTTACTGTGGTATTATAGCTGAGAACTAGGAAGAAAAAGACTGGAAGACTTCAAAGCACTTTCATTCTTAAGATTTTATAATTCCAAATTATCTGTTAGGGTTTGGTTTTTGTTGTTTAATTGATTGACTTTCTTTTTTTGTAATTAATACAAAAGGTCTGGCAGATGCCAAGCACTTGTCTTTGTCATTAGTTATGATGTGAGTATGCTGACAAAACCCCCAAATACTAAAATCAGTACTAATTTAGCTAGAGACTCTAGGTATTCCAAGACAGTAATTAGAACCTAAAAGATGTTAAAGGACTTTTCAAACTATTTTAAAATTAAATTTGCCTAAACTCTTCTAAATGATCTTGTAGATTTCCATAATAAACATTTCTCTTGTGGGATGTAAATAATCAAATCCTATTGCAGTGTAGAGTGATATTATAAACACTTAGCTAATCAGATTGTGAGAGTTACTCAAAATTCATAACCATGTAATTTTTGTGTAGAGAGAGGGTGCCTCATGCTGTGCAATTAATTGGTTTTATTAGTTATAAATTTGGTTGTTGCAAGCTAGCTTGATGGCTTAGTGCCTGCGGAGAATTAGATCTTGGTTTTTGACCTCATCGTGTACAAGTCAAATTTTAGGAAGGTATGGAAACCTTTCAGTGGGGACGGTGGCCTAAACCCTAAGAGGGACTTGCAGAGAAGTTGTTTCTTCTGTAACCAACTGGAGAGCTTTGAAGTTTTCTAGATCTCTTGTAATGTTTGGATGTTCTATAAATGAATGCTTCATTCTGTGCTCAAATTAGGTTTGTAAAGTAGAACATGATGTGGTGATTATAAGCAGGGCTTGGAGATCCGACGACCTGTGTTCAAAAACCTAGCTTTGTCATTTACTGTGCTTTTGGGCACATTTTAAATTTCTGCTTGCCCAAGTTTCTTCCCCTATGAAAGCATGATAATAGTAGGTCTTCACCCTTGGCTTGCTATGAGAATTTAAAGATTTGATCTTCATCGAGTGCTTAGCCCAGCTCATAGTAGGTACTCAGTAGACATTAGCTATTAATATAGGGAAGGTGAGAATTGGAATCTCTTTGAGCAAGGCAGTTTTAATTTAAAAAATGCTTAGGAGTCATGATTTCTATGAACTTTTTAGGAGAAAAAGGACCAGAAATATGTAAGAAAAGACAGAGGTAGAGCTAGATTCAGATTTTATTACTGACATTTACTAAACCACTGCCTAATGAGCTTGAACCCATCAAAAACTAAATTTCCTCAGCGCTTAAATATGATAAAATATCTTATCATTGAGAGTCACATAGGACAGATGTTTTGGAAATGCTACAGTGGTATATTTATGTAAACATATGAGTAAACATGGAAAGTCAACTATAATATATGATGTGAATTAGATCAAGCAAAATATTTTAAGTGGAATCAACTGCTGGAAGAGAGATGAATTTACTTAGAAGCTAGGTTTATTGATGAATTGATCATGAAGCAAGAGAACAGCTGTCACAAAAAAGAGATTGAAGCCAGGCATTGTGGCACACGCCTGTAATCCCAGTACTTGGGAGGCTGAGGCAGGAGGATTGTTGTGAGTTTGAGACTAGCCTGGGCTACAAAATGAGCTCAAGGCCAGCCAGAACTGCATAACGAGACCCTGTCTCAAAAAGACCAAAAAAAAAAAAAAAAAAAACCAGAAAAAAGAGACTGACATTGTTTGTTGATTGGTATTTGCTGGACACCTTGTAGGATTACTGTCCATTTTACAGATGAGGAGAATGAGACTCAGAGAGGTTAACCTCCTCAAAGTCCCTGTGTTAGGTAGCTTCCCTTTAGTGTAACAAACACCTGAGAGAGATCAACTTTAAAAAAGGAAAGGTTTAGTTTGGTCATAGCTTTGGAGGTTTCAGTCTGTTGGTAATCAGCTCCATTGCTTTAGGCTTGTGGCACCGTAGCACAGCACGGCAGGGGCACTGGGCAGAGGCAGCCCATTCACTTCATGGCTGGGTGTAAATAAGAGTGAGGGGTTGGGTCGCATTCTCCTTTTCAGGGGCACACTCCCAGTGACCTTCCATTAGGCACCACCTCTTAATGACTGCTACAACCTCCCAGGAGTGCCAAGTCTGGCACTCAGCCCTTACCACCAGGACCAGGGGCACATTCAAGATCCAAACTACAGCCATTCCCCTTGCTTGTAAGCAGCAGAGCCAAGACTTACCTTGAGGCTTTTTCGACTGCAGAGGATGTCCTAATACACCCTTGCTAATTAACTTAGTTCTGTTCATCAGATATTTATTGAGCACCCACTAACAATGCATTACTTTTAAAAACAGAAATTAATAGAAATTTCAAGTGTGAAGGAATCTGGGAAAATAATTTTGCCCATCTAAGACATTTTCTAGAAAGAAAGTAAAGTCAAGAATGACCAGACAGCTTTCGGGTCATCTGCTTTGGAACTAGGATTAAATTTTTATTCATTTGGTTGAGTTCTTGATTAAATTGTATTGCCATTGAATTGTTTTTAAAGCCTAATGCTTCATTAATTTGTATAGTACTTTACATTTTATTTGAGGGCTTTCTTTGGGGGAGATATTTGTGTATAGATTAGCAAAGTCCTCATTTCTTTCACCAGGTTATGTAAATTTTGGCAGAAGGCCGGACTCTTGTATACGCTGTCACCCAAATTTGAGTATAGGTTGGTTCGATACTTTATACTTTTTACATTATTACAGTGGCAACCAGTTATGAGCACAAAGAATGTAAACCTCTCAGCCTATTTGTGATTTGGAAATAGCTCTTGAGTCCTAGTCTTAATCCTGTATCAGTTGTTTCATTCAGTCCTGGCCACTATCCTATCCTGCCAGGTTCGTCTGCCCTTAGTCTAGGTTGGGCACGTACTTAACTAGAGAGCAGAGCGCTCCCTGCAGGTAGCCAAGCCCTTCATGTGTGAGTCTACTGCTCCCCACCCTGGGAAACCACTGAGCACCTGAGACTTCCCAACAAGGTGATGTGCCCCATGTGACTCCATCTCAGCTTTCACGAAGCAAGAGCAGAATGACCAGTTCGTATTTTCTTGGTAGAATTTGTAACCAGTTTCCTTCCAAAGAATGGTCTTTATGACATCAGGCATCACTGCAGGATACATTATATTATGGAAACAGGATTCAGTTTATTTATCCTTCTTTATTTTCCTGAATATCTAAAGAATGTCGTTTGAAAGAGAACTTACATAACTGTGAAGTTTGCTGTTTGTTATGTGATGATGATTGAATGAGTCTCATTAACCCCAAAGTACTCAAAGGTCTTGACTTGAACATGATGCCATGGCAGTTAACTACAGGTTTGGTAATTCCCCAAGCCTGCCCTTTAAGTACTTTTGTAATAGCAGTGGAGGGGCTAGTTTTCCATTTTGCCACAGATGTAAAAAACAATTTTTAAAACTTTATTTTTTAAAGTGCCCTTAGCCACAATACTCTTGGGGGTAAAAATGTACAGCAATAATAGTATGGGGAACTTGATGCAGAATGTAAGTTCATCTTCCCATCCTCCTACTGGGATTGAACTCACAGCTTTCTCACTAAACAATATCCCCGCCCTTGTTTAATTTTCTGAATTTTGGGATAGGATCTTGCTGTTTCCCAGGCTGGGCTTGAATTTACAATTCTCTGCCTTAGCCTCCCAGAGCGCTAAGATTATAGGTGTGCACCACTGCGCCCTGTGTTATAAATCTTAAGGTAGTGGAAGTTGAAAACTTAGATTCATTTATCTTTGTAATAATCCAGGCCTGAAACAATTAGAAGGGCAAGGGAGAGCAAGGGGAGGAGAGAAAGAGAGGGGAGTAAAGAGAAGGAAAGTTCTGCCTGTCTTGGTTGCAAGAAGTAGATGTTTTCACCTCATAGATTTATAAATACTACTTTAGGAGTCTTAAAATCAAGAATTTCCCTTGACCCTTACATTTTCTATTAAATACAGTTGTTCTGGAAGCTCTGTGAGGATAAAAGTAAGAGGTGTTCTGTACTGAGAAGACCAATGTGTTTGTCCTCTATAACCTGTCCTCCTGGAAAAGGCCTGGTCCGCTTGTGGATATTTATGTTATTGGCCCAGTATAGGAAGAGGAGCCTGCATGAAGTGCATCTTCTGCGGACAGTCAGGGCTCGGTCTCAGTGCGCTGTGGGGCAGCATCTGCCAAGGCACTTGGGGGAACTAGCAGGTTGGGGAGAGGACTTGACCAGAGCTGGTTCCCCTGTAGACACAAGGCTGGGAATGCATGGCAACATGTACTGGGTAGAAAACTGGAAAGGTAAGGCTTAAGACTAAGCAGGCCTCTGTGTTGGCAGCCTGAAAAAGGTTTGATGCCATGGCAAGGGCACCCTTGAATACAAACCTGGAAAGGATCTCAAGAAATCAAGCTCATTTGTTTGTCTTGGACAGCAGAGCCCAAGAGAGGTAGTATGCAGCTGTCCGGATTCTCATTCTTAATGTTTAAATCAACAGTGAGCTGGTGAACATAAATTTCAATGTGGTTTTTACTGTGGTTATATAATTGATTGAGTGTCGTTCTTGTGAAATCTAGGCTAAGTTACTCTTCCAGTGTGAAAGAACAGAGTGAATGCTGAAGCAAATTCCTGCCCTCTGGCATTTTGCTTTTCTCACTGTACTGCTCAGAGTAAATACTTCCTCTGTAAATACATAGGCTGTCCATAAATAATTATTTAAACACACTAAGTATTATCAGCAAGTGTTATTTGTTCCTTTGTCCTTCACATGTTCTGGAGTGCTTCCTATGGTATTATAGCAGTCATCTTAGAAAAGGAGCAAAGTAGGGTATAGACCACCAGAGCAGACACAAGGAAGGAGAGGAGCTTTGCTTAGTAAAATACAGAACTAGGCATGAGCAGGTGGAAATCAGCCTAAAACAAGCTCAGTTCCACTACCCACATCCTTGGTCTCACGGTTCTCAGAAGCTATGGCCTTCTGGCAGGATAACGGGTGAATATCAGAAACATACCAAGAGGATCTCACAGGTCAGAGGATAAGTAAGGTAGCTTGTATATGCCTGTGAAGGTATAGGAAGGTAAAGACTTCCTGTCCTGGTGCTAAGGAAAATCTGAATTTCCATGTAAATCAGTACTTTCAATTCCACATATATTTATGTTTTAATTATATAGTATATATTATATACATTATATATGTTCTAATAATATATAGATAGGTAATTATATATAACATGCCTGTGTTATTTTTGCTTATTATAGAAATATATAATAAAGAATTTAGGAAATATAAAAAATCACACAAGATTCTTTTTCCTATCTGGAGATAGATAACCATAATTAATGTTTTATTTCTTCCCATTGTTTCTTCTGTATGTGTCATTTTATTTTTTTTTTTAAAGTGGGATCACCTTAAATCTTCTTGCACTATGGGGGAATAAAGTTACCTGGCCCCATACTGGATATTAGGGATCCAGCTGTCTTTGGAAAGAACATTGACCTTGGGTATAATTGCAATGAGGAGACTGTCAGCTGAATGATTTCTTTCTCTTACTATCATGTTCTGATGGGGATCAAAGAATCTGAGAATTGGTGAAGACCTCAGAGGTCAGAGTCAGTGGAGCTGTGTGTTTAAATACAACATACATCTAGGGACAAGCAGGAACGGTTGACATTCACGGACAGTAGAGGTGAACCCTGTGCTAATGCCACGTACAAGTGGAAGTGGGGGCCCCACTGGGACACAAGGCGGCTCCTTGGTGGAGAGTGGTAGCTGGTGCCCCCCAGGAGCACAGCCCGTTCCAGATGCAGGAGGGAAGTGGAGCCTGCTAGCCTCATGATGTGGCTTCTTAGAATATTGTTTTCATTCTTTGACCATCAGTAGGCTGCTGCCAGTATCTCAGCTTTATTTCACAAAACTAAGTTTATTTTTAAAGTATTTATCACACAAGTACTTATAAACTGTATCAATGGACTATATACAAACTTTAGGGACAGAATCTTTACGAATTCTGTAACAGCTTTCCAAAATTAAAGAAATAAGTTTAAATTTGGGATTTGTTGAAAAACAAGTTTTTAATTAAGGAAGAGTCATCTTTCAGAAGATGGAAAAAAACTAATTGATTCAAAATCTTATTTTAAACTGTTGAAAATACTTTAAAAGAAGAGAATTAAAGCTATGACATTCAGCTTCTCTTAATACCTCTGGTGGAATCAGTTGTCTGGAACCTGTGCACTGATCAACTTCTGGAAGCACAGCAAATTGAGCTAATGGCTCATCTCCTCATATACACCCGTGGAAATGCCAGATAAAATAAAACTAACATCAAAATATCCACCTCCTGACCATACTTAGAAATAAACTAAAATGACTAACTTTTGTTGGTAAGAAAGATGAAAGGAAGGAGCAAAGGGCAGAAGAAACTGGCCTCAGCTCTAAGCAGTAAGTGTAGACACATGTTTCCCTGCAAACACAATATATAGACATTTTTATACTATGCTAAGTATATACCTGTTAAAGAAACTGGGATGGGGAAAGAAGAAAAGGAAAGGAAAAAAAATATATATGTATATATAAATTATACTACTAATTTCTGTTAATTCATTGAGAAGAAAGGTTTGTGCTAATATTGTTTGGATAATTAAATGCCTATTATATGCTGAGTAACTAATTTAAAGGTAACAATATGCAATGTATTAACCATTTTTACTCTCCTATTGTTTTGAGATTTTTTTCTCTCTTTAAAATAACATTTAAAGAAGAACATTCCTGTTAGATGTTTGTATAGATAGATTTTTGACTACTCCATTTATATATCAGACTGAGACCCTTGTTTTATGGAGCATTTTAAATCTTGAGTTAAAATTGTCACAGTCTGTTCCAATCCCTCCTTATACCCTCAAGTCCTAGGCTAGAAAACTACATATTTATCTCAAGGATATTTAGGTCTTACATTGTATAACTTTAGGATGATTATTAAATATATACTCGTTGTTACTTTTCTCCTTGCTGAGAAAAAAAAACCCAACATTCACAAGTTAAAGGAGGAAAGGCTTATTTTGGCTCAGAGTTCATACAGGTTTTAAGTCCATAGTCAGGTGGCTCTCCAAGGCAGGGCAGCATAACAGAGAGGTGTGGCAGAGAAGAAACAGTTCATGATGTAGCAGGCAGAATGTAGCAAGTAGCAGCAAGCCTACTTTCCCTTTTTATGCCATCCAGGCTACCAACCTTTTGGATAATGTCACCCAGAAGTATGCTAATTCTAATCCATGAGCTAAGGTAGTAACACACAGCCTTGATCCTGATATCACACACCCTGTATCCAACTAGCTCTAAAATGCCCCACCTTATGAGCGCATGAGGCTTTCAGGGGACATCTAGACATGAGCCATCAGAGACTCTGATCATTCATCTCTGCAAAAGTCTAGAAGAGCATCTTTTAAACTTGATTATTGTGGTAAAATATATATAGCACAGACTTTGCCATTTTAACCACATTTAACTATATAATTAAGTGGTTTTAATTATATTCACAGTGTTGTACAACTATCATTATCATCTGTTCAATTTTTTTTCATCATCCCAAACAGAAACTTTCTGACCCTTAAGTAATAACTCCCATTCCCTCCTGTGCCCACCCCCTGGCAATGTGCAATATGTGTGTGTGTGTGTGTGTATGTATGTATGTGTGTGTGTGTGTGTATATATATATATATATATATATATATATATATATATATATATATGATCTAAATTTACTTATTCACATAAGTGGAGTCATTCAATATTTGTCCTTTTGTGTCTGGTTTATTTTACTCAGTGTAATGCTTTCAAGATTCATCTTAATTTGTTTATGGCTGAAATAATATTCCATTGCGCTTGTATACCACATTTGGTGTTAATCTTTCATCAGAGGGCAGATACTTGAGTTTTTCTCCTTTTTTTCCCGCTTTGGTACTGAGAGTCAAACTCAGGACCTTGTGCTTGCTAGGCAAGCAGCTTGTCCCATGGAGCTATATCCCCAGCCCATTTTTCTACTTTTTAAGCATTGTGAACAATGCTGGGCAAACACTGGGTGCACGTATTTGAGACAGTAGAATAACATTTTGCAGTGTTCTTGATTTCACTTGTGACTAAAATTACTTCAGTATAACTTAAATATGCTCAAACATGAAACTAACTTAACTTCTCTTATATACCTATACAATTAAAATATTTTGGATTAAATAAGACAAACTATAAAATCAATACATTAAAATGAACATTTTCCATCAAATTGTGTTTACTGAAAATAAATTGCTTATATTGATTTTGATAGATTTGTTTTTTTGATAGTTTTGTTGAAGTTGATTTTTGATAAAAAGATATTTTAGCAGTGAACTAATAATACAGTATCAAATCCATTATTTTGATAGGCAGTGCATTCACTAGATTATCTCAGAATGGAAATCTGGAAAACAATACAAAAACAGTAATTTAATGAAAAACTATATATTGCTTAATTACTGTAGCAGTTTCATCAATGAGCTGTTGTTGGAAACAGGTGCCTATAAAAGTTAACCCCCCACAAGAAAGATAACCCCCAGAATCCACCCACTCGCAATCAGGTACTGACAGCTACAACACAGGTTTAGTTATGCCACACACTTATTTCTACTGGAGCTGGTTTGAATTGCTAACATCTTGGTATCAGCTGAGCTTTTTCGTTACTAACATATAACTTACTCTGCCTATTTTGTGGTAGCCCATTTCCATACAACTAGTACAGCACTGGAAAGTCATGTTTTGTTTTGAATGTCATTAAATCAGATTCTTAGTTTATTAAATAAGAACCTGAAGTCTTATTCCAGGAAAATGTATTATACTGCAGAAGAGTAGTTCTGTCTGCATAATTGTAAAAAATTAAAATATGAGCACAAGAATGGGATGTAGGATTTTGGTTGTTATTTTGGCATTTGCATTTGTGTGCCCAAGAGCTGCTAAACATGCTAACCAACTCCTAAAAAGATAAATCCTTCTCCACAAGGTATTATTTGGTAGTATCGTCAATGAAAACTATTGGGAACATTAAAAATTCCATCGTACTAATGTATAAAATGGTCATCCAAGGATTCAGATATTCCTATATTTATTCTTTATTGATATAAATATTTTAATGAGGGCTGGGGATATAGCTCAGTGGCACAAGCCTACCCGGCAAGCACAAGGTCCAGAGTTTGATTCCCAGTACCAAAAAAAAAAAAAAAAATTTACACAAAATTCAGACATCCTAAAGAATACACTGAAAGATAACACTCTCCCCATTTGACAAATACTGGTGCAAACATGAATTCTTCTGCTTTGAAGAATTGAATTCCAAGGCTTTATTCCATTGAATTCCAAGGCTTTATTCACAAAGAGTTGTTCTGCCACTTAGAAATAGGCCAACTCGTGATTTCTAAGCTTCACATAAACCTTATTTTTGTAACAGCGTTCCTTTATTATTTCATTATGAGAATAGAATTGCCATCAGATGAATAGTTGTGTTGGCTCATTAATGCATTTTCTTCTTACTTGGCAAACTCAACTATGAGAAGAAGATTGCTTGTGAACACAGAGCACTCAAAGAGTGTTAAGGAATCATTTGGCTAAGCAGTGATAGCCCCCTTCAGCACCTATTTTAGTAGGAGAAAAACACTGTCAAATTAACACTCATAAGTGTCTCCTCTAATCAATGATGATTTTTCTTTCTCTGGAATCTGTATTAGCCCCCTGCCAACCCTCAGGCCTCTGTTTCCTATCTAGTTGCATCACCTTCAGAAGCAGCTTCACAGAATGTGTTTTTAATGAAATCTCAACTCTCACCCTATGGAAAAATGTATAGCAAATAACTCTAATTCCTACTGTGCATATTCCCAAGGAGAGCTCCCTTTCTGACACCAGCTTTTCTATTAATTGCTGACATTCTTCTCGATGATACCCTTTCTGGGGTAGAGGGGCTTAAAAATCTGCTTTTTACTGCCAATAATATACCTTTCACTTAAACATTGAATCTTTTCTATATTTAATTTACATGATTTAGTACTTCCTTGTATTTATAATTGTTGATTAGCCATTTTATCTGCATAAAACAAAATTATAATAAATATATGTGATTTATCTACAGTGTCATTCTGTAGACTATAGTATGTTTTTTCATTTTAAAAATTAAGTTTAATAAATAACATAATTTAATTTTGCTATGCCTCTCCAGGACAGTTTTCTAGGGTTAATACCTTTCAGTGTGTGCCAGACCCCTCAGGCCACTAATGAAGGTCAACTCACTGTCATACATTTATAGCTTCTTGCATGAAAGACAGCAGTAATATATTTTAAGTGAATTATTAAACAAATAATACAATGGTATTGTCCATATTTATGAAAAATATTTGAAACCTCTACCTTAATTTTGATTCATTCAGCTGACAGAAGTTTAGACTTGTTGCAGCTTCCCAAAGAGATAGATAGTCTTAGTTACCTTTCTTTTGTTGCTCAGGCAAAATACCAGACACGGAAGGTTAAAGGAGGAAATGTTTATGTAGCTCACAGTTTATAGAGGCTTCAGTCCATATTGGTTGGCTCCAAGGCAGGGTTGCACATTGCAGAAGGGCAACAACAGCTCGTGGCAGCAGAAGACAGCAAAAGCAAGAGAGGAGAGCAAGCCTCTTTCTGTTTCTTATATCCAGTCTACTGGGATTAGGGTGGTGCCAATCCACTCAATGGACTGGCACCCACCATTAACCCCAGCACCCTTAATCCTAGCATTGCACTACGAATCAGTCATACACTCTAGATTCAGCCACCTCCAAAAAAGCCCCATCTAAAACTGCATGAGGCTTTGTGTGGAGATCTAGACACAAACCATAACATATGTCTTTATTAATATAAGTCCAGGAAAATTGAATTTGGTATATATTCTATTAGATTATTATAAATATAAAATTTATGCAATTTTGCATTTGACTTTTGTACAGGCAGAAATACTCAGTGTCCTGAGTCACAGAAACATCATCCAGTTTTATGGAGTAATTCTCGAACCTCCCAACTATGGTATCGTCACAGGTAAGAACTCATTATTTGACTTCTTCCTTTCTCCAATTACCTAGCTTTAGAATCCTTAATAGGCTAAAATGCTTAATATTAGGTTCAGTCATGAATTGTGCGCTACTGTCAGATGTCACTTTTGTTGCTGTAAAGCATTAATAAATCTGATTATATCAATATAATTAAGAATGGTGTTTCTACTTCTACCCATGCTTAATTGTGCTAATTATATCTGTGTAAATGCTATTTAGATTCACTTGCAGCTGTAATACCAACTTAAAGGTGCCATTTAACTAAAACTTCATTTAATTAGCTGAAATGAGAGATGTTTTTTAACTCTGTGACCTTTTGTAAATTAAGATTTCTTGAGGTATTCGTGTTGTAATTCTTTGCAAGGCATTTTAATCTCATTAGAGCATTCTTCAAGGTCTCCGATGTGAGAACAGTATTTTTTAGGTTTGGTCATCTGAACTGATAGTGACCTTGAGCTACATTATCATGTAATTTGGAGCTGCGATTTTAACTGGTGGAAATACCATTTCTAAAAAGGAGCACATAGAAAATTTTTCTACATGGAAACACAGAAAGACACAATTTTTAATACTTAATGCTCATATTTACAATGACCAGTTTAAATCTGTAAAACTGTAATGTATAATTTTACACTAAATTTTGATCGTGTTTATCTTATTTCTTTTCTTGTTGTTGAGACAAAATACCTAACACCCAAATTTAAAGGAAGAAAAGTTTATTTAGCTCACAGTGTGTAGAGGTTTCAGTTCATAGCTGGCTCCAGCGCAGGGTAACCTGGCAGAGGGGTACTAAGTGACAAGCAAGCAGTGATGCTCTTTCTGTCCTTTACATTGTATCCAAGGTGGGCAATCTTAACCCTTGCATGGTACCATAAGTCCCAGCATCACACACCCTAGATCCAGCCAGCTCTGAAAAGACCCGCTATGACCACATGAGGCTTTGGGGGCTCATCTAGACACGAGCCATAACAAGATTCTTTATTGTGGCAGTTCTTTATTGTAACAAAAACAAATAAGAAAGCCTTAAAAACTGGCCCTGTCTTCTTCTACTGTAACAGCAAGAGCTTGGATTGTCTTTACAGAAAATAACATGTCTTTAATAGAAAGAATTGTTTTAGGAACCTTCTTTATTTTGTGTTTGTTTGTTCATTTGTTTTTTTGAGACAGGGTCTCAACTATGCAGTTTAGGCTAGCCTTGAACTCACTGATGTAGCCCAGGCTGACCTCAGACTCACAACAATCCTCCCTGCCTCAGCCTCCTGAGTGCTGGGATTATAAGTGTGTGCCACACCATGCCTGGCAGGAACCTTCTTATAAATTCTCTCACCTAATATTATAATAATCCTGTCATGGTTGATACTTTGCGTCAACTTGGGGAGTCTAGAGGTTTGGCTGAGTGACTCAGCAGGAAGCCAGGGTGCTTACTTTGTACATATGCTGAGCCTGTGGAAGACCAGGTTATGTGAGTGCTACACGCCCCCCTGGGTGGGGATAGCCTGTTTACAATGTAAAGGAGCAAAAGAGGCTGCCTGCTGCCATTCCTTCCTTTGCTTTTGTGGTTTTTGCTGTATTCTGCTGCCATGAATGTTTGTCCTGTGCCATGTGCCACCCTGCCTCTGAGCCAGCCAAGTATGACTGAACTCTCCACAAACTGTAAGCTAGATAAACCTTTCTTTCCTTCATTTTGGGCACTGGGTATTTTGTCTCAACAATGAAAGAAAAGTAACCAAGACAAATCCTTACATGATAAATAAACTAATTTGTTTTTACAAGATGTTGACTTAAGTAACTTTCCTAGCTAGGTCAAGTGGTACACATTTCTTAGGGTGGTTTTTTCTAGAAGCACTTCTTACACATTACCAGGCTCGAGAAGGCTATAAGCTTATTTTTTTCAGTTCACAGGGACATAGTTACTGTCATTTTCATCCTCTGGTGACAGATAGTTTTATATGCTTTTGCAATTAAGTAATGTTTTTACCTAGATTCTTACCTAGAGGGATTTTTATCCTCCATTTACTCCATTTGGTTCTATGCCAGGAATGAGGCGTATCAGCTTTCTCCTGTATTTCCTGTATTAACATGAATACCTCAGAATGGTTTCTATTGTTAGAAGTAAAATGTCTGACCTTTCATGTCTGATTTCTGATTTCAAGTTAAACCTTTCTCTGACTCAATACCATATCTGCTTGCTCTTTGTCCCCAAGTTGTACATATTTACTTTTCACTGGTTATGTTTATAGATCTGAATCCTGTTTTCTATCTTTATTTGTGGCCAATATTATTATCTACCCGGTATTATTCCTGGTAGATTAGAAACGGAGAGGTTAGAAACTGTTCCCTCTTTTATACCTTTAATGTGTAATGCTTTGGAGAAGATTCTTTTAGCTTACCTAAGTCAGTGGGCTATTTATGGAGTTCTCTTATGTTCAGAGGTGAGGATGAAGAATAAAAAAGGGACTTGAATCATGGTATAAATTATGTTTTCCAAAAGGATGCTATCTCAAGAAGATGTAAAACACATTCATTCTTTGCTACATATTCAATCTGAATCATCTCATTCAAAAGTGGAAGAATCCAAGTTGTTTGATGAGTAAGCTTGATTTTATTTGGTATTTATACCAAGTAAACTATGTCTATATTCCTAAAGATTTAGTTTTAACTAAACATTTATTCAAATCTTCCAACATTCTGCAGTGCTCAAGTCATGGTGTTTGGGTAGCCAGCTGTGCATATGTCAGCTAAACAAATTTGGGGGTGAAAGATCAGATGGATTAGAGATGATGGCACTTACCCTGCCTTTTGGAATGAACACAAATAAGCCCTAGTGTAGGATATGAAGGGAAGAATAAAGGCAGGCAGGTGGAAGACCTTCATCCCCAAGCCTACATGCCTCTCTATGAACCTCATCCCCTGTATCAGAGGATAGAGGTTCTGAGGGAGGAAGTTTGAATGGCTGAAGTTCATTCAGCTGGGTTTTGTTGTTGTTGTTAATACAAAAGGTTGTTGCAGCAGGCAGCTGTTGTCACTCATCCTGAGGGCTTAAAAGAATGACTGTCAGAGTGATGGGTTGGATTGAGTGATGGGATGGGAATTGGAAGATGTGAGATCTTGACTCTTCCAAAGCTTCATAGATGGGTCGTTGAAGATCTCTCTGTCTCAGTTTTCTCAGGTGGATGAAGAGACTAGAGATGACTGGGAGAGTGAACGTGTGTATGTCTACATATCTGTTTTGTGTTTGCTGAAACCTTTCATCACAGAACTGTTTATATTAGGACATGGGGAAATGTCTGAGAGGCAGCTAACAATTTATTTCCTTTAGAAGGGATCTACGAAGAAATTGGGTAACAGACTCCAAAGTCAAAAGAAAAGATGCACTAATGGGTCCTATTTTCTTTGATCTTTGGAATCCCCTTAATTCTGTGCTGTTCCCATTTTCTGCCCCCCCCTCGCCCACTCTCTTGCTCTCGCTCTCTTTCTCTCTTGCTCTCTCTCGCTCGGTCTCGCTCTGCCATGCTCTCTCTCACTCTTTTTCACTCTCTCTCACATACACACTAAGAGTAAAGACAGAGTTCCGGGGGAATGTGATTTAGGGTTCCCAGAGGCTCATGAAATTGCACCTTTGTGCTCAGGGCTGAAGGGCACCTCTTGTTTACTACTTTTCCGTATTACTCCTACCAGCACATTCAGGCCACTAGTCCTGCATGCCTTGTCAACAGACCCAATTTCTCATTAAACTTAACCATGGAAAACAGTAATTTTTAAGAGCCCAAACTCATTTCCTTTAACTTAATCTTGATTTATTCTAAGTACAGATACATCCAGTGTACATGTTTTGATGTTATGCTGGTCATTTCATATTAGCTAATTATCTTTTTTTGCTTTTGTTTTTTTGAGAGAGGGTCTTACTGTGTATTCAAGGGTGACTTTGAACTCACATATAAGCTGGGCATGGTATACATGCCTGTAATTCCAGTACTGAGGAGGCTGAGGCAGGAGGATTGCCTTGAGTTTGAGACCAACCTGGGCTAGAGTGTGTTCAAGGCCTGTCAGAACTATGTGGTGAAAGCCTGTCTCAAAACAAACAAACAAGTAAATAAAAAACAAAACAGTGAACTTATTACTATGTAGTGTAGGCTGGCCTTGAATCCATGAAATCTCCCTGCTGCTGCCTCCAAAGTGCTAGGATTACAGGTATGTGCCACTACATCCAGCATTACTTAAATTATCTTTATGTGGTTTTCATCTTCACTGTAGTCCATTTCAAATACAGTAGAAACCAGGAGTGGTATTTCCTGCCTATAATCTCAGCACTCAGGAGGCAGAGGTGAGAGGATTGCGTAAGTTGGAGGCCAGCCTGGGCTACATAGTGAGTTTAAGCCCAGGTTGGACTACAGAGTGAGGCCCAATCTCAAACAAACAAACAAACAAAACAAAACAAAAAAGTAGTTTTTGGATCTCAGCATTATGCTGTCTGTGGATATTTATCCCAAGCTTTAAGTATCCAGTGGCATAACATAGGGTTGTTGGATATTTCAGTTTCATGAGTTTATAAGTATAACTCATTGCTTTTTAACACTGTCATTAGAAAACTGATTTCGGGGACACTCTGAAATTGCAGATGAGACCCTGTGGCTCCAGGAACACTGTGTGTGTGTGTGTGTGTGAAATTTTGTTGCCTTTGTCGCCCGCCCTCCTGCCCTGACGTTGAGATAGCAGCAGGAGTCTGCAGTGCTCCTGCCCCACAGCTGTCGTTCTCCTCCTCTGCCTCCCCCCAGCTTGCTTGCGTAGGGGTGGGCTGTGAGGCTTGGCAGCTTTGCCGCCAGTTGAGAGTGCTCACTACCCTGGGGCAGTGGGCAGGGCCCGCATTCAGCTGCATTCTTGGTAAAAGTGATATTTCTGGTGACAGGAGAACGGGATGGCTAACAGTTCTGTCAGCCTGGACTAATGGTTGTGACTGGGGTAAATATATTCCTGAGCGAGGCCACATATAGGCAAGATGGAGAAGAGAAGGCCCTGTGTTCACATACTCCTGTGCTTCTTGAGACTGTGCAATTTTTGTAGGAGACAAAAAGGGGCCATGAAAAGTAAAAGCTGGGACAGACTTGGAAAAGCCTACAATTCGAGTGTGTTCCTGCCGCTTACACGTGGGTCCTTCAGCCTGGGATATTTGAGCAAAACATCTTCCTAATCACTGGCTGATCAGTAATCTGTACAAATATAGGATGACCTGTAAAAGGCTAGATTTATAAATAGAAGCAATATTTTGATTTTAAAAAACTTGGCAAAGATATTAACTGGGGACATGGGGAGAGGCAGATTTAATAAATTTAGCAAGTTATTCAGCAAAATCAAGAACAACCTTTGGGGGTCCTTTGGGGGTAAAGTAAGAATTCAGAGTTTCCATAATATACTATCTAAGCTGTCCAATTATAGGAAATGAAACATGTGATGAAATAGGAATTTATAGCCTATCTTCAGGAAGAAAAATTGTTAGAATAATCCTTCGATTACACCCAGTTGTTAACAGACATAAATTTCCAAACAGCAGATTGTCATGTTTTTGTTTTTGTTTTTGTTTGGAGACAAGGTCTCACTATGTGGTTCAGGCTGGCCTTGAGCTCACTTTGTAGCCCAGGCTGGTCTTGAACTTGCAACAGTCCTCCTGCCTCAGCCTCCAGAGTGCTGGGATTACAGGTGTGAGCCACCACGCCTGGCCACCGAACAGCAGGTTGAAAGAACTAAAGCATATGGTGTTCAAAGAATTAAAGGAAAATATGAAAACAGTGATTCAACCAATAGAGAATCTTAAGCAGATAGAAATGATTATTATTTTTGTAAAGGGCCCAGTGGACATCCTGGAGGTGAAAAAGAATAATTGACATGGACATTTTTCTAGAGTGATTTAATGGCACCTAAAGACAAAGAATCTTGAAAACAGAAGAGAAAAACAAGTCCTGATGTACGAGCGGTCAGTAGTGTGAGCAGGGCTGATGTGTCACTTACAGTAACAGAGACCAAAAGCCAATAGTGATATTGAAAGTATTAAAAGAAAAAGACGTACAGCAAAAGTATCTTTTTAAAGTGAAATAAAAATAAAGCTATTCCTGGACAGTCCTGCTTTATAAGATCTCTACAGGAGTACCGGGCTGCAGGTATGCTTCAAGCTGAGGTGGAATGACCCAAGGTAAGTAAAATCCACAGAAAGAAGTAATTGGAATGGGAAATGGGGAATATATGAGTTAGTATGAAAGATTCCTTAAATATATTATTTCTTCTCACAGTACCTTTAAAAACAAAATTTTACAAAGCCATAAGTTTTATGTTGACTTTAAAACAGATGCAAATACAATATATCACAATAATGGAATAAAAGACAAAAGAGAAGTTATATTGTGAAAAGTGTGTATAAAAATTTTATATTTTATATTAGTAGTCACCTGAGGTGATTGTGCAGTAAGATGCATTTTAAATTCCTTGAGTTATCACTGAAAAAGTCATTCAAATACAGTTAAAAAAAATGACCAGGGAATTACAGTAAAAAACTGACCAAGGGACTAAAATGATACATTAAAAAGATTAACAGAAAAGAGTGTTAAGGAAGAGCAGCAGACTAAGGAAGAGAGACATGTAGGAAATAAGATAGTAAATGTAAACCTCACTGAATCAATAATTACATTAAATGTGAATGGTCTTAACATGCCAGTCAAAAGGCAGAGATTGTCAGACTGAATAAAAAACCAAGATTCAACTAAAGTGTCTACAGTAGACATGTCTTAGATTCAGAGGCACAAATGGGTTGAGGGGAAAAAGGTAAAGAAAGATGTACCATGCAGACAGTGGTGTGAGAGAACCGCAGCAACTGTATTCATTTCAGACAAAATAGACTTAAGGAATATTACTAGAGAGAAGTACAGCCATTTTATTATGATAAGGAGATCAGTGTGTCAGGAACTTATAGTAATTGTAAAGCATATATACCTAACAACGGGTCTTCAAAGTATTTGAAGCAGAAACTGACTGAACTAAAAAGAGAAATAAACAACAGTAACTGGTTTCAGTCCTCTTCTCACTATATTACTTGATAGAAAAACTAGATAGAATCAGCACAGGCAAAGAAGACTTGGAGAACACTTTTAGCTAACTACTAAATCACAGATACATGGCTCATTCCTGAACAGAGAATATGTTTATTTCAAGTACATATGAATTCTTTTTGAGAATACAGCATAAATTAGCCATGAAATAACTTTCAGTACATCTAAAAGATTTTATCATACAGTGTATGTTTTTCAGGTCAAGACAGAAATCACAATGGGCTTGTAATATTTTAAATTGCAAGTAGTCAAAATTAAAGAGTATAGATGAAGCAGCACCAAAAGGGAGGTTTATTACTTTCAGCACTTATATCAAAAAAGAAGACAGATCGGATGTTGATAGCCTAACCTTCTTCAACCTTGAAGAAACTACAGAAAGAACAAAATATAGAGTAATCCAGCAGAAGGAAATAATAAAAATTAGAACTCAGTAAAACAGAAAAGTTAATGAAAAGATTGGTATTTATAAAGAGGAACAAAATTAGCAATTCTTTACCTAGATTAACTGAGAAAAGACTGAAGATACACATTAGCAAAGTCAGGAGTGAAAGAGAGGACAGTGCTATGACTCCTACAGAAGTTTTTTTTTTTTTAAGTTAAAGAACGAAAAACACTAAGAAACATACACACAGTAGCACAAGAACAGTACAAAAACCAAACTACAGATAAGGTGGCAGGGGATGAACAGTGGTTGTTGTATTACACGTTGGTGGCTGCAAAGTGTATACTCAGGACAATACAAATAGACATACAAGGTTGATCAAACAATTAATCACCGATTGTTTCCCACATCAATATGACATGAGACAACAGTGCAACCATGTCAGCCATCCCGCACATACATACATACCTACTCAGCTATCCTCCTCTTCCTCCTCTCCTTCCCTTCATCCCGATTGCTCTCTACCCTTGAGCAGTCTCCCTTCATACCTCCCAATCTATATTCTCACCTCCGGATTCCTACACTAATGATACTATACGCTGTTTTCACATGCACATCTGGTTTACCTCACTTATGAGTACGGTCTTTAATTGTGACCATTTGCCTATGAAAGCCCCTAGATTGTCTTTCTTTACAGCTGAATAATATTCCATTGTGTAAAAATGCCACAGTTTTTTAATCCAGTCCTCTGTAGATGGATATTTGGGTTGTTTCCATTGATTTAGCTATTACAAATTGTGCTGCTATAAACATGGGTGCACATATATCACAGTGATTTGCTGTTTTCAGATCTTCTGGGAAAATCCCCAGAAGAGGGATAGCTGGGTTGAGTGGGACCGCTAGACCTAGTTTGCTGAGGAATCGCCAAACTGATCTCCACAGTGGTTTCACCAGTCTGCATTCCCACCAGCAGTGCAGCAGAGTTCCTATTTCTCCGCAGCCTCGCCAGCATTTGTTATTGGACGATTTCTTGATGCTGGCCAATCTTATTGGGGTGAGATGAAATCTCAATGTTGTTTTTATTTGCATTTCTTGAATGACTAGAGATGTAGAACATTTTCTCATATATTTACTTGCCATTTGTATTTCTTTATCTGAGAAGTATGTATTCATCTCAAATGCCCATTTCTGGATTGGGTCTTTGAATTTGGACAGGTTCATGTTTTTTAATTCTTTGTATGTTCTAGATAGAAGGCCTTTGTCCAAGGGACAGCCACTTAGGATTTTTTCCCAATCTGTAGGTTTTCTTTTTACTCTGCTGGTGATTTCTTTAGATGTCCAAAAACTTTTCAGTAAGATGAGGTCCCAGTTATGGGCCACAAGGTCAAGTCAGGTGGAATCACAATCCCCGACCTGAAATTATACTACAAAGCTACTGTAATAAAATCAACCTGGTACTGGCTCAAAAACAGACCTGAGGATCAATGGAACAGACTGGAAGATATAGCTACAACCACAAAAATACTCAGTCACCTAATATTTGACAAAGGGGCCAAACAAGCTCACTGGAAGAAAGATAGCCTCTTCAATAAATGGTGCTGGAAAAATTGGCTTGCCACTTGCCAAAGACTGAAAATAGACCCAAGTCTATCACCATGCACCAAACTCAAGTCAAATGGACCACAGATCTCAATATTAAAACAGAAACACTGAATCTATTGGAAGAGAAGGTAGGTAAAAATCTTGAAGACATAGGAGTAGGCAGAGAGTTCATGAAGAAAAATCAAACTGCAAGGGAAACACTTCAGAGAATCAATAACTGGGATCCTACAGAAGTTTTAAAGGATTATCAAGTTTGGTGCAGTGCCACATGCCTATAATGCAGTCCCAGCATTCCAGAAGGCTGAAGGAGGATTGTAAATTCGAACTCAGCCTGGGCAACTTTGCCAACTCAGTGATAGCCTGTCTCAGAATTGAAAACTTAGAAAATGGTGGGGGCTGTAGCTAAGTTGAATGTCCTTGGTTCAGTCCCCAGTGCTGCCCTCCACAAAATCAGGGACTGTTTTGACCAGCCTCATATTAGCAAATAGAAAATTTAGATGCCGTGAACAAATTAAAAAAAGCACAAATCATCAAAACTGACATTAAAAAAATTAAAGCTCAGTAGACCCATAAGAAAAAGATTGTTGAATTTATGATTTTAAATATTTCCATAAAGAAAAGCCTACCACCTAATGGAATATTGTCTGAAATTGCAAGACTGGTTTAACATTTGAAATCAGTTCATGTAAGGCACTATGATAGATAATAGAATAAAAAGCAAAAATTTTGAATCACTATTGTAAGATGCAGAATAAGAATTTGACAGAAAACACCCATTGACAGTGAAAAAGTTTAGCAGACAAGGAGTAGAGGGCTTTATCTTAACTTGATAAATAGCATCTACAAAAATCTACATTTAAAATTGTACTTAAGTCTGGTGTGGTGGTGAATACCTATAATCCCAGTACTTGGAAGGCTGAGGCAGGAAGATCATTGCAAGTTCAAGGCTAGCCTAAACTACATAATGAGACCCTGTCTCAAAGAAATAAATTAATTTAGTTAAATATTTTTTAGTGGTGAAAAGTTTCATGTTTTCCCCAAGACTGAAAATAAAACTAGGTTCCACTCTGACCACAGTGTATTCAATGTTGTACTAAAGATTTTAGTCCAACCGGGCAGGAAAAAGAAATAAAAAGCATCCAGATGGGAAAGAAAGAAGTAAAATTTTAATAACATTCTGCATTCCTGTACTTAGAAAATCCCAAAGAATTCAGAAAAAAGTACTAAGACTAACATATATATTTAGCAAGGTTACAAGGTTCCAACTTAATACCATACACAAAAGTTAACTCAAAACTGATCATAGACCTAAATATAAATACTAAACCTCTAAAGCTTATAGAAGAAAAATAGAAGAGAAACTTCATGGCTTTGGATTAGTCATTCTTAAATATGATACAGAGTGCAAGCCCGTAAAAGAAAAATCAACAAATTGGGATTCATAAGAGCTAGAAATTTCTGCTTTTTGAAAAATTATCTTCTTAAGGGAATGAAAAGTGACAGATTGAGAGAACTTTGCAAATCATATATCTGATAAAGACTTGTATATAGAATAAAAGAACTCTTAGAATTCAATAAAACAACCCAGTTTATAGATGAGCAAAAGATCTAAGTAGACATTTTTCTTGATAACATTCATAATGGGCTAATAGTAAAAGATGTTCAACTTTATTAGTTAATAGGGAAATGCAAATTAAAAGCAAGATCCCACTAGAATTAAACACTAGAATGGCCACAATAAAAATGACACCAAGTGTAGACAAAAGTGTGGAGAAACTGAAATCTTCATTTTTAGAGAGACTATAAACTAGTACAGCTTCTTGAGAAAGCAATTTGACCGTCTTACACAAGTTACATACAAACTTACTGTGTGATCTGCAATTCTAAAGTGGCCTTGGACTATTTGGGTTGTGATAATGGTCAGCCAACTAAAAATCATCAAATTATACATTTTTTGCCAGTAATGTTATAGTGTATAGTTTATACTTATATATGATTATTTTCTATCACTTTCTTGACTTTCTCTTGTACTTAAATTTTAAAGGCTGCTCTAAATCCTGATGCAACAAGGATTGATTTGTTGACATTGTCACATAAGCTCTCTGATTTATGTGTTTGATATTATCCATCTCATAAGAATAACAGCCTTTAAAGAAATACCTGTTTATATATACACCTTTGTTTTAAATATATTTTTCCAACACTTCTCTATGTTTCTGAGTTCCAGATAAATGACTTCTGATTCTGGACTAAAAGTTCATTATTCATTCTATGCCAGTGAGCTTCTCTTTGACAGATTTTTTTTTCAGAATGTTACTAACTTTTAGAAACCATAGCATTTTATGATTTTATATAATGTGATGTTTTTGATGTTATGTTAAAATATATTTTCTTGATGAAAATGTAAAGTCTAATTGCTGAAATGTACTTGGGTTTTAATTATGTGCTTATCTTTCCTTTTGAAATAGAATATGCTTCTCTGGGATCACTGTATGACTACATCAACAGTAATAGGAGTGAAGAGATGGATATGGATCACATTATGACTTGGGCCACTGATGTAGCCAAAGGTAATATTGCTTGGTGTTTTCTTTCAGACTTGGTGAAGCAAGCATTTTCCTACTCTATTCTAGGGATGTATATCAGATAAATATTACTCTATGTCCTTAGATACTCTTGCTTTTGCAGACCAAAAGGAGTATGAATTCTTCAGTTCACAGATCATTACCTTCTGAATTTTTTTTCTCTCTTCTTTCCTTAAAATCAAGTTCTACAAAATCAGAAAATTCTGGGGCAGACATTTTTGCCATGTTTTATGACATTGTAATTGAGCAGCTCACTTTCTATGCTTGTTCTGAAAGTTTCTCTGCAGCATCTAAAACTGTGATTTATTATAGGATTAGATCTGCTCATTTCGTATACATAGTAACCTGCTAAAAATAGTAAGTACTTGCCAAAAAATTTATTTGTCCTTCTATGTATGAGCAACTCAGTTTTTATTTTATAGTAAATGTAAACGTGGATGTCTCTCTTGGAAATGAAAGATTTTAATACATAAAGTCCTTAAACAAGATGCCCAGTTCTTTTCCCCCCATAAATTTCTCTGTAGACTAATAGTTTCTAAAGCAATTCACATTCCATTTATTTTTATCGTTTATTCCATTTTCCTAACTGACCATTTTTTAGTTTTATTTATAACTGTCAAAGTTGCTTTGGAAACAAGTTGATCTGAGTAATGAATGCTAATAGTTACATTTGTATTCTAGCAACCTGCAGGAAGTATCTCTGCATTTCAGAGGGCAGGGGGGCAATTAACTCCTTTGCATTTTACTGTTCCATTCTCGGTAGCATCATTCCATGCAAATACAGTGTTACTTGCTACTCAATAAAGAGAAAAACTCATACTTTTACTGTGAAGTCACACAGTGACTCCCAGAAGTAATAGTCTTTCTTTTGGGGAATTATCTTGACTGTTTTAAGTTTCATCAACACCTGACAAATTCTTTAAATAGAGAAAACAAGAAAAAAAGTTTTCAAGTTTCATGCTAGGTGCTGCTACTGAATGATATGGAATGATACTGAATGATATTTCATTACCTTATAAAAATAATGAGCTCAGTGTTTAGGATGGAGTACTTAAAGCTTTGGCTGTGCTAATGAACTTAATTGTATGTTTATGCATCATGCATCTCAGATCAGCCTTGAGTTTCATATTCTTCAAGCTGTTTTCATGTAGTATCAAAGTTCTCTGTATGTCAGTAGTACACAGGACCACAAGTAGGTAAGCAGGTGATGTGCTATTAGTGGGAGCTGCTTGCAGCATTATGTAAATACACTTATACCAATAAGTGCATATACAAGCAATTCTTGACATATGGCACTTTCTACCCTACAGACTTTTTTACATTTAGGGTGCTCAGTGAAATATACCCATGTTATTACTTAATGGCATTAGGATATAGACATCAAACAAGCACACTGATATCACATTTGGCTTCCTGCTCTCTGCTTCAGGGTCCCTATAACATACTCCAACCCCACTACACCAGCTGTGTCTAAGGGCCAAGTCTCTTGGCTCCAGAACAGATCTGTCATTCTCCAGAGTTTTTCAAGAGTGCTAGCTCTCTGCATTAGAAGGATAGGGAGGAGAAGGAACAGAGGTAAGTAGCAAACTGGAACCAGAGCTAGGATAGAGCAAGAGACAATGGGAGTAGACCTTTGGAACAAAGTCCAAACTACAAAGTAATAACAGCTCTTCTGGGGCTGGGGATCTAGCTCAGTGGAATAAGTGCTTGCCTGGCAAGCACAAGGTCCTGAGTTCGATCCCCAGTACCGCAAAAAAAAAAAAAAAAAAAAAAAATAACAGCTCTTCTGCTTGGTTGGTGAACTGATCTGAAAGGCAAGCACCAGTGTCTTGGCCTCTGCTGAGAAGAGGTTTATTTATTTATAATCATAAGTACTGTGTAACATTTAAAAACCTCTTTTGATGGCCTTAAAAAGGAAAAGAAATCAATGCTTTAGAATGACTTCAAGCTTCTCCTGAAAAGCTAGGTATGGAACTTAGAGATTAAATAGGAAGACTTGACTTCTGTCGATTCTGTTTCAAATTCAGCTGCGTACTTCTCAGTTTGACTGAGATTGAAACTACTGAAGCAACAATGTTGAGAAACTGAAGGATGAATAATCCATTCTGAGAAGAGCTGGCTCATGCATTTTGAAGTAGGCATTGCTCCACATCATTGCTGTTGAGACAATATGTCCTCAAAGCTAAAAGGGTTATCTTCATTCTGGGTAGGAAGAAGAACAGGGAAGGGGGGCTGAGATTGCCCCCACATCATTCAGCGATGCATGAAAGGAACAGTTAAAGCAGATAAACCTGTATCCAGACTCGAACTGGTCATCATTGACTCCAACTCTCCCCAGAGGTCTCTTTGATGACACCTGTCAAATCTTTTTTAGAAAACCCTCTGTTAGACTTGATAAACATATTTACCAACCTTCTTAATGATTTGCAATAAAAAGAGGGCAGAATTATAAATGGCTCTATAAAAGAAAAGTAATCAATAGTATATGGTCATAATTACTATAATGTTAATATGTACACCAAGCATTTAAATGAACATTGTACCTTGTTCACAAAGAATTTATGGTACTTTTTGTTATAATCTGCCATGACAAAGGAAAATGCCTATGTTTTAAGCTTTTATCTTGAGTGTTACTTCTTAAAATCCTTACTTGTTAGCAAGTGTAGCAACTACCTCTACATCTAATAGTAATTAAACCAATTTTAACCGGAAAAATTACTCAGGAATTTGAGTCTAAAACAAGAGAGAAGTACCTGATATTCAGTCATACAGGTTACTAGGTGCCACCCAAGTTGTAAAGCTATTGCATTTTTATACTTTGTTGTAGGTAGAATTTCATATTAAAAGAGTCCCTTTAGGGCTGGGGATATAGCTCAGTGGAATAAGCGCTTGCCTAGCAAGCGCAGGGTCCTGAGTTCAATCCCCAGTACCGCAAAAAAAAAAAGAGTCCCTTTATCCCAATTATATTTTGCTTTAGGTCATTTAAATTACTAATACTCTTGTTAACTCTTTTCAGTGATATTATTATATGGCAAGAGTTTAAATTTTTTCTTATTTTCTTTATTCTTTCATGATTCTTCATGAAAAGTAGAATAATAGATTATTAATAAATTAACCTTTATAAAATTGAAATATCCTATATACTTTAAAAAACCAAACTGTAGTTATTAAATTGTTCTCAGTGGGTAGTTCATTCACAGAGGGAGCCTGTTTGATTTGGTGGGGGAAAGGACTTTTCTTCCATTATTTAGAAAAGAGAACTTGAAAAATAAAGGGAGAGGAAATGTTCATTAGAAAATGTTCTTTTTCTTTATTCTCAGGGGGTGACAGCAGATAAATACAGAGATTTAAACACTACTAAGACATGAAATATGTCTTGAAGTACGATTTTTTTATTCAAAATGATAAAACTATTTAGGTTATAATGAAGTATCTTAATTTATATTAAACATATGTTGAAGAGAACTTTTGAATCTGTTTAAATACAGATTATCTCTAAGATTTACCTTTGTGAAAAGAATAAAATGTTTTGTAATGACTGTATTTCTTCTGAGATCATAAGATCCTTGATCAGTCACAACTAGTCACTACCCCCAGCCCCCCTCTGCCCACCTGTCTTCACCCCCAAGTCTTGAGGGGGTGAATGCTGAGAAAATAAACCGAGCTGCAGCTGGGTAATTGCGGGCTCCAAACCAGAGCTGCACCCCTCGGGCAGGACTGTGGCAGACGTGGAAGGGGGCAGGAGTGCAGTACCTCCATCACAGGGCGTTTCTCCCAGTGGTTACTGTGCTATTCTCATGCAGACTCCAGAGGATTCAGGTGCCCTTATTAGATATTATAAGAAGCTAGCTTTGCCCACAATCAAATTCTGTCCTCCAAGAGGTTAAAGGTTATAAATTTTATTCAACTATTACTACTGTAGACATATCCTGTTTGTTTGTTTTATAAATCTTGAAGAATAAAACACATGGATTTAGTTTCTACTATTAAATTCTTTGCAAAAATATTAAAAGTATTAATGCAATGTTGAAAAATATTAATAGGCCTTTTTCTCCTCTTGTACAAAAAGGAATGCACTATTTACATATGGAGGCTCCTGTCAAGGTGATTCACAGAGATCTCAAGTCAAGAAATGGTAATGTAGTCATATATTTTTATTTTACTTAACTCTAACCCTAACCTACTTATTACAAATTACATATACCTATATATGGAAATAAGCATCATGCTTTACATATCCTTTGTAACTTGTTGTTCGACTGCTGATATCTTAACAATCTTTCCACTATCAATAAATACCAAATTCTCTATATTATTTGAAGAAACTGCATAGTGTTTCATTGTATAAATATAGCACGGAATGTGGACATTTGGATTGTTTACATTTTTTTCTATGATAAGAAATGTTTGACTGAATACCTTTCAGCCAAATTTTTCAACACATCTCTAATTATTTCCCTAGAATCATTTTCTAAAAGAGGTTCTGCTAGGTCAAAGTGTGTAGTTGTGTATTTTTAGTCTTCTATTTTTAGATGATTCTGTGTACCAGCAATTTTGAGTTTTATTCCTATTACTTCTGAATTATATGGTGTAAATATTTTATGTCACTCATGCCCATATTACCTGGTGTAGTGCCCAGAAATAATCAGCATTCTTGGAGGTTTGGAAGGTAAAGCCTTTCTTTTACTTCTTGCCCTCCTTCTGTACTTTATGTAGCTTATTTATGGTCTTATTTTATAATTTGGAAAGCGAGCATTTTAAAATAACTTTCAGGATTAGGCATTACCTTCCTAAGGAATGGTAACCGAGTGTCACCTCCATTACCTCATTTCAGAGTTATCAGAGAGAGGCAGTAGGATTGTTTAGCTTTAGCCGAACTTACTAAAGTAAACATAAGAGTTTACTACTTAAAAATAATCTCCCTATCAATTATCTCTACCTTTCCTAAGCAGTTCTCAGTAAGAACAGGAAGAGTTGCTGATTTTTATAAAATCTTTTGGTCACTGCACTTCAAGTGGGTATTTGCCTGTAATGGTCCCTGGAATGAGTATTACAGTAGTGGCAAGTAGAAGAGGACCAAGGAACAGACCAGAGAGCTGTGCTCGGTGTGAGGAACGCTGGGGGTGTGTCTAGCCGACAATGGAAGGCCGGGGAGGAAAGGAGGTTGTTGCAGCCGCTACTCCTTTAACCTTGCTGGTTCACTGTCACTGATTTGTCTTGCCCTCTTTGAGGTTATCACTTATCCTTTGGGTCTTATTAGAGGCTTCTTGAAACTAAACTTTGTTCGTTTTTGAGACAGGACCTCACTATGCAGTTTACCCTGGCCTTGAACTGACAATGTAGCCCAGGCTGGCCTTGAACTCACAGTGAGATTCCTGCCTCAGCCTTTCAAGTGCTGGGATTACAGTCATGAGCCACACACCAGGCAATACTAATACATAGCTGACTAACAGTAAATCATTAGGAAATAATCTAGAATCTAATTAAAATATCAGTTTCATGACTGAAAATTTTTAGTTCATGCTCAGAATTTCAATATGAAAAAGTTATTGGACTACAGTATGTCCTTAATCTTTCATGAGAGAATAGTGATTAACTAAATTGAAGATTTATTTATGCTATAATGAGGAACACTTAAGTAATAAAATATAACGTTAAAATTTATGCTATGACTTGCTAGGAACATACATACACTGACACTGAAATAGTACAGACCTAATTTTTTGTAATTTTTTTCCTGGGAGAGGGAAAGGGACTTTCATTTTCTATGTTACATATTTTTATAATTTTTTAAATGAGCATTTGTTAATCTTATAATGAGAAAAAACTGTAGAGCTATTTTTAAAACAATTGAATATAGTATTAGCAGTATTTGCATTTTCCATAAGAAATGTTTGACTTACTACCTTTCAGCCAAGTTTCTCAACACATCTCTAATTATTTCCCTAGAATCATTTTCTAAATGAGATTTTTCTGAGTTAAGTGTGTAGTTATGTATTTTTAGTCTTCTCTTGAGTTTATAGCTTATTAGTTTAATGTCATTACATATTACTATAATATGTGTTTGGCCATGTGAAGATTATTTTCTCCATTTATCAGAGTGACTAAGAGCTGCTGCAAAGCACTGAGCTGATCATTTGCCATGTTGAAGGCACTGAGTGGTTTATAAACAAAATACCAAAAGCACTTTTCAGGGTTCCATCCTTGGCCGTGTCTCCCCTTATGCTCTTATTCTCCTATTCCCATAACAGCTGCACTTTAACACTAACAAACTCCAGCTTCAACACTGTGTATCTGCTTATTAAATATAGTCACAGAGACCTCTTATATGACCTCAGAAAGTATTGTATTTATATTGGTCTTTCCCTCTTCTCCTTACTCCTTCAAAAACTCATACCTTCCTTTCTTTGTTCAATGAGTGACAGTGCCATTTGCCAACACAAGAGATTAAACACAAACGAATTGACAGTTTGAGTTCAGAGCTCTGGTTCTAAACATTAAGCTATATTGCTTCTTAATTTATTCACCTTTGAATCCTCCCCCCATCCAGCTATTCATCAAGCCCATCTAGTCCTGCATCCTAGGAGTTCTAGACTCAGCGCACTTCTCTCCTGTCCTTTCTCATGGGCGTAGTACCATGTCCTCATTGCTTGGACCACAACCACTTGTGTGCCCAGTATTCTCCCTGCCTCTGTTCTGTTCCTTGATGTAGCCTGTCCCTGAACCCCTTGCTCAATTCATTGCTCTATGTAAGATTGGCTGTGAGCTTTCCATTTCCCACCAGGGCTCTTCCTGACCTAGCGCTTACCTTCCAGAGCTGCTGCTCCTTTCCTATGGCTTTTGAGCTTTTGCATAGGCTCTCTCTTCTGCCTTTGCAGCCCTTTTCTTTCTGGTTAACTTTCAACTTTTCAGTTCTTAGCACAAGCATCATTTCTTCCTGGAAACTTCATCTGACTCCCCTAGACTCAGATTCTCTGTGCATTCATTCCACAATACTCTCACTTTCTCTCATCGTGGTATGTATCCCACTTTATTGTAGTTATTTAATTGTCTCTCTGATTAGACCGTAAACATCATGAGAACAGAAGCAGTGCAGTCTCACTCACCTTTCTGTTCTAGAGCATCTACATGGCCTTGGTCATAGTAGGTATTTAGCAAATAGCTGTTAAATGAATGGATGTATCAATAAGTGAATATGGTCTTGATCTCAGAAAATTATTCTTTAATTAGGGAGAAAAACAATATAAACTATGATGTAGTAATGATAATGACTTCCTCAGTTTCATCTTAGCTGCTTCTGGCAGGACCCAGGTAAAAATTTGGTTCTTCTAACTAATTTTGTGCCTTTTTCAATGGACAGTAATACAGTATATAAAATAAGTGTCTTTGCAGCCATTTAAATCAGCACCTCATAGAATTAAGCTTTGGTTTTGATGTTAGCTCCCTTTTGCAAAATCAATTCGGCAAACACTTTAAATTTAGCTTTTGTAACATCAAATTGGAAATTTAGCCATATCTAAGCTAGAGGAAAGTTATGCTTTCCTTAGTATAAGACTATTCAAACAAATTAGATGATGGTCATAATTTATCTTTTTTCTCTTTTAGTTGTTATAGCTGCTGATGGAGTATTGAAGGTAGGACTATTTTTTAAAATTTATTAGTGCATGTTTGAGGTACATAATGGATGCACTCACTGTGGGTAGTTGGTACCTATAGATGACACATCTTAATTCTTTTCACATCCCCTTCCTCTCCTTTCCATGCCTACTCCCAGCATCACTTGGACCCTTTCCCATCGGTTTCTTTTAATTTAAAAGATTGTTAATTTTAGATGTGAGTTCCATGACTATGTTCTTACTAGTCAACAGGGAAAGACTTGATACTGGTTTCTCTGTCCTCAGATCTGTGACTTCGGTGCTTCCCGGTTCCATAACCACACAACGCACATGTCATTGGTTGGCACTTTCCCATGGATGGCTCCAGAAGTTATCCAGAGTCTCCCTGTATCTGAAACTTGTGACACATACTCCTATGGTGTGGTGAGTGCGTTTCTCATTTCTTTCTATTGCTAAAGGAAATACAAGGAGCAAACAACCTAGAGACCTATAATGCCACAATTTAATCTTGTGTGACAGTGCTGCTATTTCTAGACCAGCCGAAGCAGAGGCCCAAGGAGAACACATCCCAATTGTTGGAATGTGTGTTTTGATCACCATTTTGCATCTGTGTGATTCATCCTGTACTGGAAAGAAACCAGTACCACTTCCAAGAAATAAGATTGGATGTGACTTGAGTTAGTATGGGGTCCAGTGCATCTCTGTGAACAGTGCCTTTTGGCTGAGTAGAAGCATGCCTGTAGAGTATGTCTGTAACTGAGTGGCCATATGGATCCTTTGCAACAGGACTTGATTATGGTAGATTGCTCAAGCAGTATAAAACCACCAGTAAATCTGCCATGTGAACTAATTAACAGGAAACTTGAGGGTCAACTAGTAAACTCATTTGTGACTTTCTGAAAGTATAGAAGAAAACATACACTTAGGAGATAGCCTTGCCCAGGTTTGCCATAAGTCTTAGGAATAGTAGCAACTATCTTAAGTGTAAATATGAAGCACCACATGAGAATGGCAGCTGAGGGGCATGGAAGAACAGAATCATACAGGAATAAGGGAGGATGCTCAAGGGTTGGAGACTACAGGAAGGAACCAGTTCAGGAGCTGAAGCTTCTTTGAGAGTGGAGATGAGTCATCCTGGAGAAAGACGTTCTCCCTATACTGTCAGGGAGAAAGAAGCCAGAGGTGGTGCAGTTTTTGCTGGAGGAAGGAATTCATGTGTTGCCTTTCTCTGAGGATAAGCTTTTTCCCCAAAGCGCGGTATATCCTTTAAAGAATCCAAAATAATATTTGGAACAGTCTTTCTTTGTGTGTCTCCCTTTCTGCCATGTATACTGTCTTTCTCTTTTCAACATTATTTCATAAAAGGACATTTTCATTACAGCAGGAAGAGGAACAGAGGAGCAGACTAGCTAGAGTCCAGATCAGCGTTCTGTCCTTCCTGGACTTGTGCATGCTCTTGCTGAAGGTGCTGGCTGGAGCACAAGGGGAAGTCAGCAGGGTCAAACATGTTACTGTTGCTTAGTCAATCTCTGGGTATTTTCTGCTAGGTTTATGAGTTCTAGGGTTCTTTCAGCAAGTCAGCTCTTTCTAAGTTATAGCACATTCTGTGTATACCACACTACCGTGATAGAGATATATTTTGTTGGCTACTGAAAAAAAATCATTTCAAGAATGAAATACGTGCTCTTGGCTAATGGCTAGAACTATAAAGGTTGGACAGCATCAGTAATGTCAGGCAAAATAGCTAATTCCCCTTAACTGAGTATTTCTAAGGATGAAAATTATATATATTATTACAAATAGTGATAAAAAAAAACAAATAGTGATAAAATAATTCTCATTGAAAGAAAAAAACTACAGAAAACCAGATTCTAAGACTGGACTCCTGTGTCAAGAGATACTGCATTTTAATCATTAAACATTCATATTGTAGGATTCTGAAAATGGGACACTTATTGAAATTTAAGACCTTGTGAAATTTTTCCCTTCTAAAGTTGTAGCCCTTCATTTTTAAGCAAGAAGAAATATTTATATATGTATGTAAGATTGAGTTAGACACCGTACTAGACTCCAACTTAGGATAATTTAGATTTGGAGTAGCCTGCTTGTTGGCACTGATATCTCATTTTGCCCTGTAGAGCAGGAGCCAGCAAATGTTTTTTGTAAAGGACCAGACAGTACATGTTTTTGGCTTTGAGGTCCGAGTACATTCTCTGTTGCCTAGTTATCTTTTTTTTTTTTAACCCTTTGAACCACTCTGCTTGGCAGCAGGCTTCCTTTGCAGAACCCTATGGAATAGGGGGCTTAGGAAGGAATAAGCAGCAAGGCTGAGAACACAGCTGGCGTCTCAAGTTCTAGCTCACTTTCTCAGGGGTTTAGCAGGAGACCAGCTCTGACTCCTGTTATGTGCATGTGTATAGAAAAGCATGCAGACATATTTAGGTGATCATGATATTTAAATTGTTTTCCTGTTATATGAATTGAAACTTTTAAAGGCTCATTTTATACTCTGAGCCCATATGGTACTTTTATTTTGAAAATTCTCCCTAAGTCTTGGAATTTCCCTATTAGAAATTTTTGACCTAAAGATATTACTGTGAGTTATGTATAGAAGAAACCTTTAGTCATAGGATTATCTCATTTACCAAAACAAACTCCAAGCCACTTTCTTTCAAAGCCTTCCAGTTGCCAGGAATTTTGGTGTAAAGTGTACTCATCTGCTTTTCCTTACCTGAAGTACAATATTAGTACCAGTAACCAGAGCAAATGCCTTAAAAAAAACTGTTAAAGATGTTGAGAAGTAAGGATGGAATCTTAGGATCTTTCTTGTATCTCTATAGTATCTTTCCCACTTTGACTTTGCTTTCTTACAGTCTGAGTCTGGCTTTCTGGAGCTACACATATTATTTACTGTGTTGTAAAAACCTTTCACCTAAGCAGCTACACACCACTTTTCAGGAGAAGGGCCTGAGCATGTCTGTTTGCACACTAAAGGCTTCTGTCTTCTTGCTTACTCACCCTAGCTTTGCTTGGTTTGCTTTAGTTTTATTGTGGGAGGGGCTTAACAAATACCCAATAATTCTGTCAAGTCATTTACTTGGCCGAAGCAATATTTACAAACCAGATATTGCTAGATAGAACCTATGTGCCCCAGCCACAGGACAGGAGTGTGTCAGTATCAATTTTGCCTCCAGGCTAGTACCTTCCCTTAACTTTTGGAAACAGAAATGCCTGTTCAGTGACTCAGTTTTAAAACAGCATCTGCTATTTGTTTGAAGTGAAAGTTTCCTCAGAATGCTGGTTTGCCACAAGCAATTCTGTATCTGCAGAATTCCATTCAGAAAAGTGTATGGATGCTAATTTAATTATAAACAAGAATTCAGATTGTGTTTGCTTCTAACACCTCCTTTCATTTGTTCCAAGTAAACAGTATTAATGAAAGAAAATGTACAAGGCATAATTTCTAGAACCATTTGTTTCAGATAATCACACTTTTTTTAAAAATGAAGAAAGCATTATGTATTCAGAGTAGACATTAAATGAAAGAGCCAGAAAGGACAGTTGTTAAAATTGGGACCATGTTTGTTTTGGAAGTTTGTGGTCCACAAACATTGAAAATGATACCTACCTAAGAAAATAATGTGCTGACTCAGACTTTTTGATGTCCTTTCAAAAAGATGTCCATAGGCAGGACTCTGTCAGAGGAAGCATCTGTTTGCATAAAGCACCCATAGTTCATTAAAAGCTTATTCTGTTGATTGAAACTTCCCCCCTTATACACAGTAGTCACACATCAATTAATAAGGCTACAAAGGTTGTCTGTTTTGAGGCCCACTCAAAATATACAATGTGTTTTTACTTTCTATTAGTTTTTCCTTGCTATGAGAATTTAACCTCTTCTTAAGAGTACTAGCCCTCTCCGGCTTCATAGGTGCATGTTGCTTCCTAGCACATGGCAAGACTGTCTTGCTTTGTACTACGTTAAAGCAAACATGCTGCCAGTGCCAGAAATGGATTCTGTGACCCTTGTTTCTAAGGGGGTAAATATTGCTAGGCAGACAATTGTTTCTCTGTTCATTTTATAAGAAGGGAGACTTTTCTACTCTCTCATGATAACTTCTCTTAAAGGACGAAACCAGAAAGTATATTTGGTGTGTAATCTGCAAAAAAAGGAAGGACTTCTAGAAAGCAAAAATCATTGAAAGAATAAGCCTTCCAAGAATACAAGGCCTCATCACTCTCTGAAAACAAAGCTACCCTAATGACAGTGCAGACAGGATTACCTTCCTAGGAGCTTCTCAGCCAAGACCAGCTTTGAAAACCAAGTAGCTTAAGAGAAAGCCTCACTGTGTACTTGTCTGTGAGCCATGTTCCAGAACCAGCCGGGCTCAGGTAATGGCTTTCTATTGTGTGTAAGAGAAAAGGCAGAAGTACACAGCCTCGTCCAAGTTTCTGTTCTGTAAACTGAAAATAGAAATTTTCCTTGTGAGCATGGTTTAACTGGGAGAATGTCTCAATATACAAAGAGTTGGAAAATATTTTTAAGGTGTAAGATCATAATAATGTTTGACTTGCATCCTCCTAAGTGGTATTTTAGGGCATCGTTTAATATATTTTTAGACCTCCAATGACTTTTTCCACAAAATTCTTTAATAAAGGTTTTTTGTGCCAATTGTCATTCTGTTGAGTGTATGAAAAGCCATCCTATCTCCTGTTACCTACTTTTTGGTGCATTCCTGAATCTGGAGAACTAATAAAAGGAAACTGTGAGATGTCCTGGTACTGAAACCAAACTGTAGGCCTTCAAAACATGGTGGTTTTAGGGGATTAATGCCTCTGTCCCCATGGTTTTGCACTCAAGTGCCACCATTGGCTATGGTGGCACTTCAGGACACAGAGAGAGTAAAAATGTCATTTTTTTCAGGATTAGAACTCATATCTTACTAGGTTTTGGACATTTTCCTGCAGAATATTTTGTAATAAAGAATGAAGAGTTACTTATTTTCTGGTGCTATTTTCTCGGTGTGTGGGTGTGCGTGTGTGTGTGTGTGTGTGTGTGTGTGTGTGCGTGCGTGCACACTTGCATTTAGTGTAATGTATGCATAGGCCAAACCAAGAAAGAAGGACACATGAGGCCGCTCATCTGAACATTTTACAATCTGGAGGGACTGATGTGTTTGTGCTCCCTCTTCCCTCTCTCCATAGGAATGCCAAACCCAGCCATTTGCTTGCTCTTCATGTCCTTTCCCCCACCCCCAGCACCAGTGGAGGGGTAATTGCAGCAAATTGAGGGGCTTCATTTCCTGCTCAGCCCTCTTGCTGCCTCCTCGCCAGTGCAGGCATGTGTCGGGATGATTACAAACCTGTGCTGGCGGCTCTCACCCTTCCCTTACTTACAGCTATCACTCGAATCGTCCCCTTCTGGGGTGCCCCTTGCCTTCTCCTAATCACTTGTGTAACTCAGATAGAATTATTCAGTAGCTCTTCTAAAGAAGTACCTTACACACTTGATTAAAAGCCCAAAGAGGCTACAGTGATTTTTTCCCCCTCCAGCTTGAGCAGCATCTGCCAATTTCCCTGATTTACCTGCTAATTATCTTCGTGTTAGCTAGCATTCATTTAACATGTTATAGCTCGAAGAAGGCTGAGCGCTAGCTGAGCAAACAGTGGATCAAGGTTTACAGGACTTGTTTGAATAGAGTACCTGTCTCCATTTACATTCTCATTTAGAAATAGACTTTTGTGTTTTGAACAAGAGAAATCTTAAGCCCAAACTGCTGAATCTCTTCTTGTCTCTGCTGTGGCACAGTCCCTACAACATGGCGGTGTGCATTCTCCCTACCACTGCAGCTGCCCTTCCCGAGAATACATGGGGTGGGGTTAGGACTTGGCCTTCATGGCAGACCGTCTATCGTGTTCTAGCCTGTCACTTGCTAGTTAAATGTCTTGAGGCAAATTTATTTAACTTCTCAAAATCCTAGTGTCCTCACCTATAACATGAGGATCATACCAATGTGAGAAGACTGACATTGATCATGATGACAAGATAAGGCTACCTAGAAAATAGTAAATTGTTTTTGCACTTTACAAAGTATTAGTAGACTCAAATTTCACGTGTCCATTTGTATAAATAGAGAAAGTAATTAAGTGTCCAAATCTCCACTACTCAATGTTAAAGAAAAACCAAATCAGCAGCATTCCTGGCACCAACTTGCTTGCTTTGGAGATTCCTGTTAAGATTTGTTAAGTGTGCTTATGTCAAAAGTTGCAGAGGTTAATACACTCATAAACTCACATGAACACCGCTTATGTGTGCATAAAACATGTATTACATTTTAGAATATGGTGTACGTTATAGGTAGATGAAAGGGGGTTCCTTATTTTGATTAATTTTGAGAGAAATTTATCCAAAACACAAAATCTTAAATGTTGTAATTTTACAAAGATCGACCATTGTAAAGTAAGTGGTTTTGCCAGTGATTTGTATCGGGGTCTTGTTTTTGTTATATTATTATTATTAAACATTTAAAATTTTTAAATTTCCTGTTATTCTCTTATAGAGAAATGTATCAGAGGTTGAAGGTAGAATGAGTTTTATCTAACAAAACACAAAATCTAATTTGTGGCAATATGTGAAAATCCCAGTAACTCACAAGAAAGTTAAATCACTCAGGCTCATTGATTTCATAACATTTTAAATCTGACTCTTCTAAACTAAGTTTTTTCTTTATAAAAAAGAACATAAAAAGTACATAAAATATGAAAGAAGTCCTATGTGAGAATATAAACATATAGATTTTGTTCAAGTTTCTATACATGGGGTTGGTTGTGCCTGGTAATTGGATACAATTAAATGTTACATAAAGTTTCAGTAATATACCAAAAATATAAAGTACAAGAATAAAAATTCCATTTTCTTTTTGTTCCAGGTTCTCTGGGAGATGCTAACAAGGGAGGTCCCCTTTAAAGGTTTGGAAGGATTACAAGTAGCTTGGCTTGTAGTGGAAAAAAACGAGGTAAGACTACGTTTCTCCATTCAGGTACATAGATCAGAAAACAGTATTGGGGTTTTGCAAAAGACTTTTTCATCTTCTTCAAATTGAAAGTAAGTTCACGCTTATGGAAAGATTAGCAGTAGGAGCTAACACAAAGGGTCAAAGTGATGTTATTCCTCATGAATGGACCCTTTACATCTAATTGTTGCAGCTTCACGTCGTGATGCTGTAGATCAAAAATTGTACAAGTACTGTACTAGTTTCTCAGTCTCAATTGTAAAACCTAGGGGTTTGTTCTTAGTGATGAAAGAAGCCATTGCGTCCAAGGTAGGGGAACAGTTTAACTCCATCTCCTGCGTTTAGGACATCTTTTTTACTGGCCGGGAGTTGATATATCTGTAAGAGACCTTCAGCTACTTCAACTTACCTCTCCCAGCAGGAGTCACTATAGTACAAGAAACTGTCGCTTAGATGAGAATTTCAAAAATAAAAGAAGAAAAAATAGTTTCAAAAAAGGGAAAAATTACAGTTTTGCCACCTACGTTGAACACTACATTGAAGATGAGCTCCTCACTGGAATTGGCGAGGCAGTGGCATAACTGTTCGCTTCTTCATGCAGAGCCTTTCCATTTCAAAAGAACTTCAGTGGCGTAAACACCGTTTGTGCTGTGTCCCCAGCCTCGCTTTTCTTCTTCCCACAAATTGAGGCTTTCAGTTAGTTGGACCTATGAGCCTACATCAGAGAATATGGCACATTCATATCAAAGAGAGCAACTACATTTTGAAAGGTTTAAAATTGTGCCTGAAACGCACAGCCATGGAAATTCTCAGCACAAGGATGAAGCATCCAGTATCAAGGTATTATGAGGACTCAGATCATGTAATGGAAGCACGCAGTTGTCTTTGCAAGGCGAAGCAACTGTATTTCACAAAACTTCTTCATTTCCAAATCTTATCTGAGCCCTCCGCAAAGGGTAAGAGTGCAAACTTAAGATAAAATAATTTTCCAAGAGGCAAATATCTACAGATATTCCCTTTCTAATTCTGTAAAAGAATTAAATTGATCTGCTCCCCGTGTGAGTCGCAGGAACAAGTTAGATTAATCAAAAAGCTGCTCTTGAGTAGGAGAAACCAAGTTTCCGTCTTTTAGATCACATAATCCAGAGTTAATGTTACTAATTTGTCCTGACTCATTGAAGATGGATGAAATATTGATGATAGCTGAACTTAATGAGAGAGAGCTGCCAGTTTGGGAAATGAAAAGGAGTTAAATGCAAGAATGTGACTTACTCATTGTTTTCACAGGAGCTGCTTAATTTTAATTAAATGTGATTGCAATTCTGTGTGTGCTATTAAATAAGATTTCAATACAAGGTAATACAGTTTTAGAATATGAGGACCCACTTGTTTCTGTTCTATTTCTTTTGGCATTGAGATGATTAGATGTTTGCTTCAGGGCTTCCAGATGAAAAGTGAAGAGAATGATCGACCTCCAGTTGACTCTGGAGCAGAACAACCCCCTCTCAGTGCCCCCTCCACACTGTGCTAAGATAAACCAGGAGAAAAGCTAACTGGACCCTCCTAATGTGTGTAAGGTGGAATGACTAATACTATTAAATAATATTCCATGCTAAAGGATGGCAGAACAGATGTAAGCCTATCACATTTTTAATCATTAGGATATTTAAAGCTGAAGAGAAAGGTGAACCTAGATACTGCCTAAGGGTTGGGAATCCCCACAAATGACCTTCAGCACCTCATTAACATTGTGTACAAGGAGACAGCCTCCTTCTGTCCCCAGCAGATCCCACAAGAATACTGCTTACTCATGGTGTGTTCTGGTCAGCTCCTAACTCACCAAGGTTACTTGAAGACCCATACTATAATTATCAAATATGGAAGTTAGTTGGAAGAACCCACATGTTTACATAACTCCTCTAATTTTTTTTAAGTGAACTTATAAAACTGGGTATTACAAGAATATTTATGTGCACAATACTTATTTTCCCAGTACTTACTTGCCCACAATATGGAAGGTAAGTGTAAGTGTAACTTCCAGTGTCATCGTTCAAGAACGTGTCTTCATTTTCCCTCATAAATGGAGGCACTCTTCTCGAACACATCCTCTTGATATAGCAGTAACTCCCAATGATTTATTTCATTTAATAACAAAATTGAGACAAAGAAATGTACTAAATGTTTACAAAACACCTGCAAGTTCTAATTATTTTTTATTTACCTATTTTAAAAGTTAAATACCTTCAGTTATTGGTTTTAAAAAAGTAGCTATATTTTTAATAGGCTTCATTTAAATAAAGAATGATGTGTTTAAACTATCAGGGAGAACTTTTAAATGTGATCCAGTCAGCCTGTAATATTCATATCCACTAGGGTTGCTTTTTCTTTTTAATTTTTTATTTTGAAATAATTATAGACTATCGGGAATTTGTAAAAATATTGTAAGGAATCCTGTGTACCCCTCCCCCAGCTTTCCCATTGATGATACCTTATTTAGCTATAATACCGTATCAAAACTAGAGAATCGATATTAATACATTACTCTTAACCAGTGCCATATCTTACTCAGTCCACCATTCATCACTGTGATTTTCATCTACAGGAGAATTAATACTGTGTAAAACTGTATCTGAGAGTCTTTGTTTCTAATCCCTTATTAATGAAATTAGGCCTTTAACCAATTATCTTTTCTAATGCTAAAACTAGGTTCCTAAAGCTCTGCTAAACTTTACCAAGTAAACAGTGAACCTTTATGAAGACATGAAATTAAGAGGCTGTTACTAAGAAATTTTTAAAATAACAAAGCATGCTTATTTGCTTTTTCATTCCCATGAAACTTTATCAGCATTTCAGATGTTCTGGTAGCATAATTTCTACTTTTATAAATATTTAGATTCTTACATAAAATCATTTTGAAAAAAGCAGAAGTAAAACTCTTAAACAGAAACCTTTGTAAAAATTGATCTGCCCCTCCTGACTATGCTTTAGAAAGATAAAAACTTGACTTAAAAATAATTTTTACATCTTTCATCTTTCATAGAATTTTTACATCTACACCTGTAAAAAATATGATCTTTAAAAGTGTAATGCCTAATTTAGTGATTGGGAAATATTTTAATCTTAAATGTGAACTTTTATTTTTAAATATTTAAATTTTATAGTATTGCAAGCCTGGTGCTGTTATTTCAGAATGTTTTAATGCATTAGGAATGTGCACAGTTATGTAATCAGGATTTAAATACTTTGGATTCTATTTTAAAGTACTTTTTAATGCACCAAAATAATCCCTTATATAAAGTGAGTCTAGATTTAACTGATATTTGACCAGGTCAGATTATTTAAAATAATTGTGTTTCTATGTGTAGTGCTTCGGGTGTGTGTCTACAAAGTTTTTCAGTAAGAAAAGATGACAGAAATACTCATATATATTCAGCCAATTCTCATTTCAGCTCACAGAAGAATGTTGAAAAAAGGTTTTGTTGAAAAGTATTACCCTTTCCAAAAACTCATTATCTTTAGTTATACATGGGGAAAATTTAGTGGCATAAATGTAATTATAGTGTATTTTCATAGTTCCCACCTCCCAGATCTATTAAGGGGAAAAACCAAATGTTTAGTATTCCTTTTGATGAGGGTCAACGTTACAGTAAAATAATAGTCCAGTTTAGTACATCTTGTTCTAATCTGTGACTTCCAAGACTAGAAATTTAAAAGTGCTTTGTTTAGTCTTTAATCTGGAGAGGATTATTTTGTTAGCTTTGTTTTAATTTTAAGATTATCCGTAATTCCAAAATTAGATCATCAGTTTTCTTTCTAGCTTTACATATAGCTTCCCCCAAATCCAGCTAAGTTCAGTGTTAACTTTTCTGCTTATAAGACTTGTTTGGCTGACAGTACTGGGCAATAAATCTTCTTCATACTCTGTAGTGCAGGAGTTCTCAATTGGGATACACCCAGTGCTCACTTGATTAACAACTGTGTTAACACTATTCAGTCCTCTGGTGGGAAATTCAAAGAAGCACAACTTACCTGCGAAGAATATATTTTACATCAGTACAATGCTGTATTATGAAAGATAAGGGAAACATGTATATTGTGTTGTACAGATGCTCAGGCATGAAAACATTGGAGGAGATGATGAGGCATTCTTAGGCCCTGGTGCTTATGGGTAGATAGAATTCAGCAGCTGCATGGGCAGCCTGATAAATTGTGTCATATTAATGCCTGCAGTATCAAGAGCAAACTGGTGTTGGTGACAGCCTCAAAAATCTCCGCAGAGTTACAAAAAAAAAAGTAAAAATCAAACTGGCTTTGATGTATTTTATTTGATAGTTCAGTTCTTGCAAAGTTGGGTATGTTTTGTGTCCAAAAAAAAAAAAAGTTGGGTATGTTTTGAAACTGCTCAAAAAATACTTAAATCAGGATTAGAATCTAGGCCCAGAAAATGATAAACCTCATTGCTTTCTTGTATTGCTTTTGTGAATATACATAAGACATTTGATATTTGGTGAATTGTAAGTGAATTCTTGATCCTGTAGGACTTTATTGTATATTGAAAGATGACTGGCATTCATTTATTTTTATAGTGCTGGAGAGACTGAACTCAGGATATCACACATTCTAGGCAGATGCTATACCACTTCTCTACAGCTGAGCCCCTTGAAGCTCTAAAGCAAACAACAGTACCTCCTCAGGTTAGGGGCATGCCATGTTCTATGAGGACCACTACTGTGAAAACAGGGTTGTTGCTTGTATGATAATTCATGTTGTAGCAGATCCCTACACTATATGGGTTTAATCAAAACAAAGCTATAGTGAGTCATGCATTCAGAAAGTCTTATCAATGACAAAATACAAAATTCCATAAAATTATTTTTGATAATCTGGGCTGGAGATGTTTTCTGAGTGATGCGCCTGTTGCCAAAAACTAAACTGATTTCCTGATTACTTGGCATGTTTGGATATATTATCTATAGGAATAGATCTGTGGTTTTAGATTTAGCATTTAAGTTCCAAGTTGCCCTGTCCTACTCCTGTTTCTTTTAGACTTAACCTGTCTTTTGTTATATTGGTCCTTCTTGAACCTGACTTCTCCATTAGCTAAGATTCTTCTTTAGAGAAAAAGTAGGAGCCTTTAGAGATTAGATGTTACAAATCTCAACATAAATTCTCCCATCATATACTGATCTGTGGAACTTTTAAATTTCATATTTTGGTTCTGATCCCAAATTAGCTCTTTTGGCGTCCTTCAGACAGCATTTGCTTGCCTTAACGAGTAAATTCTTGTATTTTGTTTTGTTTTCCTTTTCCTGGTATAGAGACTAACCATTCCAAGCAGCTGCCCCAGAAGTTTTGCTGAACTGTTACATCAGTGTTGGGAAGCTGATGCCAAGGTATGTTTTTTTGTTATTTAGACTCATGAAATTTCCCTTGTTTGTGTGGTTTGAGGTTTTAAAACTTGGGGTAGTAAAAATTCCTTGTACCGCAGAGCTGGATTGCTATTCCTATGAGCCCCAGCTGACCCTGAAGGCCCTCCGTTGGCATCTCCTTATCTCCATCTCCACAGTCTCATTATTGACTTTTTTATAGCATGCTTTGCTATTCTTGACTCAGTAAAAATAATTTTGTTCTTTTATTTTTAATCTTTAGTAATAACCACTGCACTTTTATGTTATAAAAATGGCTAACACATAGAACTTATTATATGCCAGGCGCTGTCCCAAGCACTTTATGTATATTAACTCACTTATTCCTCAGAAGGTCTCTTTGAAGTAGGAGCTGCTATTACCCTCATCCTACAGGTGAAGAATGGAGGCACACAGAGGCTAAGTAACGAGCCGAGGCCACACGGCTAATACACAGTGGGGCTGGACGTGGCCCAGGCGGCCTGGCGTGAGTCTCTGCTCTGGACCCTACTGTGTTGCCTTTCTAACCTGGAAGCAGGCACAGGTAGCACTGGCAGAGACTCTTGGTACATCCTCCTTGTCTAATTGCAAGGATTTTTTGAGCCATCACAGTAGAGTTGGAGAAATTCCAGAACTTAGGCTTTCGTGTGGTTATCACATCTGAACACGAATGACCCATTTCCTTTCCCAGCAAAGACCATTTTAAAAGACTTTTGCACACATATGGGAATATTTACAGATAAAATCATAGGCTAGTCTTGGATCTGCGTCAAAATAAGGTGAAAGGTAATGTATGACAGTATAGATTAAATAAGATTGGCTGTGATAATTTCTGAAGCTTTTAAACTGATTTTAATAGAGGTTCATTATATTGTTCCCTTTATTTTTATGTATGTTTAGAATTTTCCATTTTAAAATGTTAAAGAATAAGAAGGGTTCTCAACTGCGTGAACTTTAGAACAAGACAGCAGTTACACCCAGGAATGGGACAGAAACTGTTAAGGTCCAAATCTTTTCAGTTTTTCATGGAAATAGAGATACTACAACTGACCTTTAAAATATAAGCCTACATGCAAAGACTGAAGCTGGAATTCTTTCTCAACTTTAACCCAATTCCAACATGACCCCCCAAGAAGGAATACTGGTGGCAGCACAGAGTCTGCTCTTCTGTCTGGCGTTGCTTTGGTGGCAAAGCTCAGAAACCGTTTGTGAACCTGGAGACTGTGTTAGTGAAACAGAATTCACACAGAGTTTCCCAGAGCATTGCTCTGCGTCGAGGGCAGACTGCAGCTGTGCAGCCAGCAGCAGAGAGGGGCTCTGTGCTGTGATGTCCTTTCACCCGCCACACGCCTGCCTGGTCACTATCGCCTGGAACACGTGCTGGTTCCCTGAGCCCTGTGCGTTGTGCCTTCATCCTGCTGTTCAGTTGCCTCAATCTTTGTGTCTGCTGCTGTTCTTAAATCTTCCCCACCATTTTTCAGATCAAGTCCTACATTTATCTGGTATCATTTTTATTAAGGAATGTAGTATGTTGTAAAACTATATTGGTATTTTTATTTAGGTTTGTTATTTTTATTAGTATTCTTTACATGAATTTTGAATGGTCTGCCTTCTGTGTAGCTCCTATTATTTTTAGTGTGTGACTGCAGAATATGGGTTTTTTAAGCAGTAAGAGAAATGCAATCCAGTTAAAGCTGTAAACAGATACTTGCAAACTCACTTTAAAACATTTATACTGTTTAAAATGTATCATAGTACCCTGTCCTTACTCTTACAAACTATATGTCCATTGTAATTGTAACATATACAGTGATTTGTGTAGTATTGTTCTCTGTCATACCTAAATAGAAATTTTATTTGAAATTACATTAATGCAACTATATTTTTATAACTATTACATTTCTGTGTGCAAATCAAGTTTTTAATTGTTTAGTTGGACACTCAGTACTACATTGATTAAAATTCTAAAAATATACATCATGGCACATTGCTTAGGTGATAGTATAAACACCTCACACACCAAGGGGATATTTGGCCCAGTGTAGAAGTCCCAAGGTTGTCAGGCAACCGTGTATACAGCTGACCCTTCTTTATGACCAAAATAATTTTGTGTTTCTACCATGTGAAGTATAAAGAAGGTTTAAAATTGAGTTTGTTTCCTAAAGATGTGAAATTTTACTCTGCTTAAACTACTCTGTGCCCTCTGTATTTGATTTGATTTTACAGCGGGCTGCAGCCCACATTTCCAACTTTCTCCTTGCTAATCTGCAGACACATTTTACATTCCTTCTTACCCTGACTGCTGCTACTGCTCTTGTGTCTTGTGCTTCTCCCTGAATACATCATTCTTGGACCTTCGCTGTTACTCCGCCAGCCCCAGCTTGGCCTTAGGACACCTTTCCCAACCACAGTCTGGCCTATTGCCCTCTTTTGTATTGCAGTGTTATGTTTTGTTCTGTTTTAATATCTTTTTCTTTCTAAATGGGTTGCAAACTCTCCAAGGTCATAAAGCTAGCTCCTATGTGTGTGTTTCCCTGTAAGATCTTTTATCAGTTTACTAGGTAGTTGCCCAATTTGTTGTTGCCCAAAGAAGCCAAACCACAATAAATTTTCTGAGGGACATTTCTGTTTTTTGGCAAGAAATACAGCAATTCAACCAGAAGTTGAAACCAGTCCTGTGCACATTGCAGAGCAATAGTTGGTTAAAGTATTTTACCTCTTTTTTAATCCTTAGACTTTTGAATATTAACACCTAGATTAAAATATCTTTTGCAGTGAGGAGGAGGAGATATACATGAGAGAAAGCTGGTGTTAAGTGAGGGTCCGGTCACTCTAGCGACTTACACCAGGTGCTCAAAATATTTTACCAAAGAAATGAAGGAAAGAGGAGTATTGTTTTAAGTCTTAATATAAAATTTCTAAATAAGGAAGCAGTAGCAAAAGCCAAGAGGAAGTAACATCTTACTCTGATAAAAGATGGGAAGAGTTTAAGAGCAGAGCCCATATTTCTGTAAGTTGCTTCCTGTGTAATGCTGGGCATTTTATACTTTACTAATTCTCCTTATTTATAAAGTGGAGATAACAAATAGAGAAATAATAAAGATGCTTAATAAATCCTACGTGTGGTTTTTAAAATAAGCAAGTTTACATAATACCTCAAAGAATCTAGCCCCCCCCCGCAGAATGTCCATCAGATCTTAGACCAAATATATAACCAGAATGCTTGAAAAATATTCTAATTTTTTTTGCATTGATTGATTGATTGACTGATAGAGTGTCTTGCTAAGTTGCTCATGCTGATGAAGAACGCCCGGGCTCAAGTGATCCTCCTGTCTCAGCCTCCCAAATAGCTGAGATTACAGGTGTACACCACCACACCCAGCTGATTACTGCCTTTTAAATGTTCACATTCATCATTTCTATCTGAGAGTAGATTCTAACTATCCAGTTAACATTTTTTCTGGGGATACTTATCATCCAATTACAAAAGAGTTTCACCTTGTTTCAACAATAAATGCAGCATAAATATTATTCTTTAAAAATTTATTAGCTCTTCCTGCTGCTTTGCCTTGCAAAATGAAAGGTCCATATTTATTATATAATTAGTTCCTATGAAGACAATTAAAACATTCTTTCTTTTAAAACCTGACATATGGTGGGGAAATTAAGATGCAAAGAAAGTTAAAGAAGACAGAATATTTTTAAAGTTTCCTACAGAAGCCATCTTCTTCTTTATTAGATAATTTAATGTACACCAGTAACATTTAGCTATTTATGCCTTCTTAAAAGGACACACACACACACACACACACACACACACACACACACACACATCCTTAAGAACAATAATGGCAGAGCTCAATAAATACCCTAGTTTTATATTTCTGAGAAATGGAAAAATATCTTTTCTTAGTAATATAGGAAACACGTAAGTCCTGAGAGCAAGCCACCACTTCAGCATTGTTCCTTCTTGTTTTTATGCTCCTAAATTAAAATGCATGTTTTAATTGCTGTGACTGTAATTTGTTCAGAAATGCTATAATTAGGAGGCATTCTGAAGGGAGAAGGTGAATCACCTTTTTATTATCTTTCTCCATTTTTGTTTTAACCTTTTGTGTCAACCTTGGCTAGGATCTGAAAAGAAAGACTAGGATACTTACTACTTGCCCAAGAAATATGCTTACCCACTGCATTTTCCATTTCTATTGAAGAATACCTTGCAGTATCCGAGCACTAAACTCGATTCTAGTGTAGAGTAAATGCTGAGCACAATGAAGTTATGATAGATTTAAAATTTGTTTTCTTTGCTACCCAACTGATTGGAAACCTTTATTACTTCCAGTAGGTTGATAGGTATATTTTTGCCCAGAATTTTATATAAAACTTTTCAAACTTACATTTTATATAAAACTTTTCAAACTTACATAAAAATTGGAAGAATTTTACAGGGAATACTAATATGTTCACTGTGCAGACTTTACCACTAACTTTTTAATACCTTCCTCACATAGACTTTTGGTGAGTTTTTCCTTTTGGGAGTCCTTAATCACACTGCACAGAGAATCAGGGTACTCTTTACCTAGAGAGAAATATTAGTTATTCCCACTGTTAGGCCACATGATAGGAAACCTACATCTGAATCTATTCTTAGGAGTAAAAACTGACTGAAAATGTATACTTACTTCCCTAAACCAGAGAGATTTCACAGTTGTGAAGTAATGACATCAGACCGTTGTATTGGGCTTAATTTTGTCCTGGTTGGGTGAGCTTATTAGTGGGCTGTGGATGTCTACATTTTTCTTTTCTTTCTTAAGAATCCACAAGTGATGATGTTTCTTCTCCTCTTTAGAAACGGCCATCATTCAAGCAAATCATTTCCGTTCTAGAGTCCATGTCAAATGATGCGAGCCTTCCTGGCCAGTGTAACTCATTCCTGCACAACAAGGCAGAGTGGAGGTGGGTGAGCCCTAGCGCCGCAGTCCTGACGCAGCTTCGAAGTCCATCACTGGCCTCGAAGGAAGAGAACCCAAGGCCTTGAGGACAGTCCTGATTCCTAAGCCCAGCCCAGAAAAAAAAAAAACAAACTAAGATTTTGGAGATCTAATAAGTCTTCCCTTTCATATGTAAGCAAGAAAGAGTGTTTCTGTGTTTGTTAGCTTAGGTAATGTCTGAATTTTGGGAAAAAAGGTTGAAATCGTATCTTCTGAGACAAAGGATCACCAGACGTTTCTTTGGCCCCTGTCCAGTAAGAGATAAAAGTACTCTTTAGTCTTGATACATGCAGAGCACTGAATCCACTAGTGCAGAAGATAGGGAGACCATAAAAAACTTATAAGAGAAAACTTTGAATGTTATAAATCCTATTAAAATTTACTAGTAATGAGAGAATTCTATGAGTGGAAAAAGCAAGCCCAGGATGAAACACTTAGACAGGTCATGTGATACAAGAATATAAATAGCACGTTTGGGAGCTGACACTGCCCCTCCCCTGACTCAGCAGAGATTTTAAGTAATTTCATCTCAACTCATGGTCGCCTTGGCCGTAACAGGACGCCTTACGCCACCTGCTGATGCCACATGAACACTGCACATACTTTGAAACTCATGGAACATTTCTTTGGGCTTTCTATTTGATTGGTGTTTTACAATAGCCTAATGTATTCTTATTCGTCTAGATAACTGCCTATGGCCAGTGAGTTTAATGAATTTTTATTTAGGGGTACAAAGTGAATTCAGTGAGCTCAGTTCTAGCCATGGGAGACTTTTGTCTGAGCTGAAATAATTAACGAAGCAGGGAAGCAATACTCTTTCCTACAGTTGAGGTGAGCATACATCTAATGAGACCACGCCCCCTTACAATCTGTATGTCGATTCTCATGGCTGCTAAGACAAAGACCAAGTATTACAAGTATTAAGAAGACTCAAAAAACCTCTGGACTCTGGCCTCACCAGCCTCGTCTTAAGAGCATATTCTACTATCCAGTCTTGGGCCTTTGGCCCCTCAACAGAGGCGTGTTTCTCCCTTGCCCGGTCTCCTCTGTCTTAAGTCATCCTGTCTCAGCCATGCACTGCCCTGACCCCACCCCAGCTCCTCTAGCCCATTCCGGTGTCTGAGCTACTACATCCACAAGCAGCTGGCCTCTGGCCTCAGGCCAGGTCCGTGCACCTATGCCCTCTGCACTTCAGTGTTTGTATCTCACTGGCCCAAATGTAGGAGGGGCAGACGATCTCTTCTGTCCATCACTGTCCCCACTCCAGCTCAGACATGCCTTATACACACCTGAAAGTGTGGAGAAGAAATTAAGAAAACAGCACAGTGGTAATAATGTAAAAGACACAGGGTCCTGTGTGAGAGAGGAGAAACATGTGAGTTTGTTTACTTGTTACAACAAACATGCTTCCTCTGCTTTTATTTGTGGCTTTCTTGAACTTTTGCTAGTGCAGGATAGGCTGTACTGTGCTGGATATAGAGCCATAGCCTGAGACCCGCTGTCCCAGAGCACACGGTGCCCTCCAGCATGAGTGGCCAATGTTAAGCTGCTAAATATAAGTCCACAAAGAGCTAATTGCTGTTTTGACAAGCATTGTGACAGAGAAGTACTGGGTATCTGAGAGTATTAACTGTGAAATCTGATCTAGTCTGAGGATAGAACGAAAGGGTTCCCCAAGGAAATGCTATTTGATCTGTTATCCGAGGGATTAGTGGATTTTAATATGAGTATTAATACCTTTGAGATAGCAACAAAATCAGAAAACAAAGAGAAGTTGGTAAGGTTTATGTATAAAGCTTTAAAGCCTTCATATGGCTGAAAGCAATACCCATGATAAATAAATTTCCAAGAGAAAGGACATGCCGTTACAACTTTCTTCCATCTCTCAAATGTTTTTGTCTCATGACTCTATTACAGTCTTAAAAATCATTGAAGAACCCAAAGAACTTTTGTTTAAATGAGTTATATCTGTCTGTATTTACCACAATAGAAAAATAGAACTAATAAAAATAGAACTGAAGCCAGGCACAGTGATACATGGCTGTAATTCCAGCTACTTGGGAAGCTGAAGCAAGATGGAAAGTTCAAGGCTAGCCTAGGTAACTTAGACTGTCTCAAAAAATGGCCACACATGCTTGAGACCCTGGCTAGCATGCTTCAGACTCTGGGTTCAACCCCCAATGCTGGGAGAAAAAAAATGAGAAAAAAATTTAAACGTGCATTTATTGATTCATTTAAACATCAATAATAAGCCAGGTGTGGTGGCTCATGCCTATAATCCCAGCACTTCGGAGGCCAAGGCAGGAGGATTGCCATAAGTTCAAGGACAGCCTGAACTACATAGCAAGACCCTCAAACAAACAAACAAACAAACAAACAAAACAAAAATAAAAATCAGTAAGATACATTGTTTCTGGAATTCAGCTTATGGTTATCACATATCATGAAGCCTCTGGGAAAAATGGGAATATAAAAGGAAATTCTGTCTTACTGGTATTCTGAAAACCAATTTGACCTCAAGAATCCTCTGTAAACATTTCATGAGTCTCCAGTCCACACACTGAAAACCACTCTTGATAGAGTAACTGTCTTTAAACTACATTTTAATTAAAATATCATACTAAGTACATGAAGAGGCATTTCATAAAAAGAGATGTGAAATGGTTAATAAACACTAAAAAAATTCAACCTCACTTAGTAATCAGACAGATACATGGGAACATAATTTGTTTTATCAGATGGGAAAATTTTACATTATAAAAAATATCCAGTGCTATAGGCTTTCCAGCACATTGCTAGTAGGAAAATACGTCTTTCTAAAAGTTAGATACCCTAAAAGTGTTCATATGACTTGTCTCAGCAATCGTACCACCTCCATGTCATTCCTAAGCAAACAGAAAGACTGTGAGAAGTGTGTGGGCATTTGTCCAGCCAAGCTTCATTTGAATTGTACAGCTCAAAATGGTGTAAAGTACAGGAGGAACGGTTTTTAAAAATGACAATATCTCTATACACAAAATAGTATAGAAAAATTCATGATTACACAGATCTGCTAAAATGACTTTTAAATAGAAAGCTACATTTTAATTTGTTTGGAATGATTCTATTTCTGTCAAATAAATGGATGTTCATGTGTATATGTCTATGGATATAGGGGAAAATATAAAAAAGTCAATTTTATCACTGAGTAATGGGATTATGGAAGAATGTTTTTTATTTATATACATTAAGCCTAGATTAGTTGAATGACAGATTTAATTTTTAAGATACTTCAAGGTGAAAGCCAGGTTTGGTGGTACATACCTGTAATCTCAGCTCCTCAGGAGGCTGAGGCAGGAGGATCACAGATTTGAGCCCAGCCTGTGCAATACAACCAGACCCCATCTCAATCCAAATCAAACAATAATACTTCAAGGTGGAAAATGAGGGGAATAAAATCGGTAATAGAGTATGAGGGAAGGAAGAGGCGAATCCTTCGTATATTTTAGTGGAAGCCTAAGGACCCCTTCGCAAGCTATTAACTCTGCTCAAGAGCTGCAGGGAGAATGTATACGCTTACCCGAGCCAGAGAACCACAGCTTGGAAGCAGCAGAGCAGCTGTAAACAAACTTGGACATTGGTTAAAAACAGGGGGAGTAACATCAAGTACAGTTCAAAAGAGTAAATGCAATTATTGTTTATTAGGCTCCTACCAGATCCCTGTGCTTCATTTAGATCATCTTTTTAAATCTCCATCCAGCCTTGCCTCACACAGGTAAAACTGAGGCCTACATGGTCAGTGCCTTGCCTGAGATCTTCCTGTACTGGAAGGAGCCTGTAATGTGGTGTGGTGGCCAGACATACGTACAGATGTGCTGTGCACTCATGTTATCCATGTGTAAATATTCAGCATTCACTTAACTAGACTTACTTTTACCTATGAGATACTTTGCAGGGCACGATCATTTTAGGGTATTCTTCAGGCAGTAAGACTGTCTTACTTGATATGCCAAGTGCTGAAAAGAATGATGTGTTTTTATCAGATCATCTGGATATTTCAAATGATGACACATTCAGACTTCTCCCTGCTTTCTCCCAACTTTTATCTGGTGCCTCAAGCCATGTGACCAGGATCCAAAGAATATTTTTGCAAACAGGAGTCACAGTGAAGTCTGATTCCCACCCTGCTGTGGTGTTTTGGGCAGTTTAATGTTTTCTGAAAACGCTTGCTCTACACATAGAAAAGATAAAATATCTGTTTTTAGAAAATTAAATGATTCTGAAGATTCTTTTAAAACTAGATTACTAAAAACCACATAAACTATGTTCTTCCCTTTGACCTACTAAGTGATAGGAAAGAAATTTAGTATCTGACATTTCCCTATTGATCAGAACTTAAGCTTGTTTCTCTCCCTTGACTTGTAGGCATTAGGAACAGAACCCTGTCCTCCTGTTGGTCCTGGTTTTGGTTGTCTGTCACCCACGTGATTGTCTACAAACCCATGGCAATCTGCACTGAGCTACGTGGTGTTGTGATGGAGGTTCAGAGTTGGCAAAATACTTTGTTGGTTGTGCCTTTTCCTTGGTGACCAAAGTACTCTCAGCATAACATGCCTTCTTGAAAACAAAAAAACAGAGAGCAAAGGAAGGTCATCTCTCCAATTTGGATATCAGCACCAATGATTTAATACAAACACAAACTTTAATATACTTGTATGTTATACAGCACATATACACAGTACTATATTGCTGTTGCACACTGGCTTTTCAATTTCAAAGTAAATATCTGTTTAAGGAAAGAAAATAATTACAGTTTGTTGCTGGTTTTTAGCATAGGGAAAGCTGATACTAGTTGAAATCAACCTCAGTTTGATTTGTTTTAAGAGTTAACCAAAATCTTTATCAACTAGAACATTTAAACTATTTTTAGAGCAGAAAGTTTCCATAAATGCAGGGGTGAATGCAGTTGATATAGAACCATGCTCCACAAAAGCAAAGGGAATGGTGAGGGGAGCAGCCTCTGCGTGTCCTCAGGTTGGGCTCCATTCCTAATGGCAGAGCTCATGTTCTGGGGTGCGGGTTGGAGGGGCAGTGCTGGGGAGCTGGGCTGGCAGGGACAGACTGAGGAAGCCTTCTCGGTCAGGGTTTGTTTCTGTGCCACAGCTTTCGGCTTACTTGTAACCACTGATCTGCTTTCCAGAAGGGCTCAGAATCACAGAGGGCTCCCGGAGCTGAAACTTGAGATGAGTCCTTTGGTTCAGTTACAAGTGAAACAGAATGTGATTAGAAAGGATGCCAGTGAGCTCAGCTTCGCTGGCAGGACCACTGGGGCTGGCTTGGCCGAGTACCCCACAGACTGACAGTCCAGGCCACTGCCGTCTCATCTTACCAAGCAGCCCAGCTGCGCAGCCTGCTTGCCACCCTCTGGCCCTCACTGACTGGAGATGGGGTGCCCTTCTTTTGTTAGAACAGTTTACCTAAAGGTTTGCCACATTGGTCCCCCCAGTCTTCCACTTGTTTTTAGATGGATGTAATGTTTTTGTTAGAAATAAATGATAATATCAGAAATAAATAATTTTTCAAGAATAAATTTAGACTTTATGGTAACAGTCATAATTCAGAAAGACCACTGCTTTAATGCCTATTTTTTAGAGATTTAATTCTCTCCTTTATATGCCTGTTCATGTGGCACTAGTGAAAGGGACAGTGTTGATTTTGTAGGTGGCACACCAGGACATTTTATGCTTACTTTTGGCTCCCTTTCTCTGAGGGACCCCTCAGATAAGCAGGGAAGTGAAGCCTTGGGCCCAAATCCATTCCCATCTCTGTAGATGTTCCCTGAGTTGGGCTTTGCCAATTAATACTTAGAAGCTTCTTGTTTTCATTCATTTAGTTCTCATCTGTGAGAGCATTAGAATAAGCCATTCACTTATTCTGATTTTCCCTGGACATAAAAAGGCAGATTTTGGTTACATATATTCATTAATTCAATTTGGGAACTTCTCTCTTCCACACTGAAAATCCCAATCTTGGCAATGCAGCCCATATGGAGGTTTGTCTCAATGGTACCCAGAAGCCAAATCAGGTCACCAGTTCCTGCCTCTTCCTTTTCTTTTTCTGTGTAACTTTCTGGCCTTTCCTTTCCTCTCTGTCAGTCTCTGTCCCCTAAGCTTTCTCTCATTACTGTGGCTTACTTATGCACTCTTGAGAAATTCAACTTCCAGTTCTCAGAGCATAAGTTTATACACTAATATCATAGCAGCTCTGAAGAAAAAAAGTTTATATTAAGCCACCTTCCCAGTGCTAGTTTCTGTGAAGGTTAGGTTTCTGCCACTGGGCATATTGCTCCAAGTATGAAGCTGATTGCCCAAAAAGATGAAGGAGAGCACTTCCTTTAAAAATTATTAGAGCTCCTGAGAGTTCCTCTAGCCAGCAGTGTCCTGTACTTGACCAACTGTAAAAGCTACCTGGTTGAATCATTAAATAATGGAAATTCTTGGCCCTTCCCATCCTACTGAACCATGGAACACTCCAAGGAACGCTCTTAGGAGTTGTGTCTTGTTCTCAAAAAGCTGCCAAGGTAGTTGGGATCAGGCAGGTTGTTCATCTCTGACATAATGCAACCACCATCCCTTATAACCAAGGGAGCTGGGATTAATCAGTTGATTTCTTGGTTGCTCAGCCACCAAGTAGGCTAAGGTGCCACCTCAATCGCTTGCTCATGATATATGGGTCACCTAACCTGAATGTCATGTTCCCATACATAATTCAAAATTATCTGGTTTTGGGGGCCTCTGTGGAAGTAAGATGAGAGTCTACATTATAGTGCTTTGTAAATTGTGACGAGCCAAGTGAATATAAGTATGTACCAAAGAGCCAACCCAGGATACCAGCTCAATAATCGTGCTTCTCTCCAGTTTCTCTTCAGCAATGCTTTGTTGAAGTACTTCGAGCTTGTTTTTCCAAACTAGAAACTACCTCTGGACTTTTAAGAATGTGAAAGGTCCCTCTGGCCATTTCCTGGTCAGTTTCAAAGCCTACATGTGTTAACTAGTCCTTTACTCTGACTAGCTTTTGGATGGACCCATTGAGCATCCACTGTTGCTTCAGTAGACTTGAAACTTACCCAGTTATCCTTGCGCAGGTGCGAAATAGAGGCAACCCTTGAGCGACTAAAGAAGCTAGAGCGTGATCTCAGCTTTAAAGAGCAAGAGCTTAAAGAACGGGAAAGACGGCTTAAGATGTGGGAGCAGAAGTTGACAGAACAGTCCAACACCCCGGTGAGTATCGTCCCGCTCCGGCTTCCCCATGCTGCACTTAAAGCAGTGGCTGAGCATGGCAGCCAGGCACCCCTTCTCCCTGCCTTGTGCCTGCATTTGTAGTAAGTAGTGTAAATGACCAAAGCGCCAGAAGTGTAGCAGAAAAAGCCTATCCTACTTGGGCCTTTTTCCTTAAGAACTCTCATTCTCTCAGTGTGTTTGTGTATTAGGATTACAAAAATAAAATCCCATGCATTTCCACACCATCTGTTAGAGTCCCAGAACATGTGCCTAAAAGTGCTGGTTAACTTTTCAGTCCACCAGTAATTAATAACTATAACACCAAGGAAGCCCTTGATGTGTCAGAACTTACCATGTTTTCCTTCTGAAACAGAACCAGCCAGATGACATATAAAAGACAAGCCTCACTATTTCTTACTCGATTTGGTGTTATGATAATGGCTAGCAAAAGATAGGGAAAAGATTTCTCTTGGAACAAATTTCCAGTATGTTCCACTTCTAGGAAGGCTTGTTTTTTTTTCCCAAGCCTTGTAGTTAGAGGAACATAAAAATTCTTTTTAAGGGTTTCGCTATTTATACACAAACCTAGAGTTTACATGCTGACATGATACATTAAAATCAAGTCCAATTTCAGCCTTCTTCCTATTTTAAAAGACTTATTTTCAGAAATAAAATCTAAATTTATCATTGATTTTTTTCCAAGGTTTTCAGTGGGCAATATTTGTACACTTAAAATCACAACTAATGGTAGATTAAAGATAAACATACATATTCAATTCATTTTTACAGTTGCTATGACAATTATACCAAAGGAAGAAACCCTTAATTTTGGGACCTCCAAAGAACTTTCTTTAAAAGTCTTATTATGTATTATGTGGCTAATGCCCATTTACAAAGTATTTTGTAGTGTCTAGAGAATAAAATAGTTTGTCTTTTTCTAACGTGTTTGGGGAAGCAATGTGATATCAATTAAAAAAAAAGAGAGAAAACACTGAAGTTAAATGTCATTATCAAATTGAATGTTTTTTAAAATGACTTTGGTTATCCAGGGCATCCCAAAATAAGAACTTAGTTGCCAGGACTGTCACAGGACACTCTGCAAGTCCTGTGGATCCAAGTGGGCTCTCGAGAGGGTAGCGCAGCTCCTGTGCAGGTTGGATCAGTGCCAGCAAGCTGGCTGAGAGAGTGGTTCTGGGCCTGCCTGGGAGCCCTGCCTCTCCCTGGCTTCGGAGGGGCAGAGGCGCTTTTGTCCGTATCCTGATAGCTTGTCACTTGGAAGTCTGAGAAGTTTCTTGCTTTGTTTTTTAAATGCATTGGAAGTCTTATGCTATAAAGCACTGCATGGCTTGACTCTCAATGTAGTATTGTAAGAAAAAACCTTAAACCACCTATTAGAGCATGCTTTAGAACCTTTCTTTGGTTCATTGTCATCAGTTCTGCTAAGAAATTATGGGCTGCCTTGCACACATTTCTGCTATTCATTGGTAACATAGTTGTATAATAAATAATAAAATGCTGTGAGTGCTCAGTAGGTTGTATGCTTGCGTTTTAACTCCAGAAAACTTTGCTCTAAGGGTTACAGCTAACAATGGACAGCATGAAGCACAGGCTCAATGAGATTTTCTTCCCTTTTTTACTTACAAGGTCTAAGTTTTCTTTTTTTATAGCGCTTGCTTTTAATGTGTCTTCTGCCTAGAGCTGGTATTTCTGAAGGAAAGAAAGTTTATGCTCAGGTATTTTATAAGTAGGTGTTTTCTTTTTTTTTTTTTTTCCGGGACCGGGGATCGAACTCAGGGCCCTAGTGCTTAGCGGCAAGCTCTTAGCCCACTGAGCTGTACCTCCAGCCCCTAATAAGTAGGTGTTTTCTTTTATCCTCACTTTAGTTTCTAGCTGGTTTCAAATGAGATTACTGAAGGATAAAAATGAATCTTTTAAAAAGAAAGTGACTAGAGGCTTAGACTTTCTGTACGTTGCCCTATCTTAATTATATAAATTTAACATTTATGTAACTTCTTAAAAATTAAGGTTTTGAATTGATTTCAAAGATACTTTTATTTCTTTAAACTTTTAAAATTATTTGAAAGATGAGTTCTCCATACATAAATAGAAATAATGTTTATTTTTTAGTTACTGTAGCTTGCTATAAAAATTTCAGAAATAGTTTAGTATGTAGTGAAATAGTAGGAAGGACCTCTGAAATAAATAAGCAACCATAGAAAATTAAGCCCAGAAAGTTGGCTGCAAAGAAATATGATCCTGTTCCCGATATCTAAGGATCAAAACCAGTATTTTTTTTTCCTTCTATATACCTGGTACTTATAAAGTTGTTGCTGTGCTAACAACTTCAGAAGTCTTTTCCTGATAGAATAAGTTGTTTAAAAAAATTCAGCTCCAACTTCAGTTTAAAAATTAGGAAATTGGTACTAAATGTTAGGTAGCTTTATGCCCAAAATGTAAAGGTTATTCCATTACACTATCATAAATTCACCCTTAGCGAACCACATCAAAAGTACACCTTAAGTTACTTATTTCTCGAAAGAAGAGGCACTAATATTTTTCATATCCTAACAGTTTTACCCATGAAATGAATATAACCAAATATTTATGAAACTAGGCTGACTCATCAAAATAATTACATAAAATAAGGAAATAAATACTTGTTACCACAGTGAGAAAGAGAGCTTTTAGGGGAAAATTCTGTAAAAACAAGGAAACCTGGGTACTGGGGTAAAGGTAGCAATCTAAATTAATACTTGCCCTCAGTTTTCATATGTGTTCACGTATTTAAGTACAAAAGAGACAATTTAAAATTCTCAAGTGAGTTATTTTATAATTTAAATAAAAGCTATTACATCTGGTCTGACTGTAATAAATAACAGATGGAAGCAAGTAAGACCCTAGACTGGTTTAGGGTGTGTTCAGAGCAGTGGTCTAGTTTTAAAATGTAAGTCACCACCCAAATTTCTGCAGAACTGTTTTGACCCCTGAACTGTTTCAGTGCTTCCTCTGGGCTTTTCTTCTTGGTGCAGGCGTTTCTTAATTTTTACTTGAGATTTAATCTGTGCTTCATTTCTTCTTCCTTTAAAAACCTATAGTGGTTAACTAAATATTTCTGTGTGAAAGTGAAATTGGGGAAAATTAAGAGAAATTCTGAAAATGATTTTAAGCTTAAAACTTGCATCTTAAGGAAAAAAAAAACCTGCACCTTCTTGTCCATTTGGAATTTGCCTTGCTATAGTGCTTTGCAGACTTTTGGATAAGATTTATTCTGTCATTCATAAATTATGGCAAACACACTAGAGCCAAATCTGCCACTAAATAAGTGCTCACACGTAATTCCCTGTGTTCATGTATTTCACTAATCACTTACCTCCTGTGCAGTGCCAACTAATTTTGTGGTATCTATTCCCCTTATTTAAATTGGTCCTAATTTCTCTTTTTACTTCTGTCCTTTCTTCCCCTTTAATAGCTTCTCTTGCCTCTTGCTGCAAGAATGTCTGAGGAGTCTTACTTTGAATCTAAAACAGAGGAATCAAACAGTGCAGAGATGTCATGTCAGATCACAGCAGCAAGTAACGGGGAGGGACATGGCATGAACCCAGGTCTGCAGGCCATGATGCTGATGGGCTTTGGGGATATCTTCTCAATGAACAAAGCAGGAGCGGTGCTGCATTCTGGGATGCAGATAAACATGCAAGCCAAGCAGAATTCTTCCAAAACCACATCTAAGAGAAGGGGAAAGAAGGTCAACATGGCCCTGGGGTTCAGTGATTTTGACTTATCAGAAGGTGATGATGACGATGATGATGGTGAGGAGGAGAATGACATGGATAATAATAGTGAATGAAAGGAAAAAGCAAACTAATAAAATTGGAAATGTTCACAAAAATAAAAGAAACTTGTTATCTCAGTCTGTACAAAAAACAGTTAAGAAGACAGAAAACCAAGCACTGCATTATTAGGTCAATTATATTTACAGGACAGTAATTTACTTTTGACTTATTTTTGCTCACAGAAAAGTGGGGCAGTGTGATTAACCAAAGGTATATTTATGAACTAGCAAATGTGGTGCCTGACTATAGAAATTTCTGATTCCATATACAATATAGTGGTTTAATGACATTTGGATTTTTCTTCTTAATGAATATTTTATAATTTGTATTTGACTTTATTTTATTACCTTTATTCAGATGGTTAAGAAAATTTACATTTTGAACAAGCACCTTGCACTCCTAATTCTTCTTTGACACTTGATTCTTCTGTAATGTACTGTATTTTTTCTCAAGACAGTACATTGTAATGTCAGAAATGATTGATAGTGACTACAAAATCCAATGGTAAGATAATTAGATAAAAGGTTATAACAAGTACTCTTCAGAAATAACCTAAATGCCAAGAATTTTTACATACTAAATAACACAGCTACTCAAAGTAAAACCCGGGAGGTGTCCTCAGTCATACATTTGAAGGAGGAAGACAGGTTTGAAGCTAACAGCAGAAGCCGCTGGCTTGCATACCAGTGCTAGCCCTGGAAGCTTCTTAACAACACCACACTGTCATCTGCGGCTAAGCTCGTACGTTACACACAGAGGGACGCGGTCTCTGCAGGCCCAGTAAGGGCATGCGCCATGCTTGTTTGTTTCTTTGTTTTCCAGAAAGGTATAATAACCCTAGATTCTAAATGTAGGTATACGTATCTTAAGGAGGAAATTAAATATTGTAAAAGGAAGAAGAAAGATACATCATCCTTACTTAGGTAAAAGCGCATTCCAAAGGGTCCTTTCTGTATCAGATCTAGCTTTCCAGAGTTGTCTTTTTTTAACCCTGCTTGGTGATGTTGGTGTTTTAGAAAAATAGGTACAGGTGCTTCTCTGAAGCCCTGGCTACCTAGAATACTCTCCAAATATTATCACGTTTGTCAAAGCTTGTTTAAACTACAACACATGGTCTTAAAAATGGCAATTATTTAAAAAGGCAAAAAAGAGCAAAGATTATTCTTTCAGTCAACTGGAAAGCAGTGTCATTTTGCCTCAAACTAAAATATTTTTGGTGGCTCTTTATATGGAAGTTTTAGGAACGAATATTATCACAAATGTTTCTAATACTATCTCTGAGTATATTTTATCAGAAAAAGTCTTTTCAAATTTGAAATATAATTTGCTTTTGATCCTGCTGAATGGTGAAAAACACCATCAGATGCTGGGGAGAAATAACTAATAGTATGTTCAGGGTTCTACTTCGCAGTGCACTCTTAGGGAAGCTTAACCTCCATGACTCTGGTTTTCATCATTAACATGGGAATAATGATAACCTACTTCTGAGCACTCTTTTGAGAATTACAAGAAATAACACGAGAAGCACTTAGCACAGTACCAGGCCCATGCTGAGTGGCAGTTAATGTTAGCTGCTATTGTCCCAGTGAGAACACAATGAAAAATAAGTGGTTTCTGTACCCTTCTAGAAAACTAAACTATCAATTTCAAGTGATACTTGCTTAGGCTAAAATGAAATTAAAGGTATAAAGCTTTCAGTAAAGATAAAGCAAACATTATTAGGATGTAAGCTGTACAAATAGATTTAATCCAGTTACTCTTTGGAACTTGTGAGCCCTGGCCAGGTGCACCTGGTGTGAGGTATTGCAGGCTGCCACCACCCACAAGCTGAGTAAGCACAGAAGGAGCCTGCAAACCTTTGCCCTAGAAGATGGGTCCCCCTCATAGCTGCTCTGCCTTATTCCTCTGTCTGTGCATGCACAGATCCACATGTATATGCACATACATGGACAGTCTGTGCTCAGAAGTACTCCCTGACCTCAGCCAGCCACTCAGGCAGAAAAATGGTGGAGAGGAATGGATGGAATGACTTCCACTCCCCACTTGCCAGCAGGCCTGACCAGGGGCTCAAAGGATGAAAGCAGAAAGCATGGGGCTTTAAGGTCTCTTGCACATCTTCCAGGCAAAGCTAAAGTCACTCATTCATTTGGCACTCACTGAGCCGCCTCCCTGTGCTAATGCTGTTCTAGAAACAGCTAGGAAAATCTCTGCACTCACGGAGCTTACATGCTAGGGCTTACAAGTTAGTGAGAGTTCAGCAATCAACATAGTGCATCATATAATATGTTAATGTCCACTAGGTGCTTGTGGAGTAGGGAGGAACAAGAAGGGCAGAGGGTGAGTGGGGGTTTTTAGTGTGGTCAAGAAAGGCCCCATTGCTGGTCACACAGAAGCAAAGCTGGAGAAGGTGAGAGATCTCAGTGGGTGGCAGGACCCACTTTATGTCAGAATTTGCCTCTCACTTAAGAGTAATCAGCATAGGTTTAGAACATTTAACCAGAATGAAATGGATACCTTAATATTTACATATAAACCCATACGATTATATGTAAGTTTTGGTGCACTGAAAGTAGCCAGATAGGGCTGAAAGAGGAAAGTTACATAACACTCTACACTCAGACCTACGCATACCATTACTGAGGTAAGAGTTCCCTCATCTTTTAATTGCTACTGTTTTCCTCGCCAATATTCCAAAAATGTTTATAGCTCAACATTCTGCCATGTAAAAACCACAAGGATTTAGGGTACAGCAGAGCTGGCCCCAGCGAGGTCTGCGCTTGTTTGCCACCTGGAATTACGTGCTTGGCATTGGCAGTTTTACTTTCTGTTCCAAATCAGGGTCCTTGTAGTAGTTTGAAAAAACTTTAAAACATCTCTGAAATCCAAATCACACAAACAGAATTGTATATTCTCACTCTGTGAAGACTATTTAGAAGACTTCAGATTCTACTTAATTTTATTAATTTTTAAAAAGCCTATTAGCCATATGCAGAATTTCTAATGATGATGTTAATTGTGCAGTTTCTAATTCACCTTACACATTAGTTTTTCAAACTGCAAATTATCAGTGTTAGTTTTAGTTCCAATTACTTTTCTTACAAAAATGTACATTGCTAAAGAGAAGAGTTAAAGAAACGCTGAGAAATTTAAAGATTCAAAATGAGGATTGAAATGCCAGATTGTGGTAATCATTATGAGTCGTACAATTGAAACTAGTACGCTTTATCTCTTTTTCTTGCTCAGAAAGTTGAGCGTGTAAAATTTGATGACATCCTCCTAGGGCTTCTTGACTGGCATAGTGTCATCATCAAATAGTGTTTGGGGTGCTGGGGTACATTTTCAGTAGTCACAGTGAGCAGAGCAGCATTTAGTGCCCACAGCCAAGACCTAACATCTTACGTGGCAAGGACATTCTCATCTTGTGGAGAATTCCATTGTACATACCACTAACCTTGTCTCTTCCCTTCTGAGAAACATGTTAGATCTGGCCGTTCTGGAGTACCACCTCTATTTTTCTCCCCCAACAAAATCACCCATCCAAAACAAAACCAAAATACATTTTCAGAACTACAGCTGCACAGTCTGAGTTTTGCAAGTTTATGCCTTTATCTCAAATCAACTGTGGAAAAATGGCTTCTTCTCCCTTAAGAGTGCTGCTGGCCGCTTTATGAAATAGCCAGATTCACCTTGGGAGGGGTTATCACTCTCCAATTATGGTGATTCCACAATGCATGAAAAGAGAAAAACCACACAGAGGTAGCTACGGTTCTGCAAAGCAGTCAGGTTAATTTAAAACCCTCCTTTGCTAACTAACAGCTATCTTATTAAAGTAAAATCACATTTTAATACTTTACATAAAGAGCCAATAAGACGAGGGTGGAGGTACATAGCACATAGCAAGTTTTGATGCTTTGGAAATATTGTAGACTGGATTTTTAGCCAGTGAGTCTTTTAAACATGCAGTGGATTTGATAGACTTTATTGCCAGCTCAGGGTATCTAAACTTGATCCCCATCAAAATAAAACAATTTGAGGGTTTGGGTGAGGGTTTAAGAGAGATCCAAAATGACTTTTCTTAGTAAGGTATTACTATGTATATAACTTAATTTTTCATTAGAGTGGTAAGAGTTTTATGAAAGACAGCTTTAAAACTTGGTCTGAGTTAAATATTGATATTCTTTTATAAAAACTTCATTACACTATATTTGTTGCAACCTTGTATAAAACTAGTAGTCTCACCATACCACATATATGATAGAGCATAAATTTTCTATAATCAGGCACCTTTTGATGCATTTGAGTAAGACTGTTTTCCTTTTAGATTTTAAGCAGCGCCAGACAGACTGCTCTCTTTTGACTCTAGCACAGCCTAATAGCATTAGATGCAGCATTTTTATGATGACAGATGAGTATCGGGAAACTGAGCAGTGGCCATGTTTTCTGACGCCCTGAGTTCATACGCAATCTTTTGCTTGTGGGGAGCTTTTTGGCATGTGATTATTTACTTCAAAACTAGAATTTCAGGCACCTACATTAATTCTTTTATATTGTGTGCAGAACAGTGTATCTTTTTAATATCAGATATAATACACTGCACATATTGCTTTTGCACTTTTAAAATTTTGTGTTAAATAATAGAAAATATTTGTATTCTTTGGGTGTGAGCTTTGAATAGATGGCATTATCACTTTATTTTTTTTAAACAAAAACCTCTCAGTTATTCTACTGCAATGTTATTCTGAGCAAGTCCTTTGCCAAGTATCATGTATAATGTTTGTATGGAAGATTGACTTTTACTCTTGTGTGGTAAGACTATTCAGTTGACTTCATATTGGAATTTGATATTCCAGCACAGAGTCCACAATGTATTCAGAAATCCAAGTTGGTGTCATACATTTCATTTTGATGTGAACTTTTCTTTGCTTTCTTTTGTTCTAAGACTCCATTTTGCAATAAACGTTTTGACAGTAATCCCTTTGTTATGTGTTGCTGTGTATATAAAATCTTTGTTAGACTGAACCTGCAACATCCTCTGAAGGAATCCTTGTCACACACATACACGTGAGTGTTACCTTTTTTTTCCTGAAGTCAGTTGGAATGTAAATAACGAATTGTAAAGTGATGGGGCAGTCATGAGAGATTTTTTTTATCCCCAAAGAAAGACAGAAAGGCTTAGAACTCATCCTACAGCAGATACAGTGATATGTTAACAAGGCACAGAAACATAAAAGAAATGGTAAGCCACTGTGTGGCTGGAGATCATTAACTCTTATCCCTGTCTTGCCAAATCCAACCGTCTTCAGCGGTGCCTGGCTCCAGCCTTCTTCCCACTGATCTTTATAAGCACCATGCAGAGAATTCTGCAGGAGTGAATATCAGATTGAGTCCACTGTCTTTCTCTTAGTGTCATGCCGATGACCCATCCACAGAGTGCAAGAACTCTTCTCTTGTTTTGACATGAAAGCCAAGGATGTTGGTTTTATTTGCAGACTTTATTCTGTTCGAGAAATACTTGTTTCTCAATTTTGTTTGGCACAACATGTGGAAATCATATAAAAATCAAAACACTACACACACCCCATTTCCTGTAAAAGCCAGCCTTGGTGCAGGGAAATATTTCTGTAATGCAGTCTGGTGTTTCTTGAACTAATCAAAAAGTTCCCCATTTCATATTTTTGCCTGTGATGGGAGAAGGGAATGACATGTTTTTGCAGCTGTATCCAGCTGCCCTAGGAGGAAATAAAACTTGTCATGTGTTTTCTGTCACCCACTTCAGCTTTAGCTTCAATTGCTCAAGTCTTTCTCCCTGCCACATTGTTAAAGCAAGTGCATGGCTGGATGATTCCTACGTACCTCAGGTGTTTCAGAGGAGCAAGAGGCAATGCTTTGAGGGAACCAAGGCACATGGGGTAGCAGAGTATTCATAGAATAGTATTGATTTAAGCATATGCTTTATATCCCTGCAACTTGACTGTATTACTCAAACTCTACACATCTATATTAACTAGCAGAATTTTTAAAAAACTAGGGGCTCCTCCATCCCCAGGTCTGCTTCATTTCCCCTTCCTCCAACATGAGGTCACTGCATCCTGTGCTCCCATCAGGTTAACATGCCACATCCATCCTCTTTCTTACCTTTCTTCTCCCACCATTGCCAGTATTTAGCCTTGTTGCTTCCCTTTGCCCGAAATCACCTCTCTCCTCCTAGCCCTGTTCCCAGCTCAAGCCCCTATTCCTTCCACATCTCCATGCCTTGTTACAGAATACTTTGTGAACACACCTGGCTTCGTATACCCATACCCACTGAACTCTGCCAGAGAAGTTGGCATTTTCATATATGTATCCTTCAAGCTTTTCATTCTATAAAATGATTCAACAGAAGCGTACCAGGTAGTGTATGCTAGATGCTGAATAAACCATGAGGAAGCCTGTCTTAGACTTCCCCATGTATAATCCACACCTGTTTCACCCTCAGTTTTATTAAAAGCTCCTTGAAGGGGCTGTACCTTTCCTAGCAGAGTTTTGAGCATGTGAGTACAAAATAAATACTTACAGATTTGACAGATTAACTCAGCCACCCTCTGATCATTACATTAATAGTAAAAGCAATCAAATTCACCTTTTTCAAGTCACCCACCAAAAACCATTACTGGTAACAAGGATTGGGTGATACTTTCAACATGTTATAAGTGACCCAGACATTTTAGCGATTTAAAAAGCTACTCAAAGCTATTAACTCTACCAAAGTCTAATTTCAGCCATAGAACACACAACCTTTTTCAAGTATTGTAAGCATGTATCATTTAGCCTGTGGCCATGGGTGTCCGCTGAAGGGAGAAACTCTTTGGCTGTGACGATGGTGCGGGCTGAGTGCTCCACAAAGGCTGCATTCCTGCTAGTGCACCCGGCAGGGAGGTATTTTAGGCTGTGTTAGGGTGGCTACACCTGAGTTTCTTAAGATGGTTCCAGTTCCATGTGTCGTCCTTCCCCCATGGGTCCCCAAGCTTGGTTTTATGAATATAGTGCAACAGACATACTTAAACACCTAGAAATCCCCCTGTGAAAAAAGGTATAATGAATCATCTGGTTACCAAGTGGTTGGTTTGGAATTTTCATTGATAAACGAACCTCATATTGTGGGCTGAGAATTCTGAACAAAGCTCTGGTGCCTGGTTAATGTCAGAAATTTCCTGACTGCCACAGCGCTATTACAGGATATAAGACCATTCCTGGTGTGCTGAGGACCAAGAGAAAAATATACCCAGTTGTGCAAAGTCCTGCCTGGAACAGCTCACAAAGTACAATAGCTGTGCATCATTGGCTTCTGGAGTCCAACTCCTTGGAGCATTGAGAACTTCTTGGAGTCAGGGAAATTCTTCCCCATTCTTCAGACCTATAGGAGGAACCAAGCCAGAGCAGCACTTGAGAGCTAAGGAACCCCAGAGGATAAGCCAAAAAGACAAGGATAATATTACTCTTTTTTTCATTTAATTCATATTTCCCACGCAGCTGCTGCCTTCCTTTGAAATTAGTGCATGGACTGAAGACGACGTGGTAAGCTGCTTCTGTTGATGCCTCATTGGGCCTGGGCAGGTATTTCAGACATTTGTCTACAAGTTTAAAATGCATCTAGGAGGATTTGGGCCATAGGGAAGTCTAACTAGCAGAAGCTGACAAATTTCATTATTTTCTGGTTTCAGTAATGATTGCAAGCTCAACAGCAATGCAGGTATCTCTTCCAATCTAGTAGAAGGATCCACCCTTCCTATTGACTGGAAAAATGCTCCAGAGTACAATAAAAACTAGCAGCAACAAAACAAAAGCAAATGACCTAGGAAATGAAATGAACAAACTTGAAAAATAAGTTGATCTTAAACTTTCCTAAAAACCCAGGCATGGACTGAGCCGTGGTGAAGAAGAATCTGCTAAAGGCAGTGCTGGGCTGGGGTTGCCCCACGTGGTGTGTCCTCCCATCAGGCCTGCTCACAGCGTGACAACGTCACGTTAGCTGTCCTTAAGCCTCTCGCAGGAGGAATGGACACAGTGGCCCAGACATCCTCTGCCGCTGTAGCCAGGGGAGTTCCGTGCGGCTAGGAGGATGTGGGCAGATACTGGAGTCCAAAATAAGTCTTACACTCCATCCTCTGGGTGGGACAGTGTTCTGCTTTGAAGAACATTAGCCTGTTACAGTTCCGTGTTGTTTTCTAAGTGATAAAACAGGCATGAGAACCCTGATCAGAGACCACAGGGACTTATGCCTGTCCAGATCCAGTTTACAAGCTCAAGTATACCATTAAATGAAGGAAAAATCAAGATGGAACACTAGCTTAGCAGGGACAGGTCCCACCCCTGGGGACAGACTCACTACTAGAAACCCTTCAGAAGGTCGGTTTATTTAATTCAGCTGGATCTGGGACTGGGGCGTGCCCCTCTGTGCCCTTTGTACTCTTGTGGAAAACCTCTTTGGCTTCTGCAGTGTGAGAAACCCAGCACCAGTTGCCTGTTTCTTCGCATTCACTGATCCCCAGTAATCCCAACGTTCCCACCAGCCCCACCTACCATGGAAAGAGGACTTAAGCCCTCCTTTCTTCACAGGCCTGCACACAATCCCTTTATCCCCTGCCAAAAAGTTGACTCTCCTTTGAAAAGAAATTGTTTTAAAATTATTGAGTTCTAACAGTTACTTTTAGCTTTTGCTCTGAGGTGGAGTGTTTTCCAGGCCATTTAAATAAAATCCCAGGGTCAAGGGCTCCCCAGAGAGAGGGGCTGAGTCCGGCCTCCTGTCCATGTGGCTTCACCCAGCATGGAGGCCACTGTGAGCAGCACCAAGCAAAATCCAAAGAGTAAGGCTCACTGGGTCCAACTACACAGGAAGCCCCATGCTTGGACTTGTCCAGCCCGTGTGGCTGTGTCGTGACCAGACAGGCCTGGAACAGGGAGCTCATTGTCTGTCCACTGCTTTGTAGGCCCTGTTACTCACAAAGTTCCTGAAACCACTGCCCCTGGGCGATCCTGGGACCAGTGGCACTTGGGGAAATTCACTGTAAGGATGCTCTTGAAAAGATTTAAAACCATCCTCCAGGGAAACCCTTTAACTGTCCATGGCCTCCAAAGGAATTATCTCCAATTTGAAAGCTTGAGTTTTAAAACTATAAATAGAAAACCTTTCACCTTCCCTTTGTGGCTGATCTAGGAATCAGAGACATATGACATACTGAAAACTGTTTTACTATTAAGAATGGCCACTATGTGTCAATCCTCCAAACCATGTATGTCCTCTCTTCACAGTATTTTTGGGTTCAGCAGCTCGTCAGAAAAGGCAAGTGGCATAAGTTACATTCTTACTCATGGAGTTAACTTTGTTGGGGGCGTGGCAGAGTCTCACTTCCTTCTGCCTTCTCCTTATCCCCCTAGATGACTCCTTGGTGGAGATGAGCGGCTACGCAAGTCTGTTTAAGGAGAACAACATCACAGGCAAACGGCTGCTGCTTCTGGATGAAGAAGACTTGAAAGACATGGGCATTGTCTCCAAAGGACATATCATTCATTTTAAGGTAGGGTGTCTTTGCTGAGCACCCATGGTGTGGTTCACTCCCCAAGTGGCCCCTTTCCCAGTAAGGTAGATGGAGGGATGTACACAGGAAAGATAATTTAAAAAAAAAGATAGGCTCCTATCCGAAGCCACACCTTCACAAAGGCTCTGGCAACATGTCATCTAATTTCCCTTACCTCAGTTAGAGCCACTGACCCTGGCTTTTCTACAGAAATCCCATTAAAGTGCAAAGAGTACCAATTCACCTCATTCCACAGCCCCAAGAGCCCAGTGAGAAACTTGGTGACAGTCCCTCAGTGTAGTTTGGACAATGGCTTGTCACTGAACCACCAGAGACCATCTCCAAGACAGAAGGCAGGACCTTTTCCTTCCTACAAGATGAGCGAGCACACTCATGCCTAAAAAGACACCCTAAACTCTGGCAAAGAGTTTAATCTCAACCTCTGTGGGCACATCCAACCTGGAGAGCTATATTGGTATAGATGGGCTACAGTGGGAACTCAGAAAAGAAACTTCTGAGTTCCAGAAGGGAAACTTTGTAAGCTTTCCCTGTTTGACTTAGATGCCAGATAAGATGTTCTCAACTTCTCTTCCTTCTACTGTCTTTGCAAAAGGACCAGCATCCCTTAAGGAGCAGGTAGGGGAGGAGGGAGGCCAGCTGTGATACCTCACCAAATCATAAGTGATCATTTGAAATATTCCTTGACTTGGCTGGGACAACCAGCATGCCCCTCCAGATTCCAAACTTACTGTTTATTGCTCAGTAAATTCATGAGTACATACTAAGTGCAAGACTGAGCTATGAAGCGTCAAAGGACCATCCTTCCCTTAAGGAATTTATATCCCGGAGAAAACACAGCGCTTGTGCATACAAGTTCCCACAGGCAGCTGGAAGAAAAGGGCAATTCAAAGTCCACTTGGGGGATGGAAAGAAGGAAACCTCATGGACTGGAGAACTGGATCTTGAAGGAGGGACAGAGTTTGAAAAGAAAGGAATAAGAAGTTAAGAGAGAAGTAGAGCACAGTGGAGAGGAATAGAACATGACTCTTCCATTAGGGGGCTCTGGTGGAAGTAGGAGCAAGGGTGGGGTCTTACCACAGCTAGAGCGGCAGGGAGACGGTCCTGCCCCGGATCCTTCCACCTCCAGACTGCAAGTCTGGAATTTGACCAGAGCTGGAGAGTACTAAGAATTGATGTGTTTGAACGTTGCATCTGGAAATTTTAAAGTGAATTAGAGAGAAGAGACTGGATTTTGAAGGACCAGGTAGGAAATTATAAGAGTGTTAAGGCCCAGCTCACATTGCAAGAATTTGACAGAGAGCGGGGAGGAGACTGCAGGTGAGAGAGGAGGCCAAGAGGAAGTTTGCAGGTCAAAGGGCAGGTGCAGTGACAGGGACACGTGCTGCCCCCGGGGTGAACTTTGAAACACCAGATTCGCAGAAAGAAAGCCAGACACACAGAGCACATTTGCCCGCCATTTGAAATGCCCAGAGTAGGTGAAGCCACAGTGACGGAAGGGAATGGGGAGTGGCTGCTTAATGCATACAGAGTCCCCTTTAGGGCCAACAGAAATATTTGGGGACATGTTTTAGTGGGAATAGTTGCATGACACTGTTGAAAGTCGTAAATGCCACAGGGGTGCAGTGTTAAAGTGGTTACTTTTATGTTACTTGATTTTCACCCCATTTAAAAATAATAGTAATAAAAAGGATGGCACCCCTGATGAAGACGAGTCCTCTTCTGCTGGTACACTGCTGTCTGTGATGAGTAGTGTGCCTTCAGAAAGCTCAGAGGAGCCTGGTGGCAGAGGGGAGTACGAGTCCAGGAGTGAGAGAACAGGAGAGTGGCAGTACAGAGGGCCGGGGGAGAAAGCTGTAAGGTGGGGACAGAGATTCAAAAGGTCCCAGGCTGCAGAGAAGCCAGGAAATGTGCACTGAGAAAATGCCAGGTGGGAAACAGCATTTGGGCTGCCCACGTAGGGTCAGGGTGGTGTTGGGCCCCACAACCCAGGGGGTCTGGCCTCAGCTCCAGAGGAAGGGGATGACCAGCGCTGTTAGGGGGCAAAGACTGCCACAAGCTCCTTCCTGAGTCTGCTTGTGCACGTAGTACACAGAGGGATCCCTATCAGCCTGCCACCTCCCTGCCACAGCTCGGCTGCTGGCTAAACTCAGGGGAGCATGGGTATTTCTGCCAACCTCCTGCGGGAGGGAAAGATGCAGGGGAAAGGTCATGGAGATTTGCTGTAGAAAGCCCTGCGTATATTCTCGGGCAGTTAGGATGAGTAATGCTTCCAGCTGGGCCTTGGAGATGGGGCGCCATGTGCACTGCTAGTCAAGAGGAGCCCTCCCGGTATTTGTCAGGAGTGTCTCCCGCGCACGCGCACACATGCATGTGCGTTCTTCCCCTGCTACGTCACTGTGCACCTTCTCAGAGAGCCTCAACCTATCAGCAGATAATGAAACTGGAAAATGGAGCAAGGGACCAGCAGGTCCACCACCCTTTGCTACATGGTTGTTCCTCCCTGGAAGCCTGGCTGTGGCTCCCTTCTCCCCTGTGCCTACAAGCTCTTGCATGGAGGAGCCAGGTGGAAGGAGAAAGACTGAACGCCCGGTAAATCGTCATTACATTGTCAAGTGTCAACAGTTCACTTGGCTTGCAGAGGGGGAATGCATCTAATTTTCCCAGGTTGACCCTTTTTGTTCTCTACATGATAGTTCTTAATACCTGATGAGTACCAAAAATCTCGTAATTTAAATGCCCTCCTCTCCTGGAAGATGGCTTGTGTTTCATTGGGAGATTGTTGGACAACACCCACAGGAAAGCCCCTGCAGCAATAAAAAGCCCCTCACTGAAAGCCCCTTCAGTGAGACTCAGCCTTCCTGAAAGTCTCTGGCATTCTTTCCTTGCAGTTGCTGAGTTTTCCCAGTTAGAGTGACACCTGCCTTCCATATACTGGGTTCTAGAACACTAGTGGCTAGAACATTAACCTGTCACTCTGCCAGTATTTGAAGAATGTATCGTTTAGTCTGAGGTTAAATATCTTCCTGGTCCTTTAAATAATTACAAACTACCTATACCACTTTGGACACTCAGGTATATGCTCAATGAATAGTGGATATTAACATCCCCAATATGTTTTATGAACCATGGAAGTGAAGAGTGCTTTTATATGGACCCAGGAGCTTTAGTCTTCTCTTGCTAGTACTGAATCATTAATAATGTGGTGATTTTCTTACAGTCAGCCATTGAGAAACTCACGCATGATTACCTAAACTTGTTCCACTTCCCGCCGCTAATTAAGGTAAGGTTTTTCTTTCCTTTCTGAAAGTGTGTTTCTTTTATTGATATGTGCACCTGCCACATCCACACCTACATTTGCCAATGTCAGAAACTTGTTTGAAGTGGAATGTAATCATATCTAGTCAACAAAAGTACCTTTGAAGACCAGGATGTGTCCATATTGAATGGGCTTGTTTCCCACATGTTAAAATATAACAGTGCATTCATGATAAGAACAACACGTCTCACTTCAGTGGCTTGGAGTTGTAAATGCAACAGTGTAGGTGAGGCCCTTGGGCCTTGCACCTGGCTCTAGACATCTTTCTCTGACGTGTAAGTCTCTGAAGGGATTTGCACACTAGAGCTCTGGCTTATCACCTACATTGGGGAGTGGGAGGTCTGTGGTTTGAATGACACTGTTATTCAGTAGTTTCCCCTTATCTGTGGGGGATACATTCCAGCACCCCCTATGGGTGCCTGAAACTGAGGTTAGTGCCAAACCCTACATATAATCTTTTCCCTCTACACACATACCTATAACAAAGTTTAGTTTATAAACTAGGCACAGTTAAGAGGTTAACAACAATAACCAATTTTGAACAATTATAATGAAAGTTGTTGAAAAGTTATGAATTATTTATCTCTGGAATTTTCCATTTAATATTTACAGACCACAACTGACTGGCAAGTAGTTGAAACCGTGGAAAGCAAGCCACTGATAAGAATGGACTACTGTATTTAACATATTATTCTAAATGTAATCTCCAAGTATATGGCATAAAATCAGTATATACTTGCATTTAATACATAGGCCACTAGGGGCTGGAGATGTAGCTTAGTGGTAGAGCACTTGTCTAGCATCTGTGAGGCCAAGTTTGCTACCTAGCACTAACTAACAAAAAGCCCCTCTCCTCATGCAGTAGTGAGCATGGTTTTCCATCTGCGAGTCCTTTCCTCCATCCATGTGTGCTCTAGGAGCTGCAGAGTTCTCTTGGGGAATAGCTTCTTGCTATCTGAGGCGACCTGAAACTCTCAAATTGAAATATCACAATGCATCTCCAGGTATGAAGTGCTTTTCTAGGATAAACCTGAGTGATGTAAGATGCATCGGGAAAAACATAAGACAGTGACTCAGCCTGAAGTGTATGAGTTAAATTATTTGGCAAGGTTCTCAAAGCCTTAATTTATCATTTTTTTTGCTTTAAGAAATTATAACGTGTAGCCTCACCCAAAATAGCCAACAGCAAACAGTGGGTTTTAAAAGAAACCATCTGACTTACACAAGAATTCAAAGTAAAAGCACCATCTGGAATAAATAGTGCATGTTTTTCTGTTCCAGGACTCGGGAGGTGAACCTGAAGAAAATGAGGAAAAAATTGTGAACCTTGAACTTGTTTTTGGTTTTCACTTGAAACCAGGAACTGGCCCACAGGTAAATCACATTTCAAATACTTCAGGTGATTTTCTGTGTAATTTACTCTTTTGTTCTCCTGCGACTCCATGGTTTTGTACACTACTCTCAACCACCCAGTTAAGTGATTCTGAGTACACTTACAGACTTCGTTAAAGAATTAGTTGACAGGCTGCCTGCTGTCCCTGTAACCCAGTGTGGGACTCTCATTTGCTTGGTCAGTGAAGGGGCCACCCAGGCTCCTGAAGTAACTCACAGGGAGGGGAGGGGAGGGGAGGACACCAGCTTCCTGCTTCCTGTTTCCTATGGGCTTCAGTCTTACGATACCAAGAATAAAACAGCACCACGGATGGAACCCCAGGTGATACTGAGGCCCAACTTACCAGCTCCGAGCAGGGTGACAGGACACTTAACCACCATTCACTCACACTTAGAAATTGCTATTTTCCTGGGTACCATGTGAGTTGGAATTTTAATAGACTTGTGTTAGTCTAGACTACCATAAATAGATCATAATAAAGATAACTCCTTATTAACTACTTGTTCTGTACAAGGCATACAGTACTGAAATGTAATGCTAATTTCCAAATGGGAAAACTAAGGCTCTGAGAGGGTAAATGACTCTCTGGCCCCAGAACCTAAGCCCTTAACTATTGCATTCCTTGTGCTTTCCCCCTGAGGAGCCACGGTATCTCACAGATGTGACTGTCGCTGGTTGCTCCTGCACCAGAGGCAGACTCAGCTGACCCACTGGCCACTGGTGAAGAAAAGGATGCTTTGGCCGAGGCCATTCCTGGGAACCAGTGCTTGCAAAAGCTGGGAAGTTGTTGTGAATGTTGAGTTTCACCTGGGGTTTAAAAGATGCCCTTTCTAGACACCTGAAAGGGAGGGCCGGGCCTACACCACCGCAGGTGTGTTGATGTTTCTGTTGAACTCAGTGCTTGGTTGAAAGGAAGCAGCTCTGAATCCAGACTTCCTGTGTGTGCACAGTTCCCTCTTCCCTCTGTGGAGAGATTCTGTCTGTCATTCCGGTTGTTAGAAGCAGACACAGAAAGGGGGCTGCAGAGTAAGTTTGTTTCTCTTCAGCGTCATCAAAAGGCTTTCTAATGCCGAGATTTTGTACCTGTGGGTACCCAAATCCATCCAGTGATAGGCAGACTGCATGTTTCCCTTTGCCTTTTTTAGTATCCTTAGTTTCTTAAGTTATGAGTTCTCTTTATTTAAATCTTTTTATGGCCTGTAAATGATGAAGAGAAAGAAGAATTTCTTTGAGGTTTATGGAGTGGTTACAGACAGAAAAATATTTTCAGTTATTGAAGAAATGACTTATTAATGTGGAAAGCTGAAAAATATATTTTTTAGTAAGAAACAAAAGCTATCAATGATATTTAAGACAAAATACAGTGGTGTGTTTTTACCGTAATCATGTAGACTTTGTGGATCATCCGCAAGCCCAAAGCTGCCACAACTTTTGATATTCTGCTGTCTCCTCCAGAGTGATAATTTTACCCATTCATTCACTGCTGTGTGCCTGGCTGTATGCTACATGCTCAGGATTCGGAGTTAAAAAGGAGAGTCCTGGCTTGGAAAGAACTCAGAGCTTATTACAAGAGATATACAAGATTGGTGAACAGTTACAGTACAAAGTGATAAGATTTTATAACACCATACACATTGTCCTGGAGCGCACACTGGATGTACCTCTGCAGATGGGAATGTCTTGAAATGTTTCTGTTAGAAGTGATTCTTAAGCTCAAATTTGAAATTCAATAGAGTAAACTGGGTAGGGAGAGGACGTTGAAGGCAAAAGAAACAGTTTGTGCAAGAGCTCACTGTCAGGAAGCCACACAAACCCAGGAGCTCCTCCTGAGCTGATCTGTATGGGAACACAACTCAAGCATCCTTCCTCTGGAAAAACTTAGTAGCATGTTGATCGTTAAGACTTCAGAGAGAGACTGGTGACCAGAATCAGAATTATGTGTTAAACTAAGGAGTTTGAAGGGTTTTGAGCACAGAGTAGATGGGATTAGATTTTTTTTTTTAGTCTGTGAGAAGGAGGGAAGATGCACTGGGAAGGAGCCGTGCTAGTGTGAAAAAGACCAGCAGATCAGAAATGATAAGGAACTGAGGCTCCACAATGCTGCAAAGTGCTGTGCTTCCCAAGACACGCTGATCAGACCTCATGAGGAGCCAGGATGGGGCGAAAGGTTTTTAGTATGGGCAAAGTCTTTTGTCCTCCCCAGTCCAGACTAAGTCAAGCCTTTCAGGAGAAAGCTGGAGCCTTGGGAAGTTCTCCCCAAATCTAAGTTTGCAAATCAGAGACCCTTGGTTTCACCTTTTGTTTCCCAAGTAAAATGAGAGGTATGTTCTAATGGGAACCGCTGGGAATAACATATGACAGAGACTTTATCATGTAGATAGAAGCTACATTTTCCCTTTGCCTTTGATAAAGACCTCCAGCTAATATCCCTTAAAATTGGTATGCTTAGTCAGGCATAGTGACGTGTACCTGTGATCCCGGGACTCTGGGTGACTGAGGCAGGAAGATCACAAGTTTGTTTGAGGCTAGCCTGGGCAACTTAGCAAGACCCTGTCTCAGAAACTTAAAAAAGGGCTGGGGATATAGCTCATTGTGAATGCCAACACCTTGGATTCAATCCCCAGTACCATCCCCCCAAGAAAAACAAAAAGATATAGCCCTTTTAAGTAACTTTAAAACTACCAAAAGTAAATAATAAAAATATGACTTTATACACGAATACAGAGAAAAAAGCCCCTTCATTGTAAGATCTAGCCAACTCTTTGTTCTAAGAATTTGAATTAATTTTTTTTTTGTACCAGAAATTGAACTCAGGTCCTTATACTTGCCAGGCAGGCACTGTGCCACTGAGCTGTATCCCTGGCCCCCTGAATTAAATTCTTAACTTCATGTTACAACAGGATGGTTTGTGGCACAAAATGGGGCTCATTTGCAGAACCGTGGAAGCCATCTGCAGTTGAGAGCCTGTGCCTTCTACAGCAGTCACTGCAGAGACACCTTGCCCATGGGCTTAGTCTGGTTAGCTGCAGCCCTGCAGAAAGCCTGGACCTGACCATACTCCAGCTCATACAGGTTACAACCATCCTCCCAGATGCCCTTTTCATTTCCCTTTTTAAAGCAACCTGGCAGGGCACAAAAAAATTGATTAAACCACGAACTTGAGTGGCAATTCAGTTAATGAATGATGGGCAAGGGGTGTGGTGAGGTGGTAGAGCACTTGCCTAGTGTGTGTGAGGCCCTGGGTTCCAGCCCCAAGACCACCAAGAAAACTTTAACTAATTAATTAGTAACATTGGGTTGTACCCACTTACTTGATTTGTCCATTTCTATACAGTAAAGTGAATTAATCATTTAAATAATATTGTATGCCAAGGCAGGCTGGAAGTTACGAGAAAGTAGCAGAAGTTGGGTCTCTCGCCACACGATGTCTACCATGTGTGGAACAGAAAATGCCTGTGATAATTATTATTACCTAATCTTCTGGCCAAAGACACTGCAGAAGGCAGTTTGTGAACTTTTTTTCATGCCATTGTTACAACTCAATGTAATGAGGACATTGAGTTAGCCTCCTCATGAGGGAATTGGGGTGGGGAGGTGAAATTCTTGCCGAGAGTTCTCACCTGGTAAGGGTAGATCCAGTCCACAGGCTTACCCACCTCTTTCTGGAAAGTACCATCATCCCCCAAAGTAGGTACATTGGTAATGAATTTATTTGGGGAAGTCATTACTACTTTACCATAATTTGTTTTGTATGGAAACTGTCTTGTGCTTTGTATTCTAAAGCCTTTGGCTTTACACAAAAGAGAAGCAGCTTCTAAAATCTCAAGCAGCTTCACACACTCCCCAGGGTGGCAACCACCCTTTTTATTGAAATATTCAGCTGCATAGAGTTTATTATTATATCCCTTATCAGCTCACCAGTCAGGAATATTGATTCTCAAATGCTAAGGGATAAACTATCAAATCACCCAGCAGTTTTCTCACCAAGATCTTTTCGAGACTTTGTGTCATAAAAATTCAAAAGCAGAGCCAGGAAGGAACCACTGTATTTAAGAGTTGCCCATTGTTCATGAGTGATGAACAGCTAGACTTTGTCTCCTGAATCCTTATTCCTCTCTCTTCTGATGCAACAAAAGAAGCCTGATTGAAGGCCTGTAGGTCTGAACTGATCACCGGCCCTAGGTAGGAGGAATTAGAGGAGGAGCAAGGTAAACAACACCCCAGGCCTCCCAGCACCTCTGATTACTGGACTTTTTAGTAGGGAGCCGCTTCCTGTCTCGGGCTACCCCTTCCAAATGGATCTCACTCCAGTTTCCCTTCAAAGAGGGGTTTTGAGGGCTTGAGACAAGCAAGAAGAGAAAATGAGAGGAACATTTTGAAGAAGTGCAAGAAACTGACAGAGCCCCTCAGAGTGCCCTCTGGGGAATCTCCCTGTCCTGCCTGGTCCTTATTAGCCCCTGGCCCCAACTCCCACTCCCCCAAGGTGGGAAGAAATTCAATCAGTGGTTCTGCTTCTTTGGTCTTCTGGCATCATAGGTTCAAAGTGCTGCTTTTTACAAATGCTCCTCATTTGTATTGTGCTTGCAGGTCTTTATTAGATTGCTTGTAAATTGTTGCATTTAATAAACTTAATTGAATCTCCAGGCCCTTTCTGAGAGCACTATAAATATCAAAAACTGTCGAATAGGGCTTTTTTTCCTATTGTGTAATTTTTGTAAATGGATAGATAAACATGAGTAAAATAACAGGGCAAAAAAGAAAAGGATTTTGTAAGGAAATATAAAGCCAATGCCTTTCGTAAATTTTAGAACAGCTGAAAGCAGAGCTTTTCTTTACTTTGATGTGAGTTACATTTATTTAAAAATCAGTGTAAGAAAGTTCACTTACTATGATCAGGCATGAGAGAGGCAGGATACATATACACAAGCGTGTGGTTGTGTGCCTAAGTCTATAAGCTTTCGGTGGTAGGGTTTTATAAAAAAAAAAAAAGAATAATAAGTTTTAGGGAGGATGAACCAGGGAGATATGAGTCAAGTATGAAGTTTTGGCTGTACGACATGAACAGGTCCTAGAAACCCACTCTACAGTATAGTGCCTATAACAAATAATGCTGTGTCGCATTCTCAAAAATTTGCTAAGAAGGCAGATCTTGGGGCCAGGGATATAGCTTCAGTGGCACAAGTGCCTGCTTGACAAGCACAAGGTCCTGAGTTTGATTCCCGGTACCAAAAAAAAAGACAGAAGGGAGATCTTATATTAAGGACTCTTATCACAAAAATAACATAAGACACCAGGAAGAAGCTTTTGGGTGATAGAAATGTTAATGCCATGGGTTGTGGTGATAGCTTCACAATATGTTACTTATTGTTTACATTAAATACTTTCAGCTTTTCATAAGTCAATCATACCTCCAAAAAGTGGTCTCTTAAACAAGAGAAACACAAGTTTTATTAATTGAAAATAACAAAGCAAACACAAAGAAAAATTTTACAGTTGAATAACTTTGCTGCAGACTTCCACACACAGAACGCGGCGGTATACTCCTCCGCCCAGAGGGCTGCCTCTAGAGCTAGAGCAGAGCTGGGCAAGGTGCTCAGTGCTCTCTTGCTGATCGACTAACGCCCATGTCCGCGCATGCGTGCCAGGGAATGTCTGCAAACGACAGAAAATGCCATGATCTGAAGCGTTTGCAGATCCCCGTGGTGTAAATATTCCCACCATAACTGATTTAAAGTTACCAATCCAACGTCACTAAACTTGAAAGAGGGAAGAGCTGTGAGCAATGGGCTTGTGAATGCTGACTGCAGCGGACTACTGGATTATTCTTAGTCTTCTTAAACAGATTATTAAATCTTTCAAAACTAGCAATGTACCACACATGAGAAAACACTGGCTTCAATAAGTTATAAACACACTATCGCTGGTTTCCTGCTATACTGAAAATAATTAGCTCAAAGAAAGCTCTAGTCTTCTAGTGAGCCTGTTGTTGGCTTAGGTCTCTTTGGGTCACCGTTTTCTCAAACTTAACCACATTATCTGAATCAAAAAAGCTAGTATTCAAGTTTGTGCAGAGTAAAAATAGACTTATTGAGGCAGAGAAACAGATTTTAAATCTGTGGCTGTTCTTTAAAAACGATTGAAACCATCCTGGTTGGTCACCCCATGATGATAGGTGCAGGTGTTAATATCAATAGATGAGATCTTTGCTTTTAGAAGTGGGTTTTCAAAAGCCTCTGAGATAATCACTGTAAGTTCTGCAGAGTGAAGACCTCAGCACTCACAGGGACTTGTGTTTTCTCAACCGAAAATTAGGTCTTGAGAATAACCAACCATAGAAGGGACAGATTATTTATTTAAAGTAAAGTTAAAAGCAGTCTTTTGGAAAATCAAGGACTGATGATAACCGTACCGATCCTGGACATCTGGATTTGGATGGAGAATAGCTCAGCTGGTAAACAGTGCCTCCCACTTCGGTTAGTACCTCTTCAGAAATCATATTTCTTGGAGTCACCTTTAGAGTCATGGAGGGAGGGGAAGAACTTTGCAGGTAGAACAGCTGTTTTGAAGGTCCTGGATAAAAGTTTATTTATAGCAAATTCTCCAGTATAAAGATATTTATTAATCACCACTTAGGTAAGCCAGATCACCTTCTGTATTTGTTAAGAAACCCTTCAGAGTAGTCTAAATTATTCAAAAATCAGTAGCAAGACTTACTATTCTTTTTTACAAGATGAAAACCTAGTACCTCCTAACTTAAAATACATCTAAAAAACAAACCCCTTTCCAAACATGTCAACTAATATCTGAACCATTTTAGATAGTCGAGTATGTAATGCATCATATGAAAGTATGACTCACTTGATTTGTTTCACATTATTCTAACATCATCCCTAACGTCCCCTTTTCATACATAACTCCAGTAACAACCCCCCAAAAAGGCAATGTAACAACCTTATCTCCACTGGTGTCTACTTGGCACCAATCTGCCCTGACCTTAGACACAAGCCATTGTTAAGGGTATAACGCATTTACATATTTTGCAATAAAACATCAGTTATTTGCATTACTGTGTCAAGTTTTATTTGATTCTTTCACCTAAAAATGACTCATTTTCCTTTCTTGTATTTTAAAAACCAACTACTCTAAGCTTGTTTGAGAATAATCAAAAATTGCCCATTTAGCTAGAAGTCATTTTCTTTTCAAAAGGCAAATGTTATTTAATCTTTCAGCTGTTCATTGTGCCATCATAAATACTTTCTTTTCAGCACAGTTGTGGGGACTGAAATGAGCCCACTAATTGCCTCCCATTTCGACTGACATGTGGTGGTTTAGTGGAAAGAGAACACAGCAGGGAGAAGGAAATAGGAGGCTGAGAAAATGAGAGCTAATTATTTTCACTGCCTCATGTCAGGCTCTGTGTCAGCCTTGTTTTTACAAACTGGAAGGTTTAGCACTAAATAAAACAAACTGGCGTCATGTTTTTATATACTGGCAGTGTCATGGAAGCAGCTGCACATCTCAAAGACAATATAATGCCTGCGTTCGCATGGACACCATCTGACAGACACTGTGAGCCACGGCTAATGAGGATATCGCAGTGGTGCCAAAGTGAAAGGTGCTGAATTATGTATGATTCTTCATCAGTGCAGCAATAGTCCTGTACATCATTATGAGACATTGTTTTGCTGAAGAGATTAAAACATTCTTAGTTCCAGACCCTGCAACCTATACGCGCTGAAAGAGGTTATTAATGGAATTTTTAGGGAGAGTTTCTTGTGGATTTCTTTTGGGTTGAAAAACAAATCTCATGGGACAAAGATGTGGCGGGTCATGACACTGTATAGATGAAGAAGAGAAGCAAATTAACCATACTTGTATTATCTTCCTTTTAAAGGCAGCATAATAAAATATAGTGTAGTGGGGTTATGCTTAATGATAAATAACCCAGGTGCCATCACAGGATGCTCCACTCTCCTGCCTTGAACACAGCGGGCTGCGGCAGCCGAGCTGGATAATAGCAATGCATGTAAAGAAGCCTTCGAGGCCTAAGTCATCAACATCTCACTACTCAATACCAGCATGACCAGTATTTTAGCGTATTTTTTTATCTGCCTTTACTTCTTACAGTTCACAACAGTTGCTTGCTATGACTGTTACCTTTCCTTCCCTCCTCTTGAATCTTAAAACGTTAAGTCCAACCATTCTTTTCTATATTTTGAAATATTTCCTCCATAAAGGCTTTTTTTTTTTCTGGAACCTTCTTGGGTGGTTTTGCTTTTTTTCCCACTCATGTGGGAAGACGAGAGGGTGGGTGGGGATTTTGAAAACCAGTGTCGAGATTAGACTTGATGTGACCAGAATTTGAACTCCAGTCGCAGGAGGCTGAATGACCGAGTCGCATACTTCCTCAGTTTTCTGAGCCTCAGTGTCGTCACCTGTGAAGTAGGGGCAGTGCTCTACATAGGTGGCAAGACTGAATATTAAACAACATAGAAAAATCTTTAACATGTTATGCCAGGTGTATAGAAATGCTCACCGTGAAATTTAATCTGTGGGGATAGAAAATGGAATAGTGGGTGCCTCTGCTTGCGGAGAGGCTTGCCTGGGAAAGGGCATGAGGGAACCTGCCGGGGTCCTGGAAATACCTTGATTGTTTTGTTGGTTATACAGTATATGCATTTGCCAAAAACTTAGTGAGTCACACACTTCAAGTCTGTGCAATTTATTAGATGTGAATTATACCTCAATTAGAAAGCACATTTAAAAATTTAGGTAAATGTGATCTATAAAAGCCTGAAGTCTTAATTTTGAGATCTGTTTCCTCCTGGAGTATCTTGAATGATCTTAGACTTAGGTTTTGTAGAAGGTTTATCTACAGTGTTGATAATTCTAATTAAATTCTGTAGATCTATATGTAGGTGTGTGTGTGTGTGTGTGTGTGTGTGTGTGTGTGTGTAGAGAGAGAGAGAGATTATGTCTCCAAATTGCCCAGAACTTTAAATTTGAATTTTTGGTGGTGTTTTCAGTCATTTTTTTCTATTTGGAAAATTTACCCTATCTTGATTATTCCCTTTATAGTCTCTTCTCTTTTCATTCCTTTCCTCCTCTTTTTCATGAGAGAGAAGGATGTCTGTTGTAGTAGTCAGTCTTATGACAAAGCCCCCGAGAAAGTCAGCTTACTGGAGGAAAGCTTTATTTTGGCTAATGGTTGCAGAGCTTTCAGTCCATGGTCTGCTGGCTCCGTGGATGTGGGTCTGAGGTGAGGCAGAGCATCCTGGTCCATGAAGCACGTGGAGGAGGATGCTGCTCGCCTTGTGGTGGCCAGGAAACAGAAGAATAGACAGGAAGGTGTTGGGGTCCTGCTGTAGCGTCCAGGGGCATCCCCCAAGGCCTCATTCCCTTCAAATACGTCTCAGCTCCTGCAGTTTCCGTCACCTCCCGTAGCCCATTTAGCTGTGAAAGTTTTAATATTTTAATCCACTGATAAGATTAGCGTCCTCATGATCCATTCCTTTCCTAAAAGTCCTGCCTGGGAACACTGCTGCCCTGGGGATCAAACTTTCAGTACCTGAGCCTCTGGGGGACATACCAGGTCCAAACTATGTTTGCTTGGCATCAGTTGTACCACCTTAGAATGCCAAAGACTTTTTAGTGGCTTGCAAAATATGTAATAGTGAATCCTACAAAGAAATAACTTAATTTAGCATTAACAGAGTATTGTTCAGGGCTCATCTTCACAGGGTAAGAGGTTCTGTTTTACTTGGCCAATAGTCAATGCAGAAAATTTTTCACATTACCAGCAATCCTGAACCATTTCACTGAAGATGCTTTCTTTTCTTCTTCTTTCTTTTGTCTTTTTGAGACAGGGTCTCGTTATGCAGTTCAGGCTGACCTTGAGCTCACCTTGTAGCCCAAGCTGGTCTGGAACTCACAAAGATCTTCCTGCCTCAGCCTCCTGAGTGCTGGGATTACAGGCATGAGCCACCATGCCCAGCTTGGGAATGCTTTGTTGTCCTCTACTATCTATATACTTTCTCCTAAAATTACCCAGGTATTTCAACAGCTGCCCTGAGAAATGTGCCCATCCTGGGTACCCATGAAAGTTATCCATTTTTTATCATTTCACATGCAAAAATTTTCCTATCTCCAATAAAATTCCATTTGGTTCTTACAGATTTATATTGAGTCAGATCTCCTGACGAGTGGAAAGTTTCAGTAACTATTTTTCGTTATCTAAAGACTAACAAAGACACCCCCGCTTCCCAGAGCCCTGTTCTGCTCCTGTCCCAGGCTTGGATTACTACTTGTCATTGCCTTGGAAAGGTGCATCAGCATAATGTGTTTGAACTCTGTTCTCTTGGATGGTGTGGCTTTTAGGGTGGAGTTTCAACCTGATTGGCCTTGCGATCTGCCCTGGAGACTGCTAGAGCTCACTTCTAAGTGTGTCTGCGTGGGCCATGGAGGCATGGGGTGAGGTCTGTGTCTCATTCCTTGTCCCTTCCATTCTGCTGCTCTTCCCTTGCTCTGCTTGCAGGACACCATGAACTGAGCCTCTTTGCTCCGTCATACCCTTCCACCTCCTGCATTAAAACCACCGGTCAACCAAGAACTGAAACAATGAGTGAAACTAAACCGCTCTTCCTTTAAGTTGTGGGTGTTGAGGACTGTGTCCAGTGATGGGAAAGCTGACCAGTAGAGATAGAAATCCAGGCATAAACTAAAACCCAAGGTAGTCAACACCCATCTTCCTTGATTTTGCATCTGCACTAAGACATAAGCTGACTGGATGGAAAACGGTGGAACCTCCAAAAGGTGGTGACTAGCGGTGGTCTCCTCGTCTTTGGGCACATCCCTCAAGGGCTACTATAGGACCTGGGTCTCTCCCTTTGTAATGCCATGACCATAAGGGGAGCAGTTTTGATTTACCACACCTCTGGCCATATATGCTACCTCACCACAGACCCAAATGTAGCAGGGCCAGCCAGTTGTGAACCAAAACCTCCAGAACTACATGCCAAAATAAATCTTTTCTCTTTAGAAGTTGATCATCTCAAATATTGATCACAGTGAAGAAAAAACGCTAACACAAGAAATGTGCTCTTCATAATACCACAAGACCACATTGGTTCAAATGTCAACTTGACCCACACTTGCTACTGATGTGATCTCTGTCAAATGACCACATCTCTCTGTGCTCCTTGGCCTTCTGTCCTGTTCCCTTCTATCACTGCTAGTTGACAGGCCAGCTTCTACAGGAAACTTAATTGGAGCTGTGTTGGTGGCCATAGTTGAAACAATAGTAACTATACCTTTTTGAGCTCTTGATTTGGTTCTGACGCATGCTGGGTATTGCATTTGTATTATTTCATTTAATTGTCACACAGTACAGTAACCCATTTCTGAGTGAAGAGCACTGAGGTTCAGATGTTACATATGTCGGCTGTGGTTGAGGGGGAATGAGAAAAACTAAGAGTCAAACCCAGTTGAGTAGGACCTTCAGCTTGTGATCTCCACCTTGCCCTTCCACCCAGGTTCCTACAGTAATGGCTTAAGATTTTGTCTTTTTCTGAATTGTTTCCATTTGAATGGGAATCATCAATATCTTCAACCAAGTGAGTGACTAGCAAAGATATTTCAGGCCACCAGGGGTGAAGTGGTTTTGAGAAAGGAGTTCTTAACGCCTTATGGAATCTCTCGGAATTCAGAGGTGACTGCTTTTGACTTGTGCCTGCTGGAATTGAGAGGCTGTATCTAAAGTTACTGGCTTAGTTACTGTTCTTATTGCTGAGACAAAATGCCTGACACCCAGGGTTAAAGGAGGAAAGGTTTATTTCAGCTCACAGTTCATGGAGGTTTCAGTCCATAGTAAACCGGGTCCAAGGCAGGCTGGCATAGCAAGGGGACATAACAGTGCAGAAATAGTTCATGGCAGGTAGAAGGCATCAAAGTAGCAGCAACAGCAGATGGAAACAGCTGCCATCTTGCTGTCCCTTTATCTTCCATCTAGGCTGCAAACATATTAACTGGTGTTAGCCATGCCCAGAGTGGGGCACCCTTAGTCCCAACATGAAATTTTGAATCCTAGTATCACATGCTTGGTCCAGTCACCTTTGAAACTCGCTTGTGAGTGCATGAGACCTTGGGGGAATATCTAGATACAAGTCATAACAGTTACTCTTGAAGACTAGTCACACTTGTAGTACTCATTTCAGGCCCAAATCAGTACCAGCTCACCCTGATGAAAGTGAATGGTTTTTAAATCAGTGGCCTTAGTCTCACCACCTGGTCCATGTCACTGCCAAAATGCAGTGCAAATAAAGACCTAGATTAGCCTCATAAATATGTAGAGTTGTTGCTTTTAGTGGTGCTATTGATGATTCCGTTCATCCTATTTGTTGTGAAAATCTGTTTGGTGATCCCCTGGTTAAGAATTTGTTGCATGGCTTTCAATGTGTACAGGTATGCTCTGTGGAATTCAGTGACCACTGGATAAATTCTAGTAGTTGTAGACAATCCTCATAGACAGCTCATGACTCATTAGGGAGTAAAACTGCCAAAAATGCTTAGGTAAATTTGAACTTTTGCAGAATTTAAGGAATTCTATTACTTTATTTGCAGATTACTTAACTAGGCAACAGTGACATCATAGAGGCTCTGAAAATTTCTTTGAGTTATATGAAGGGATTGGCAAATTAAATTAATGCTTTAGATGAATATTATATGCTCTCTTTCTTTCTCATGCAGCTTTGTAAAAACCAAGACCTATTTTTTCATGAAATGAATAATGCCCCTTTGTCTTATAACTTCCTTGTTTATAGTTTTATTGTTTCAGTGTTTACTATCTTTTATGCTTCAATTAAGAGGCTTTCTTTCAGATAACAGAAAAGGAGAATTTAAAACCACCATTACAAAAAAGATCTAAACTGTGCCAGGCATGGTGGTAGACACCTGCAATGCCAGCTGTCTGAGAGACTGAAGCAAGAGGATCACAAGTTGAAGACCATCTTGGGCAACTTAGTGAGACCCTATCTCAAACTAAAAAATAATGAGCTGAGGATATATCTCAGTAAGAAGATCCTGAGTTCAATCTCTAGCACTGCAAAAAAAAAAAGTTTAAACTGGGCATGGGCAGGGTGGTACACATCTGTAATCCCAGCTACTCTGAAGACTGAGGCAGGAGTAATGCAAGTTCAAGGCCAGCCTCAGCAATTTAGTGAGACCCCGTCTCAAAACAATTTTTAGAGGGCTGGTAGAATGCTTGCCTAGCATGAGTGAAACCCTGGCTTTAATCCCTAGTACCAAGATGATCAGATAAAGTCAAAAGTCTATAACCCTTTTATTTGGATCAGTACTTCTCCAAGTCAGAGTTGAGCAGGAAGTGGTTGCTGCAAGGAGGATCTATGATGTGTTGCTTTTTTTGGTTGTGTTTACAAAGTCTACTCTGGTTCCTCTAGCTATTGTCAGTGGTTCAATGCATTTATGGAGCTGGGAAAAACCATCTAGATAGTCCCGCCCAGCCACCCTCCTGTATTTCCTTCTCTGTTAGCATCTCCCTCAACACTGGAAGCAGATAGTCTTGTGCCATCACCACCCCACTGCCACCACAGGAAAAGGAAGTTCCTTGGCGCTGTATGAGCCTCATCTACAGGGAAAGTAGACCTGATTTGCAGGGTTATGAATATCAAGTAAAATAGCATAGTGTAAGTACCCAGCAACATGCCTACAGCATAGTAAGCAGTCCACAAATGTGGGTCCCCCCACACCTCCCATGATGCCCTTCTTAACACAGAGCTCCTCTGACAGTGCTTGATGGGGCTTGATATGGAGCATGAGGTCAAGGAGGAGCACTTGGACTATGAGCCAGGAGCAAAACAGAGGGAGCCCCTGAGTTTCCATGCAACTCAAAGTTTTTTTTAATGCTGTTGACTAAATAATTCCAAAACTACACAGGCAAAAGGAGCTTGTCTCTGTTAAGGCTTTGTATTCCAGCCACTGCCTTGAGAAGGCTCTCACCATTTCAGAGAAGAGCCTCATAACACCAGTCATTGTCCTGCCCAGGTGGCCTGGGAGCAGTGGCTCCAAAACAAAGACATACTGAGAGATTGTCAATTCTTGCATAACTTGACTCATGTCAGGCAAGAGCTTAGCTTTCACTTTCTTGAATAAACTTTCTCCAAGATGTGCTCTCTATCTTGTGAAAATGTCTGGGCAAAGAGTGTTGCTCCCTCAGCAGTGAGCCCTGCTTGGACCTGTAATTCCTCCAGAGGCTTTTTAAAAAATTGTTTATTGGTACAGTTTAGGTATTCATATTGATCATATTCATATATAAAATTTGTACCTGTACATGATATATCTTGGTACCTCTTTTTTTCCTATTCCCTCCCCCCCCAACCTCTCCTCCCCACTTTACAAAGCTTTGTTTCAATTTTATCCTTCTTTTCTCATTTGTCTTTCTTTTCCCTTCCTTCCTTCCTTCTCCTCTCCTCCATCCCTAGATCCCTTCTTTTGAACAATTTTTCCCATTTCACAATATCTACAATATCTGTTATATATTTTGGTTCTTATTTACACTTTGTTTCTCACACCAGAGAGACAATGCAATATTTACATGTGGCCAGTTTATTTCACTTCAGTATGGTCTCAAGGTCCATCCATTTAGCTATGAATGTCTCAAGTTTATCCTTCTTTATGGCTGAGTAGTACTCCATTGTATGAAAAAAAATTTTTTTTAATCCACTCATCACTTGATGGGCATTTGGGCTGTTTCCAAAATTCAGCTATTACAAACTGTGCTGCTGTAAACATGGGTGTGCACATATTACTATGGTATGATGCTTTTAATTCTTTTGGGAAGATACAAGAAGGGAAGTAGCTGGGTCAAATGGGACTTCTAGTTTTTTGAGGAATTCCACACTGATCTGCACAGTGGTTGCACCAGGTTACACTCCCACCAACAGTGGAGAAGGATTCCTTTTCCCTACAACCCCGCCAGCATTTGTAATTGGTTGATCACTTGATAATAGACATTCTTTCTCCTCCAGAGGCTTTTCTAAAACATCAAGCTCCCCTGGCTTCCCATTGAGGCCAACAGGCCCCCCACAGCTTCTTTGTTGACAGGCCCCCCACAGCTTCTTTCCTCCCCCATGAAAATGACGTCTGAGCTTCTAGGAAACATCCCGGGTCTACTCTTACCAGAGTGTTTGCTAGAGTCAGCATGGGAGGTGCTTGTTACATTACCTGTGATCTCAGAACCCTTCATCCTTCAGAAAATGTAAGAGGGAATGTGAATTTGTGGCCCAGGAGACAATCTGGTACACAGACATGGTTTTATTTTTCCTTTGAATTGCATGCACAGTATTTATCCTCCAACATTTTTATTATTAAGTTCTTCATACAGCAAAGTAGAGAGATTTTATTGCACACTCCCACATACCTACCCCTTCAGTTGAACCATTAACCTTTTATTCCTCTTGCTTTCTCACTTACCTACCTATCCTTTGAGCCATCTAGCAATCCTAATTTTTTCATGCATTTCAAAATAATTTGCAAAACTTAGTACACTTCCTGCTAAATACTTTAGTATGCTGGAATTCAGTAAGAAATTCACAAATCTTAAATTTACATTTACCAGCTATTGACAAATGCATACACCTACATAGGCCAGACCTCTATCAGTAAAGTACTAAGACTCCCCAGAAAGTTCCCTCAAATCATTCCCAGTTCATCTCCCTCTGTAAAGCAACTCCTCCTCTGGATCTTTTTCTGCCATAGATGACTTTTGTTTAGAATGTCCTATATATAGATCATTATACATGTTCTTTTGTATGCGTAGCACTTCTTTCATTCACTGTAATGTTTTGAGAAGATCCATGTTGTAGCATAAACCAGTAATGTATTTCTTTGTATTTCCAAGTAGTAATCCATTCTACCACTCTTCATCCAATTTCCTTTGACAATTGACCAGTTTCTAGTTTTTTGGCTATGATAAAGCTGCTAAGAACAGCTTTTTTTAAAATTTCTATTAGGCAAATAAACATGTTATAGAAGTAGAATTTGTGGGTCTTAGGATAGGCATATGTTTAGTCTTATAATATATTACCAAATCTTTTCCCAATGCAATTACTTTCCCATCAGCAATGCATGAGAGTTCCGGTAGCTCCAAATCCTAGCCACCATTTGATGGTATCAGCCTTAGCCATTCTGGTGGGTGTGTGGTCCATCATTGTGGTTTTGATTTATACTGCCCTGGTGAACAATGGTACAGATCACTTTTTCATGATATGGTGTTTTTAAAATTTAATCATTTAAAAGTTAAGTTTCACATAAGATCCTGGATTTCCAAATTTTCATGCAGCAACATTAAAAGGCCTAACAAAAATGGACACATATTCCCACCTGGGACCTATCAACAGAAACTGACCAGTGGCTGTGCCTTAGAGGCAGCTGCTCTTCAGCTCCCCAATAATGCCCAGTTATGTTACTTTGGCTTATCACCATTGCAGTGCTGTTTTCCTCCTTGTTATGGGGAAAGTGATCTGTTTCTTGAATCCATTACTGGGGAAATAAAAGTGGAAAGACCACATTTCTTTGGAGCAATGAGAAAAATATCACTACAGTGTTTAATGTGTGAATTAAATGGATCTATTCTGAAAGGCTACACTGTAGGACTCTATAATGAAACTCCCTGGCTTTACTCATTTTTATTACCTGCCTGGCCCCATAGGGTTCTGAGTTTGTAACTCCTTTAGCAGAACTCTTACACCGATACATTATGCCTCAAGACTGCAGTAACTGAGGGTTATTTAGATATACAAAGAGATCTAATTTTGTGTCCTTTTATTGGAAAAAAAAAACCTCCCAGTTCTTTATTTGGAATACTTAGTGTGTTATAAAACATTGAGACCAAAAAGAAATTTTGTTTCACTCTCTCAATCCTGTAATTTTACTTTTAATTCCAGGATTGTAAATGGAAAATGTATATGGAGATGGATGGAGATGAAATTGCAATAACCTACATAAAAGATGTGACATTCAACACTAACCTACCTGATGCAGAGATTTTAAAGATGATAAAGGTAAGATTCTATTTATAGCTTAAAAGTTTTTTGAGTTCACAGATACCAAACAAAGACATTAAAATACCCCAGCAGTGTGCTTTTGTGCTTGTGATGCTCGCATCAGCTCAGCCTCAAGCTGGCTGTTGAAAGGCACATTTTATTTAGTAGATTGAGACAATAATAGGTTTTTGTTAAAATTCTACTTAGGCTGTGTGAACTGAAAAGCACTGCAAAGAAGTATCATTTAATTTTTTTAAAAATTTCCATCTACATTTCTTTGTGCTTACTCTGTCATTTATTAAAGGAAAGCAAATGTTATTGATGGCAATATTTACTTCTAATTTGGATCATTTTAAACTTTGGAAAACTTGTAAAGAGGAAGACTTTTCTTGGTTTAATTCAATTTCCTGCCAGACTGAGATGAGGCTATTTCTGGGGTGTGTGTTGAAGTTTAACAGCTCCTTGGGTTAACGTTTGGAAATTCTGGGAGTTGTCAAGAGTGTCTGACTGCTACTCCAGGGTCATAGATACATGCCTTTAGGAATACTAGAGAAAGCCTTATAGAAATGCTTAACTTGCCCCTCAAAATGGCAAAAAAAAAAGCAATTCTGTCCCAACCATACAAAGAAAAACACATATGAAACTTCAGTTATAGAATGTCAACAACCTGAGGCTAATGAGTGGGATGTCAGTAGGACTGTCACCCTGACCTCAGCCTTTAGCTCTCGGACACTCTTACCTGGATATCTGGACTCAGTGAAGAAAATGAGACTTGTCACAAAGAACCAAAGTACAAACACAACTACAAAAGTAAAAGCCTTCAGTGCCACGGCATTAGACTTGTAAATGTGTTCTCTGCACAAACATGAGATTGCTAAGCACCCAAGTCCTTGTAATATGCAAGTGGATTCATCAAGTAGACTGATTTGATATTCATTGTTGGCTTCCTTTGCATAACTGGGAGTTATTTCAAAGGCATTATTTATCTGCAAAGGTTATTATTTGGGTTTAACTTTTCCTTACGTTGTTCGGGTGTATGATGCTTTGATGTCTTGAGGACTAGAAAGAATAGTACTGTTACTGAGTTTGGGGGCAAGGCCCTTATTAGGGGTCCCAACCGCCCAGGCCCAGCCGCCCATTCCTTAACACACTCCAGGGGATGAGCTGTGATGAAAAACAGAGAGGAGTTTCACCAGCATGGCCACGCTGGGGAGCACAGCGAAGATCTGTCTGCAAGGGCCCGACAGAAGCTTTGGGGTTTTATAGAAAAGGAGAACAGAGGCAAAGACTGGGAGTTTATACAGCTGGGGGAGTGGGACTTACATAGCTGACAGTATTGGTAATCCTGGTCAATTCATCCTGGATGATCAGTATGTCAGGACTGGTTCTGTGAGGTCTTGGGGAGCCATCATCACTTGAGGGGGTAATTTGGCTCCCATCATGAGATGGCTGGGCCCCTGCTTTGGGGGAGCAAGCCTAGTTCCCGTCGTAGGATAGGCCCATCTTAGGATATTCGCTCCTGGTTAAGGGGTGAGCTCGTCATAGGATGATCTCTGAGGCTCTGCCTTTCCTGGAATCCAAAGAGATCAGAGGGTTAGGACAGTGACTCGGGACTTCCAGACGTCTCTCCAAGGGGTCTGGAACTGGACACTGTAAAAGCTGGCAATTGGCTGCAAACCCCAAAGTTTATTTTAGCGACCCTTACCTCATTGTCCTCAGTATGGAAGAGAAATGAGAGAGGCCAGTTGAATTTAGGCATAATGAGCCTTGTAACACAGTCACTGCCTAAGTGATTAACGTGCCTATGTGCAGAGCTGAGCAGGGATCTGACCAGAGTTTAAAGTAATAAAGGAGAAGTAGTAAATGAAGGCAGAGGCGCCACCGGGCATCCGCCAGCCTAGCTTCTAAGTCCCCGTTACAATACTTTCTGCTCCTTCTCATCCATGACCTCAATGGCTGTGGCGGTCATTCCTTGCGGCAACATACTTTTAAGGGTAAGATTCAAAGCCCTGACTGTGAGCGGAAGTCAGTTGCTCATGGAAAAAGAAGTAGGATTGAGTTATAAAACGGAGTGCCTGTGTTTCTGTTCTACCATGTGTGCAGAATCACACCGCCACATTAACAGGGCTGCTGGGAAAATAAGATGGAGCAGACCATTCAAAACGTACAGCACTTTTTAACACCAAAAGAACCAATGACAGCCCTAATTTAAAACAAAACAAGTTCTGTTTATATCTATTACATTTTCTGTATTCGACTTGTAGGCAGTCGTTCTTCTGCAGTGTTACACTGGAGGGACAGAAAGATGAGAGGAGAATGCAACTCACTTCTAAAGGAGATTAGTTTCATCAGAATAAACGTAGGCTCTAAGGCACGGGCCTTTTTACTAGTCCTTTGTTTTAAGACAGTGGAAAACAGTGCCGCAGTGCCTTTGCTTATACATGTGACATTGCAGAATAGCCAGAGAGAGTGGAAAACTGAGTGACTGTTGAAGCCACTACATCAGCGACTGCTTGCAAGGAACACACTCTTGGGTCTTCTCATTGTTGTGGCTTTCTCTTAATTTTGAGAAAGTTTTTCTGTTGATGCTTTAAACATTAGCATGAATTAACAATATAACTAGGACTAAGCTATAGCAAATGTTATTTTACAAAAGAGAGGATTGTGGGAGACGTGGATCAGCTGTTTACAGTTGTGTGCAAAGATGTGTTAATGAAGAACAAAGCTCAAAACACGAGCACGCTGTGAACCAACATCACATTCATGATAATCTGGTATGATGCCCCTATTTGCCAATTGAGGATGACACAGCTGGCCTCAAAACAACTCATCATGGCAGGGCAGGCTGTGCTGCGGTGTTACACCACTTAGCTTTTCTTTTTCAGCCACCATTTGTGATGGAGAAATGGATTGTAGGAATAGCAGAAAACCAGACCGTGGAGTGCACTGTCACCTATGAGGTGAGTCCTGGGTATGTAGCTGGGCTATATACCGGGATGTAGCTGGTCCCTCAGAATATGTGGGATTTCTTGGGATTTGCTGGGAAAGAAGCTACTCAACCAACACGAATATGGGAAGATCAATGTAATTTCATGGACAAAGTGTTCAAAAGGAAAGAGAATGGGACAGAATTACCTAGAGAGAGATCGGGCAACACTTCTTTCATTCATTCTTGGCTGAACACTGCTGCACACCATGAAATATGTTTAGGTAGTGAGGATACCAGAAAGTGACTGAGCCAGTGTTTGCCTTCTTAGAGGAAAGAGTTTAGGGGTGAGAAGAGGTGGACGAATCTTCAAACGGTGAGAACACAGCCCGCCAGTAGGTGGGGAGAAACTGTATTATCAAAATCAGATGAACAGATTGCACGTGTTGATATGGAAAGACAGAAAATTTTATACTTTTTTAAAAATATGCTATTCAAATTAGAATTCATATGTTTAAGAGTACCTGAAGGCAGCTGCTATTCTGTGACTAAAATATACAAGACCTACTGGGATTCTGTTCCAGGGGAGCCAAATAGAGAATAAGGAACAAGTGAGTAAATTATGTCAGAGAACAAAAGGTGGTCAGTGGGAAATAACTCAGGGTGTTAACCCTGGGTGCTTGCAGAGGAGGTCTCTAAAGAGGAGAGAGCTGGGACCAGCACGGGAATAGCAAGTGCAAGTCCCCAAGCACAGGGTACAATGACAGAGCTGCCCATGGGCCCCAGTGAGGACTTTGGATTTGCTGTAAGCACAATGGAAAGTCAATGGGGCATTTTAAATTGCAGACAGAAAGAACCTAATTATGTTTTAAAACTCAATAAGATCTGCACAATGACATGTATATGGTTACCAATGCTTTGCACTAAAAACATTTTAAGATAATGTCATGTTACATGTTTTGTATCATAACATTTTCACATTCACAGAATGATTTCTCTGTATATATTTTAATGATCTATGGTTCCATAAATGTATTTAATACCAATAATTGTTAAATCACCAAGATGATGGTGGGACATTAACCTTACAAAATAGAAGAACCCTGTGTGGAGTGGCTGAAGGAACACAGTTACAGCAGAGAGTCTAAGGGTACGTGAAAATATCAGTGTGTATCTACCACTGATAAGACCTGCACTTCCAAGACAGGAGTGGTGGCACACACCTTTAATCCTAACACTCAGGAGACTGAAGCAGAAAAATTGCTGAGAGTTCCCGGCCACCCTGGGCTACACAGTGAGTTCAAGCCCAGCCTGAACTACATGGCAAGACCTTGTCTTTAAAAATAAAAGGTCTGCTTTGAATTGGGCTTTATGAACTGCTGCATTAGGATGATCTTCCCAACTGCCAGGGTTTGGCTCTTCAGTACCAGACCTCCAAACCCTGGCCAGCTGGCTCTACAGCCTGGAAAACAGTAAGTGTTTTGACAGTGATCTGTGGTCTTAGTTACTTTTATTGTTGCTCAGAAACAATAATCAACACCTGCAAATTAAAGGAGTGAAGGTTTATTTTGTCTCACAGTTTGTGGAGGTTTTAGTCCATAGTCAGTTGGTTGCAAGACAGGGCAGCATTATAGGTAAATGAGTGCAACTCAAGACCATACTCATAAGCGAAATAAACCAGACACACACGTACAAACATTGTGTTGTCTCCCCGGTGTGAGAAGCTGAAAGAGTAAATAACATCCAAAATGTACAATAAACATTGTAAAATGGGAAGAAACTTCAAAAGGAAAGAGGAACTGGTTTGGGGGAGTGGAAAAAAGACAGCAGGGAAAAGCAAAAGAAAAAATATATATATATATACACACAAAAGATAGTTAAAATAGTTATACTACTAATTGCTCTCAGTTCATTGAAAAGATAGGTCTGTGCTAATATTGTTTGGACAGTTAAATGCTGATAGCTGATACTCTGAATAACTAATTTAAATAACAATAGGCAGTGTATTAACCATTATTACCCTCCTATCATATTGTTTGGAGATTTTGTTTTTGCATCTCATTTTTCTTTAAAATAAAAAAAATTTTTAAAGACAGGGTGGCATGAAACAGGGCATGGCAGAGAGCAGCTCGTAGAAGCAGCAGGGAGCAGAGAGAGGGATCAAAGGAGGAGGGTGGACGAATCCACTGATGGTATCACACCCCCATGATCCAGTCACCTCCCCAAAGCCCCACGAGGATCACATGAAGCTTTGGGGGACATCGAGATATAAACCATAATTCTGTCCTCACCTGCAGCGTGCACAGGTTGTGGGATGAGGCACTAGAGAAGCAACATTAGTTATCAGTGAGGCTTGCAAGGAGCAAAGCCCAAATAGAACAACTTGGCTGGCCTGGAGGGCCTGCGAAGGTATTCGAGACCATTCCTGAGCAGAGGGGTCCTCGCTTCCCAGGGAAGCCCTCTTCTTCGTTATCTCTTGACCAGAGCTCACCTCTGCCAGCATTCTGTTCTGCAGATGCGCCACGCCCACTCTGCTGCTGGTTCTTGCTTCCCTTACTTTCCCTCCTCCAGTTTACACTGCATAGTGATAACCACTTACATCTGTGTTTTTCACTCCTGGGTTTTTAGAAACATTTTCATAACTGTATTGAATCCTGGAGAGTCCCTTTTGAGAGATGCTGCTGGGGACATAACAGAGACCTGTGTGTGCTGGGTGAGCCTGTACCACAGAGCTACCCAGAGCTCAGGATGGCTCTGCTCTGTGTGGCTTTGTGACACCTGCTGAGGAGGGAGCTCTCAGGAGCAAGTGGGCCGTGTCCTGAGCTGATGTACTTTCTGTTTTCCAAGCTGAATTTCTCCCCTCTTGATCCTGTCTTACTTTGTACCTCTTACCCTTTGCCATCCCTGGAAGGAATTAGTGTAGTGTGCGCCCCACATGCACCCAAATACCTTGGAACCGAAACCATTCTTGGGTAAAAAATCAGGTGTTCATTTATTCACCAATAAATGAAGTACTTTGAAGTACTAAAAACAAAGGAAATTATTTCCTATTTCTTATCAAAGAGGTGAGTTGAGGTTTGCCAAGTGTTATAAATCCTGGGAGAAGACAACACATATTTTACTACCGTAATCAGTAAGGAACGTGTTATAATCCATTAGAGAATAAACTGCTGGGGCTGAGGATATAGCCCAGTGAAACAGCAGGTGTTTAGCATTTGTGACTTCCTGAGTCTCATCCCCAGTGTGAGAGACAGAGTCAGACAGAGAGACAGAGACACAGACAGAGAGAGGTAGAGAGAATATAAGAGAATTATTTTTAGGCAAAGTATTCGGGATCTTTTACCTAAGGCATATCACAGTGTTCTAAGTAGAGACATTGAAATGACACAATAACTTCAGTTTCTTTCCTTCCAACTTTATAAGTGAAGTATATATGTGCTTGGTCATGGCTTCCTTTTCCTTTTTGACAGAGTGATGTTAGAACCCCTAAAAGCACTAAACATGTCCATTCAGTTCACTGGAGTAGAACAAAGCCGCAGGATGAAGTGAAAGCCGTCCAACTCTTCATTCAGACATTGCTCTTCAATTCCGAGGGCAACCCTCGCAGCAGGTCCGACTCAAGTAAGTTAGGGTTACGTGTGTGTGATACCCCAAAAAGGTAGTTATGACTTACTCATAGCAGAGGTAAGTGCCTGTCTTTAGCTAGACTCACATTCCTAATATAGTACTTACTGCTTATACTTTTATAATTTGGGTTTTTGTAAGCAGATTATGTGGTAAGTAGTATTTATAGTTATAAACATGGGTCTATTAAAATACATTGCAGGATAACCACAACAGAAGATGAACGTTATGCTTACATTGCATTGGTAATAAAAATCTGTTTGCATATTTAGTTTCCAGAAGTGTATGTACCAATAGAGATGTGAATCTTCTATGCAGTAAACATTTGCTACAAAGGCACTGCGGTCACTGGGAAACATCCTGCATCCTGAACACCACTGATACATCAAAGTATGGGAAGGACGGGGGAGGGGGGAGGGGAGGATGGAGGCAGGGAGAAAAAGAGGGAAGGATGGAGGGACGAAAGAATACTATGATAAGAAGGAAGAGAGGGTAAAAAAAGGACACAGAAAACTTGAAATGCATATGATGGCTAGTGGTAAAATTATGGATGATATAAATAAACAATTGAGAGTAACACCGAGGGGGCCAGGGTCATAGCTCAGCAGCACAAGCACCTGCCCAGCAAGCACAAAGTCCTGAGTTCAATTCCCTGTAGGAAAAAAAAAGAACAAATAGAATAACACTGAGGAGGGTCAGCTGACTGGTGTCAGCTTGGTCATTATTTGGTAGGTTTAAAGAAAAGATTCTGACCCTCGGCTTTGTAGGTCCAGAAACTCACATAACTCTTTGGGACTGGCACAAGCTAACAAAAACACTGGAAATGTGTATAGAATGCCCCCATCACACAGTTTCCTGTTTACCATGAGAAATATACCTGGCAAACAAAGCAGAAAGGCATGTTTTCCGATTGGGGCATTTTTCCCCCAGAGGAAAATACATCTGTGAAGCTGTATCAGAAGGTTATTTGTTGGGCACAAGCACAAAGCCAGGGGCTGTAACTTGCTGCCCTTGAGGGCTCACCCCTGTGTCTTCTGACCTGCCAAGCCGACCAGCCAACCAGCTATCCTTGACTATCCCCCAGCCTAGTGCCCAGAATCCTGGACAGTACTCAAAACCCACCAACAAATTATTTGACAGTATGGAAGGCCTGTCCACCTTTGCCAGGACAGTTGATTTGCTTATATTCTTTTACAAATACTCATCAAGGACATCCTGACTACCAGGATTGGGCATGACTGAGTTTTTGTCCAGCCTTGCTTGCTGTAATCTTGTCACCAAACATCTTTTAGGGCATGCTGTTCCTACAAATGACTGTTACACACAATAGGTGTTGATTCCCACTAGCTGTCCCCTCAGAAGCTGTTTCTGAATTCTTTTATATTTGTTCATACAACAGTCTTGCTTTGCATGCCTATTATACTTCTAAGGACTTCTTTCTATAACCACTAGTGTTTGTAGGGCACATTTCACTTCTATAGAGCTTTCATAACCTTGATCTTCTTTGATCCCTACAACAGCCCTGTGAAACCTGGGGGGGGGTCCTTCTTTCTGCATTTCTGCTGTATTTTCCTTCCATTAAAAGCTTGTTTTCTGCTTCCCTACTAATATGATACGAAATGACTGCCAACAGCTTCAAAGTTTTATATAACTCCAATCCCACATGTGAGAGTCACCAAATAGATACTTTATCAGTAACAATTTCAGATTCTTTGGCATAAAGCTTATGGATGCTATTTTTTCCCAAGCATTCTCTCGTGGACCAATTAGCTATATGAATAGGATGAAGTAGTGGCAGGTGGCCAGGACATCCTACATAACATATGGTGGCCATGTGAATGGACTCAAGGTAGAACCCTTAATGTGGCATTAAATTTACCATTTAATGTGGTAAATGGCAGTAGGTGTTCTTGGCTACTTTTAAGAATAAATATTTTATGTATAGTAGATTTTATGAAATAGGAAGAAATTATTCAAAAGGGAACGGGAACTAGGAAGGGGGAGGAGGAAAGGAAGGAAGGGAAAAGAAAAACCGAGAAGGTAAAATGCAAACAAACTTTTGTGAATAAGGAGAGGAAGTGAGTTTGAAGGGAGGGGAGGGGAATGTGGAAGAAAGGACTCAAGATATCATGTACAGGTACAAATTCCCTGTAATGAATGTGATCATTGTGGATACCTAAATTTTGCCAATAAACTTAATTAAATTTTAAAAATTAAGTTCAAGGACAGTCTAGACAACTTAGTGAGACTCTGTCTCAAAAGGGGAAGGTGGGGGGACAGGAATACCCTCCTATCTCCTGTCAGACTTGGTCTAGACAAACTTTTTCAGTCCATTAACTAGAAAGTTTGCAGAGTTAGTCCCTCTTTGACTTCAGTTTTATCTAGTTTGCCTCCCTTTCATCTTCCTTGTAGCTATTTGCGTATTTAGTACTGGGGATTCGGCCCAGGGCCTTTACACTGAACTATAGCCTAAAGTGCATATATTTATTTATTTATTATTTTGAGATGGAGTCTTACAAAGCTGCTGTCGCAGTTAGTTTGGTAATTACTGGGACACAATACCCACTAGTACCCAAAGTTAGAGGAGGAAAGGTTTACTTAGCTCACAGTTCGTAGAGGTTTGAGTCCATAATCGGCTGGCTCCAAGGCAGGGTGGGTGGTAGGCAGGTACAGAAAAACAGTTCATAGCGGCAGCAGATAGCAAATCAAGCAAGAGCGGACCGCAGCTCTTTGTATCCCTTATATCTTTTCCACGCTACTTAGGGCAGGCAGCACTCACACCCATGATCCTAGCACATTGCACCGTGAATCAATTCTAGCACCACACGTTCTAGATTCAACCACCTCTGAAAAGCCCCACCTGTGACTGCATGAGGCTTTGAGGGGACATCTAGACACAGGCTGTAACAGTTCCTGAGTTGACCAGCCAACTTGGGCTCCAATTTGTAATCTTTCTGCCTCAGACTCCCAGAGTTCTGGAATGACGAGCAAGCACCACCATGCACAGCCCTTTTATCCCATTTGCACAGTGTGATGTGAAGACTCAAAGGAACTACCCAGACAGTTAATGTCTGTTTCAGTGGCAGGTAGCAGAAAATCTCTTTTCACCTCTCTCCAGTAGTTCTCCAAACATGGGTAGTCCTGGGACCAACAGCGTCTGGCTCCTGCATGCATACACTTGTTTGAAATCCAGACTCGAGGCCCAGCCCCGGGACTTGCGGGACTATAATCATAAATTCTGGGCTAGAACAGCAGTCTTCGTTCTAAGAAGCCCTCCGGGTAATTCTGAAGTGTTCCAAAGCCCTTCCACCACTGAGTCAAGTGCCAGTAAAATGTATTGTCTTCCCTAAGGAGAGGCTGTCAAGGCTCTGGGTGCGGTCAAAAAACCCAGCGGCCCGCTGAGACCGAGGGACGCCCCTCTGCTTCTTCCGGCTCCGCCCTGCGCGCCATGTTGACCGCCCCTCCACCTGACTGCTCTCTGTCCAGTCACTTAGGATGCAGCCGCGCGCAGAGGCCAGAAGGGTTCAGGGCCTCCTGTTCTCATATCCAAGAGTGAGGAAACCTTAGAAGCCCCTGCAGGGCCCCCTGGCCAACTGTACTCTGGCAGAATCGAGAGTTTGCTCCTTCCTGGCCGCGGCTCTTGCTCAGCCTGATCAAGTGTGCGGGCCCCAAGGCGGCATACTTCTCCGACGCACGCACAAGGTCGCGGGGCTGGAGACTACACACAATCAGGGCTCATTTGGAAGCTAAAATGTCAGAGAAATCAAAGTGAGAAGAGAGGGCGTTGTGATGCTTTATGATTCTGCTCATGTCCTGTTTCTGTAATCCAGATCACAGACATGGAGAGCGGAGGGTGGTTACCAAGGGCTGGGAGAGGGCAGAGGGGGCGAAGGAGTGTTTAGCGGGTGTACTGCCTGCAAGAGCGCCATTGTGCAAAGGTGAGTACACACACACACACACACACACACACACACGACAAAAGGCACTGGGCTGATGGCAGCCTTGGGGACGCAGGAGGCGCCCGGGCCTGGACATGTCGCTTGCCTTAGAGGTGGAGGCACCCGTGGGGCAGGCGGGGCGGTCCCCTGCTAGTGAGGTGAACTCAGAGTGCGCTGCTGCCGCCACCCCAAAACTCCGTCCGCGACAAGCCAGGCCAGAGACAAGGAGCGGGGTGGGGGCGGGCCCGCGGGTGGGCCTTGAGGTGGGCGCTAACTGCCGCGTGGGACGTGTCCGCTTCCTTTCGCGCGTGGAGTCGCTCTCCGGAGATGCGAGATGAGCGCCGTCTCCCTTCCACACAATCTCCAGCAGGCTCGGCGTTAGAACCTTTCTTTTATCTACTTTTGGGGCCCTTGAAGGTCAAGAGTGCTGGTTGCCAAAGGAAAAAAATTCTTTTGGTTTCTGAAACGCACACAATGCCTGCCCCCCCAAGCACGCTTAAACAGCAATTTCTAGACGTGACATCGCAACTCTGGAGGAAGGAGAAGGCATTTAGGGCCAAGAGGACCCGGGATTATTGGCTGAGTGGTCTTGGGTGATCGAGCTCCTTCACCTCTGAGGTGTTACGATGTAGAACCAGATGATTAGTAATTTACATGCGAAGATTATAGGAAGATTCGAATGTGATCACGTAAAGCCATAGAACAAAAAACCAAGCTCACAATATACTCGGTGTCGATGTCTTTATGTTTTTAAAAAGCTATTTATATGAGGAAATGAAAGGTGCTTATGCCTGGCCTAGAATTGCTGACTGTGAAGGGTAGTGCAGCCCGAGCAGCACAAGCTTCCTGGGCCGGGTGAGGGACGGGGCAGCCGCTGGGCCCACTCACCACCGTCTGTCCCGCAGGTGCCGACGGCCAGTGGCTGGACACGCTGCGGATGCGGCATATGGCCTCCCACGCGGCCCTGCACCGCTCGCAGAGCAACCCCATCCTGGGCTCGCCTTTCTTCCCGTACTTGAACGACCAGGACTCGTACGCGGCCGCGGTGCGGCGGACCCAGGCGCCGGTCAAGTACCAGCAGATCACGCCCATCAACCAGTCGCGGAGCTCCTCGCCCACCCAGTACGGGCTCACCAAGAGCCTCTCCGGCCTGCTGCTCAACTCCAGGGACAGCGGCTTCTCCAGCCTCAACACCGACAGCTTCTCCGAGAGGGGGCGCTACTCGGACCGGAGCCGCAACAAGTTCGACCGCAGGGGCGGGTCGCTTCACTCTTCGCCGCGGGGCCGCTTCGCAGGGCAGAGCCAGCACCCGGCGGCCTCCAGGGAGAGGGGCGCGGGCAGGGGCCACAGGGCCGCGCCGGGCTTCGGCTCCGGCTCCTCGCAGGGCCCCGACGCCGGGAGGAGCCCGCACGCCCGCCGCCTCCCCAGGCCCATCCCGGGGATGCCGGTGCAGCCCGCGCCCGAGCCCCGAGCCGGCGAGGAGGAGAGCAGAGCGGGCGAGGGCGGCTGGACCAAGGTGGAGCCCAGGAGGAGGTCACACAGGCCCTCGCCGGCCAGGGGCGGCCGGGAGCGGACGCGGGGGAGCCACCGAGGCCGCAGGACTTTCTGAGGACGGGACGGGACGGGTCGGCGGCCCCGCGCACCGGTGCAGGGCGACCCCTCCGCTAGGAGGTGGTCATCAGATTCAGTGTGCATGGAACTGGGAGACACCTTCCCCCAGACCAAAGCCAAACCACGGCCAAGAGGCCGGCTGTGCTAGCCTAGTAGTGGTCACCGGACTGAAACATACTTTCCTCTGCTGAATTAATATTGCTGGGGCAGAGGCTCTCCCGTCTTCCGCCCTAAATACTGGCCTGGTCCGCAGGGTTGGGACGCAGGCGATTGAGGTCCACACAAAAATCAAAATTCTAATAAAGACGGGATGGGTGTTACATTTTCTATTTGCCTCAGGCTCCACTGTTGCCGATCCCGTTTTTATTTAAAATTTTGATATTTTGTTCATGAATTTTGGCATTGGTTTTATTTTGTAAAATATTACGTTAAAATACCATTTATCTTTATTACTTAAGGTTTTTTTTGATGACTCCCTAAATTTTATGCCCAAAGTAGGTGAACCTCCCACGTCTCAGCTCTGCTGGTTAGTATTTATTTTAGTGAGATACCGTTTCTGTCACGGCTGTAAATGAACTGGTTTGCCTTGTCATTTTTAGGTAATTAAAAAGGTTATTGAACTTAACGTTGACTTTGGTGTAAGATTCATGAGAAACCACATACCTAAGCTTCTGGGACTCCTTTTTATTTTCCACGTTTCATTAAAGGAGCAAAGGCTTTATAAAGGCCTCTTAAGATGTCAGAAGTCTGAAATCTAAAAGAAAACAGGAGTGCGGGATAGTAACATCACCAGCTAAAAGCCGAAGAAATTTAAAATTACCAACATCCTCTCAGAAGAAGACAGTAAATACCAGCCTTGCCGCACACAGCTCGAAGCAGCCGGGGGTAGAGGAGAAGGCTTGCTATTTAGAACAGTAAGGGTGGAGGGCAACGTGGGACATTCCTCGTATTTCACACCTCAAGAATCAGGCAGCAGCAAACATACATCAAGTGAATAAATGCTACTTTCAGTATGTTCACTAACACTGAATATCAAGTGTCTTTCACCCTGCCTAGGCTTTTCAATGCTCTGTAGATGTCCAGATGACTCACTGGTGATTCCATAAGGCTGAGGCCTCTTTTGATAAAAACTCATCATCAGAGTACATGTGTGAGTCTTCAGAGGAGCACAATGTTTGGCCCTGCTGGGGAAAACTTTCAGTGTAGCATTAAAGTCAAGGATATAGGAGAGGACCTTGTTTGTAATGGAAGCTCTTATGGCCTAAACATTGATTCAACAACGTGATTTCTGTAAGTTTTTGTTTTTGTTTTGCACTATTAGAGATTGAAACTATGGCCTTTCACTGAGCTACATTCCCAGACCTTTTCTTTTCTTAGGGTCAAAGACTCATTAAATTGCCCAGGCTGACATCCAACTTGCAACCCTCCTGTCTCGGCCTCTCCAGAGGCTCCACCTCACCCAGCTAGTGTTCTTATTTGCCATCGGTAAAGGTTAGGAATGATGAGATCTGACAGCCAGGCTTTCTAAGCCTCCTCCACTGGGATCCCGCCTCACAATGCTTAATCATATCAACCACTGTCTGTTTTCAATTATTTTTCCCCTTTGCCCTTTGTTTATGTTTAAAATGAAACAAAAAAGCCAACTGATACAAAGTATGCTGTCTTAATATCATACTATTTCCAAATAAAAGAGTTTCTTGTATTACAATTATTAGGTAAGTAACTGAACAGACTTGACTCAAAGTTATTTAGAAAAGAACTCAAAGTATGGCTTTATTGAAAAGGTACCCTGCAAATGATAGCTTATTTCATGCTGTCTTTGTGCATCTTGTTTTCTTGGACCAAGGGTTAGAGAAATTTGGCTGATAGTAAACTAACTCCATGATCTCAGCCCTATAAATAGGTGTAGTAGGTAATCATACACAAAAAAAAACTCTTTCCAACATCCACAAAACTGACCACTCTGTAATATCTTGTAGAAAAATACTTGTCAGCATCAATGCTCCCAGTCAAAATCAAAACAAGAACATCTGCAGTCTGCTTCTTGATTGTGGAGAAATAGTAAGACTTGGTTGTTCTGTCTTTTTTCCCTAATGATGCTCATTCTCCAAAAGTGGCTGCCAGGTTGAAAGATGAACGTATATCAGGAGCAAAGCAGGAATTAACAAGAATTTTTTTCCATCAAAATAATCAATGTCCTAAAAACTTAAAGAGCAAGGGCAGGGGATGTAGCTCAGGGTAAAGAAGAGCAGGTGCTTGGGGTGTGCAACACCCAGGGTTCAACCCTGACACCAAAAGAGGAAATAAGTGTTCCCGACAATCAGGAATTTTATTAGTTGCAAGAAGCTGAGGTTAAGAGAAAAGAAAAATTTAGGAGGAAAAAAGTGATAATAGAAATAAATCAAGAGAATCTCTACTTTGGCCTGGGTCCCTCCAGATGTGGAGGTTGGTGGCCGCTGAACAGCTTCAACCCTTCCAACAAAGGCCCCGGATTCATGATATTGCTGACCTAGCCCGAGTCAGGGGCTCATCTCAAACATGTGAGGCTGGAGTTTTTAAGTCAGAAATTGCTTTAGAAATAAGTACAGGGGACCAGGCAGTGTGGTGCCACCTATAATCCCAGCTACATGGAAGTCCGGAGCAGGAGTGTAAATTCAAGGCCAGGCTTGGCCACTTAGTGAGACTTTGTCTCAAAATCAAACATGATGAAGTCTGCGTGGGTAGCTAAGTGTGAGGCCCTGGGTTCAATTTCTAGTACTGAGAGGAGAGAAGAGAAAAACACAAGTGAGGAGATGATCTCGCTCAGTGGAACAGCACTTGCCTAGCATGTGTGAGGTCCTGGATTCCACAACCAGCAGGGGGAAGGGAGCAGACTCTGCAGTGGCGCCCACCTACGATCTCAGCGCTCAGGAGAGCTGAGGCAGGAAGATCACAAGTTGAAGCCCAGCCTGGGCAGTATTAACTTAGCAAGACCCTGGTCTCAAAGTAAAAAGTAAAAAGGGCGGGGGATATAGCGCAGTGTGAAGGCCCTGGATTCAATCCACAGTGCACAGTAAACAAAGGTAGAAGCCTGACGAGGTAGCTGTAATCCCAGCACTCCAGAGGTTGAGGCAGGAGGATTGTTGCCAGTTCAAGGCCAGCTTAAACTACTGACTTCTACCAGAGAAAGCCCTTGCCCAGCACTGAGCTGAATCTCAACCTCCACCCCTACCCCAGGCTGAAGGACAGTACAGGTTCCCTGCTGTGCAGGTGAGGACTTCCCTCAGGGTGCAACCCTCCACTCACTGGGGTGGGGTGCAGGACAGCTAGGCCCATGCACAGTGACAGAGGGTCCACCAGATCTGAGAAACCCAGACCCACATGGAGGCAGGCATGTGACCACACTCCATGAGCCTTTTCTGCACCGTCATCACCATTTAGTGAAGCAATCAAATGTTACACTGTCCCGCACCCATCGCCTCAGGCTTCCAGTTGTCATCTAAGTCATCCTTCAACTGTCCTGACTGTTCACATAGAACCTTTTGGTCACTCAGTCATATTGATTCCTCTTGGTTGTAATTGTCCCTAAATTTGCTTGTCTGAATTTGCCTGCCACTGTAGGTGATAGCTACATGAGGGCAGGCATTATGCCTACCTGGGTTGGTAGGGTATCTCTAAAACATAGTGAGTAATGGGTCTGTTTGCTATGTGAATGGATTAACCGAGTACTCACCAGGCGAACAGACCAAGTCCTCTACATTCTTGTTCTAATTCTGTAAGTCACCTTAAAAGGAGTCTTCAGTCCCCTAAGAATTATATTTAATGCTAAAACAATTGTTGTTTTGATTTTATACATTGGTCTCTTGTGTGATATCCCAGTGTGAGTTAGCCCCTGAGCACAACTCTCCACCTCGATTAAGTTTCAGGGTATATTATTAAAAGCAGATTGTGGGTGGCTAAGGCCCCCTAGGGAAAGGACAGCTTGTTTGTCCCAAGAAGCTGCCCCTTGTGTCACGGCAAACGGTGCTCACTTTCCATTTTGAATTTGTACATTTATCACAGCATTATAAATGCAGGCTCTCAATAAACACGCATCATGGGAATAAAAAAGAATAAGAATTTTTATGTACGTTCCAGAAATTCAAACACAAACATCATCCTTTGGGACATTTACAGAATCTGGCTCTATAGCTTCCTGTCTTCATAATGAAACTCGATTGTTACTAATCCTGGTGCTCTGTGTCCTGCTGTGACTGCTTCTAAACCTAGGCAGCCCAACCTGGTGTTTGGCCTTCGTCCTGCCCAGCCTCGGGCCCCTCATTAGCTGAGGGTGACGTCTGTCTGGCTGAGGCAGGGACAATTCAAGACTTGTCAGCTGGCTGTGGCTGATTATCAAGATGTCCAAACTGGCTCCTTTGCTATGTGTAAGCAATTTAATTTTGTGCCTAATTTTAATCTGCAGCGCACTGTATGTCTGCATCTGTGGTGTTAAAGCGTTCATTAGCATTTAAAGGGGGAGCTGATGGTATTGATCACTCGTATTAAAACCCAAAACAATCATGCCGCCCAAACGGAAGAGCATTATCTTCAACCCCTGAGTCACCGCCAAAGTTGATGTACTCAGAACACAGACAGAAACCAAAAATATGACATTTAGCATGGCTGTAAGTGACATCTGTTAGAGGGTGATGGTTTGCTACCACTCACCACCCAGCTCCCTGCTTATGAGCTTTTTGTTTTCCTGTGGTACTGGGGGTTGACCCCTAGGCTTTTGCGCTGAGTTACATCCCTAGCCCTTTCTGTTTTTTATTTTAAAACAGGGTCTCCCTAAATTGCCCAGGCTGGCGTGTAATTTGTGATCTTCCTGCCTCAAGCTCTCAGAGCACCAAGATTCCAAGCTTGTGACGGGAAGCCAGACCCTGAGGATCATTTGTAGGCTTGAGGCAGGCAAATAGGGTGTAAACAGCTGTCTGGGTAAGTGGGCATGACCTGTCAATCATGGAGATCCAGGACATGCACAGAGCAGTTCCACAGCACCTAGGACCAATCAGAAAGTACTATCTTCAATTCTTGGGGTGGGGGGAGATTAAAGCAAGTTGTCAGTAGGATGACCTGGATTTGATGTCAGCCTGAGGGTGGGAAACATGAAAGAGGACCTGCCTGAGCTCTTGACCACTGGGTTCTCCCTCTTCCCCATGGCCTGAACTCATCCTGAAGTGTGTACTTCTTTTCCTATTTTTAACTGCCCCACACTTGCTCTGCAGAGCATTTTTTTTCTGCCTTTAGGATTCATCCCAGGGATGCAGGAATGATTCAACATACACAAATCAAATACAATACACCATACTAACAGAGCCAAGGACAAAAACCATATGCTCATCTCAATAGATGCAGAGAAAGCACTTGACAAAGTCCAATACCTATTCATGATAAAAACCCTACAGAAAATTATAATAGATGGTCTTTATCTCAATCTGATAAAAGCCATGTAGGACAAACCAACAGCCAGCATCATACTGAATGGTCAAAAACTGAAAACTTTGACTCTAAAATCAAGAACAAAACAAGGATGCTCACTGTCACCACTCTTATTCAGCATAATTCTGGAAAATTAGCCAGAGCAATTAGAAAAAAGAAAGAAATAAAAGGAATAGGGATAGGAAAGGATAAGTTATCATTATTTGTGGATGACATGATTATCTATATAGAAAAATCCAAAAGCTCCACAGAATCTAGATTTAATAAATGTATTTAGTAGCATAGCTGGATATAAAATCAGCACTAAAAGTTCAATAACATTCCTGTACACAAATAACAAACTCACTTAGAGAAAAATTAGGGAAACAACATCTTTCACAATGGCATCCAAAAAAATGAAATACCTTGGAATCAATCTAAGGAAGGAAGTGAAAGATCTTTCAGTTGAAAACTACAGTACTCTGAAAAAGATCAAAGAGGATAGCATAAAATGGAAAGCTATCCCTTGTTCTTGGGAAGGAAGAACCAATATAGTGAAACTGGCCACAGTTCCAAAATTGTTATACAGATTTAATGCAATCCCAATCAAAATAACAATAGCAAGCCTCACAGAATTAGGAAGAATAGCCCTATAATTCGTTTGGAACCAGAGGAGATGTAGAATAGCAAAAGCAATTCTGGGCAACAAAGACAAGGTGAGGGGTATCACAGTCCTTGAGTTGAAATTATACTACAGTTACTAGCATCATAATAAGAATAACAAACAATAATAAAAAAAAAAAGAAAGAAAAAGAGAACAAAGACCTGAGGATCAGTGGAACAGGGTAAAAGATGCCAAAACAACTCCAAACATACTTAGCCACCTTATTTTGACAAGAAAGCCAAATACCCTCACTGGAGGAAAGATAGCTTCTTTAATAAATGGTGCTGGAAAAACTGGCTTTCTACATGCCAAAGATAAAATTAGACCCATATCTTTCATCATCCACTAAAATAAAATCAAAATGGATCAAAGATCTAAATATTAAAACACAAGTACTAAATCTGCTGAAAGACAGAATAGGGAAAACTCTTGAAGATGTTACACTGATACAGGCAAAGACTTTATGAATAAAACGCCGATCACACAGGAACTATGACAACCAACAATAGGGATCTCATCTTATTAAAAAGCTTTTACACAGCAGGAGAAATCACCAAAGGAGAGAGGAGACAATCCACAGTGTGAGAAAAAATATTTGCCAGCTGTTCCTCAGACAAAACTAATATCTAGCACATATAAAGAACTGAAAAAATTAGACCCCAAAATTTAAAGATCCAGTCCAAAAGTGGGCATCTGAAATGAATTAGACACTTCCCAGGTGAAGAATTAGAAATGGTACATAAATACATGAAAAATGTTGAACTGGTCATTTGAGAGATGCAAATTAAAACAACACTGAGATCCCATCTCACTCCCAAAAGAAGAACTATAATCAAGAAATCAGGGCTGGGGATATAGTTCAGTGGCATAAGTGCTTGCCTGGCAAACCTGAGATCATGAGTTTGATTCCTGGTACCAAAAAAAAAAAAAAAAAAAAAAAAAAAAAATTAACCAATAACTAATGCTGGCAGGGCTGTAGGGAAAAAGGAACCCTTCTCCACTGTTGATGGGAGTATAGACTGATGCAACCTTTGTGGAAATCAATATGGAGATTTCTCAAAAAACTAAAACTAGAGATTTCATTTGACCCAGCTATTCCTCTTTCTGGTATCTTCCCAAAAGAATTACAAGCATCCATGCCACAGTGATATATGCACACCCATGTTTATAGTGGCACAATTTATAATAGTCAAATCTTGGAAATAGCCCAAATGCCCATCAACCAATGAATGGATAAAGCAGATGCAGGATTTTTTTTTTATACAGTGGAGTACCACTCTGTCATAAAGAAAGATAAGCTTGAGACATTTCTAGCTAAATGGATGCTCCTTGAGACCATGCACCTTATTTCACCTTAAGTGAAATAAATCAGACACACACATTTAAATGCCACATTGTTTCCCTGGTGTGAGAAATCAGAAGTATAAATAAGGACTAAATTGTATAACATCTATTGAGAAATGGAAAGAAAATGTTCAAATGAGAAGGGGAACAAGGGAGGTGGGAGGGGTAAAGGAAAGAAGGGACAAGAAAAAAAAGAAAATAGAAGGAAAAATGGGAACAAAGCTTTTGTAAATAAGGAGGGGAAGAGGGGCTGAAGGGAAAGGAGGGGGATGGGAAGAAGAAGAATCAAGATACCTCATGTACAAACTCCCTAGGATGAATGTAATCGCTGTGTATATCTAAAATGTACCAATAAGATAAATGCAAAAAGAATGTGATGAATCCTCACTACCTTTTATGTTTATTTTGTCCATTTTTTGTTCAGGACAAAGAGAACCTAGAAAGACTCTCTAGAAAGAGTCCCCGGAATCACAGAACCCAGTAACAGTCTGGCAACCACAGATACCTGTAAACCTTCCTACACTGTACTGCAATTGGGTATTTTCTGAGCTTTGCCTCTTCTGCTTGTTCCACATTTTCCCGTGGTCTAAACTACAAACCCAAGCATAGCTCACCTGAAGGTCAGAGCTCAGAGCAGAAGGTATCTTGAAGACCATCTACCGATGCTCAGCATCCTCATCACTTGGGTGAAGGTACGAAAGTCTCCCCCCTGTTGGCTGCTACTGCCAGTCAAGGGCCAAGCTCCAGGCTGCCACCCTGCACCCCTCCCTGTACTTCTCAGTGACACCCGGGATCATGCACTGCTCTGCTCCGTCACTGTGACCCCCGTGTACACAAGGCCTGTGAGACTGGTTCACGCCTGCTTTCACACCCGCTCTCTGGCTCTGCATGGAGACTGGGGGAACCTCAGTGGTTAGCAGGTTAGAATGTTTCCTGATGGCAACCAGGAAGGTGGTACGTCTCCCCTCTCTTTCATTAGTCCTGTGTTTTCCCTCTGGATTTTCTGGTGCTCTAGAGTATTTGTTGTATGGAATAAATATTTCTAATAAAGTTGTCTGCAAAATAAATTTTAACACTCAAAGCTGGACACTTACCATGAGAAACGTATTCTCTCTGATTCCATTGTTCATTCAAGATGTAAGTCTCAGCAGTGAGGCGGGTGGTTCCCTAGAAACCTAATTGGAAATGTGGAGAGCAAAAGAGTGAAACATATACTGGGGAAAAATCATTTCTTTTATGAGACAAGAATCATCATTTTCCCACCTCTTCTTCCTCAGGTCCGGATTTCCTTTTGTATCCCATGCCGCCCATTCCTCCCCATCTGCACAGCGCTCTTGCCTAAAGCTCTGAGTGTGAACTTTCTCTATCATACTTTATCTTTAAAAAATCTCCAGGGGCTGGGGATACAGCTCAGTGGCACGGTGCCTGCCTTGCAAGCTCAAGGTCCTGAATTTGATGCTTGGTACAAAAAAAAAGTCTCCGAGTCACTAACTCCTGAACTGAACATGACGTTCTCAAAGGTGACTTGGTCCGTTCTAGTAAATCACTGCCTTATGTTAGCAAAGGCTCAAAATGCATTTACTGAAAGTGACAGAGGTATCCTTTCAATGCTAGCAGGTTTGATGGACTTTTAGCTGCCCCCAGTTCCTACATTGAAACCCTAATCTTCAATGTAATGTTATTTGAAGAGGAAGCCTTTTCTATAAGAGTTTAAAAGAAACTTTTTTGTACCTGAAAGAGTTTGGTTTCTCTCCTGTTCCCTCTGCTCTGTCCTCTCTGTGAAGACGGGGAATAAGTCAGTGGTGTGCAGTGAGAAGTGGGTGCTCTCACCAGAATGCCCTTTGCTGGCATCCTGGTCTCGAACTTCTCGTTTCTTCTCTGTGAGAAACAAATGTCTGTTGCTGAAGCCACCTGGTCTATGATAATTTATCATAGCACCAGGAGCTGCCCAAGACAACAATCAATTTTCAGAAATCCCATTCTTCTTTTCCAACACGGGTGAAATTCCAAGGAGACTGAAAGAAAAACAGTGCCGCTCCTGCTAGGTTTACTATGGGTTCACCGTAAGAAAGAGTCCCAGTGGCAGAGCACTTGCCCAGCATGCGGAAGGACCTGGATTTGATCCCCAGTACTGCAAAAAAGAAATGGCCGGCTAGTTCAAACACAATTAAATGTATAGTGATATAGTATAAAAGAGTGTATGTCTTGGGAATAACAGTTCTGATGTGAGTTAATATTTATGGAGTGTTCACTATGTATGTGCCAAACCTGATTCTCAATTCTTTTCTCAGTTACTCTTCAGAGCAATCCTGAAAGGTGGCTTCTATTACAGTCCCCATCTTACAGTAGAGGACATGGGCAGGGAGAAGTTAGCTATTTGCTCAAAGTGACCCAAGAAATGGAACCCCATGGAAACTAGAGCTGAAGGATGGCTGGAATCTGAGGTGGCTCCAGAGGCTGGGTGGGTGGCTGGACCTCTGTCCTTGGGTGCCACCATCACTATGAGCCAGCTATCCCTGCAAGGATCTGCTTTCCAAGCCACTGGCATCAGGCATCTGGTCCCTGTTGTTCCCCATGCTTCAGCCTGCACCCCGGACTCTCCTGATGCTGCCTAATGCTCCCACCTTTCACTGGGAAACTCCTTCCAGACTCCTGGTTTCAAGGTCCCCAAAAGAATCTCCAGCACAGCTCATATTTTTGAGATGGATCACCGAGGTCAGATGTTGCTTGGCAGTGCTGCAGTTGGACAGGCACCAGTGCCCAGTTGTGCCGTCATGGGCTGCAGGGAAATGAGACTGGGTGGCAGATGTGAGCAAGCACAGACACTTAGGCTATAAAAACCTACAGGAGCAACCATTTCTTTTAAAACAGGTACAGGCATAAACTTTCTAACAGGCTGTTATTCTCTAGTGCTTTATTAACTTGCTACAAGGGCATATTTGAACAAATCTGCTAAATTTAATAAGTCTATTTTTATGTGGCCTTTGTAAGAACTGTACTAGGAAAATTATGCAGAATCTCTGCTTTTTAAGAGATGGGAATGGGTGATTGCATAGACCAAAAAGTAGTCCATTTATATCAGCATTAAGCTGAGCACCTACTATGTGTACAGAACAAACTTCTTAAAAGTAAAAAATAAAGTTGAGAAGGATGTTGGGATCACTTGGTTCAGGGTCCCTCAGATTGGACTCAGATGCACTGTCAAGGTCACACGTTCTCTAAGCAGTGTTTTACAGTTGTGCACTTGTACCGCAACAGCAATCTAAAGCAGCGAATGTGAACCCACGCTGACCACCTGCGCAGCTGCCTCAAGCCCAGCCGTGCAATTTCAGCATTTAAGTGTAGGGTAGCAACACTCATTTTGTGGAACAAAGATAAACCAGGAAACCTCACTGCCATGAAACGCATCCAAACCAAAACTCACTGAAGTCAGAGGTTTGGCTTGAGGAATGGGTGAAAACATCAAATCCCTAACAAGGAGAAGCATTTTAACAAACATTATCATCTTCACATCCAGTTAATGTCCTTAAGATTGACTTTGCTTACATTTGGTTTGTAAATTCATTAGAGTGAGGCAGTTGAAGGACAACCTGTAAGATTAAAGGATTTATGCCTCCATGTTTAAGGAACATTATAACTAGAGTCATAATACTCAGAGAATATAATTCTATTTCTTTACTGCCCTACTGGGCTGTGAACTCAGGGCCTTCCCACTGAACTATATCCCCAGCCCTATTCATTTTTATTTTGAAACAGGTTCCTGCTAAGTCCATAAATTGCCTGGCCAGGGTTTGAACTTGTGACCCTCTTGCCTCAGGCTCACAGAGTGCTGGGATTACAAGCTTGTGCCACTACATTTGACTTTTTTTTTTTTTTTTTTTTTGTAGTTCTAGGGATTGAACCCAGGACCTGAGCTAGATCCCCAGGCCTTTTTATATTGTTTATTTTGTGAGAGAGTTTCTCTAAATTGCCTAGGCTAAGTTGAAACTACCCTCCTGCCTCAGCCTCCTAGAGTGATAATAATTCTTTTCCTTTAAAAGGGTGCTATCCATTACTTGAATTTGAAGAGTACTGATTTAGGTCCCTACTAATTTCCAGATGGTAGACAAAGCCCTGTAATATAAAGAAACCTATGAGCTACTTAAGACTGTCCTGCCTTACACAGTTCAAGTGCCCTGAACATGGGTGCTCAGGGAACCATGATGGAATTTAGGGCCACAGGAAACTGACTGTAGAACCAAGACTCCATTTTCAGACCTGTGTCCTTCCCTGGACTTTGTCCTGAAGCCTTTGTGGTCTTGCTTACCTGGATCAACAAATGTCCTCTCTTCCACACCTGTCTTTCCTGCCTCTCATCCCCTCGTCCCCTCGCAGGAGAAGTAATCGCTGAAGCTGCAGCAGAGGGCGTTAAAGGGGGATTTAGCGCAGGTTGGCATCAGGGCCCACAGGTCCTGGGCATCCTCGGTGTGGTTCCATGCGCTGCTCGTTGCTGGGTCTGCTCTAGGGGAAGTTCCTCTTCCAGCTGCGGAGGGCTCCTGGAGGGGCCGCGCTCTGCCCCTGAATCGCGCCACTGTGGGCCTGACTAGAACCGGGAATTCAAAATGCTTATGGAGTCATTATCTGAGAGCTTTTCGTTGTCCTTAAAGACAGTCCGTTCTGCTTGGTATATTATTGCGATAATTTGGTTCTCAATAACAGACAATTTCCGTGCTAGGGGAAGCCTTTGTGCTTCCTAGTGCTGTGCCGTGACTTGTTTTTCCTGAGCCGGGTTCCTGAGAACAACTTCCGTCCTCTCTTCGGTCCTCCAAGCGTCATGAGCAGTAGCCATGCTTCCGCGCCCACCAGCACTGCCCTGGAGGTGCGGACTTCCCTGGCGGGATCGGAAAAATCAGAGCATCGCCCCGACCAGAATGCAAAGCAATCAGTTTAGTCTCCTGAGGCCACTGTGGTGCCATTCAGGGTCATCACTGCAAAGCTGATGCCATCGTAACCGGAGCAGTAAGAGCAAGCTTTCTGCTCAGCGCTGGGAGCTGAGCGCCAGGCCCCGGGCTGCAGGAGGGCGCTGGCTTCTCCCGAGAAGCGGCACGTGCTCGAATAGCTTGCCTTTTACAATAGTGGGAAACTTTTCTTCTTTTAATTTGTGTGTATCATGAAAGACAGTTTCTCTGAAGAGAGTTATACGCCGCAACGCCCAAACCAGTCATTCAACCAAGATGGATAGCCCAAGTTTTAACAAGTTGCATTAGGAGGTAAAGCTTTGGCTTGTCTAAAAGATGCATATTTTCTCCCTACGGGTGATGTTTTATAAAGGTGGAAAAGAGTGACAACACAATTCCGGTCTTAAGACAAATGAAGAAGAACACAAAAACATACATTTTGGCCTGGTGTAGGGGAGCATACCTGTAATCCCAGCACTTGGGAGGCTGAGGCAGAAGGATTGCTGTGAGTTTGAGGCCAGCCTGGGCTACATAGTGAGTTCAAGGCCAGCTTGAACTACACAGGGAGAGCTGACCTGAAAAACAAACAAACAAAAACAATTTTTTAAAAAAGCAATTAGTATCAGCACATACTTTCTCTTCCTCTTTCTTTTGAATATTTGAGACAAGGTCTCGCCATGTCTTGCATGCTGGCTTTGAACTAGCTGTGTAGCCCCAGCAGCCTTCAAACTCTTGATTTTCCTGCCTCAGCCTCCCAACTGCTGAGATTACAAACAAGCACCACCAGGTCTAGCTAGATTTCTCTTTTTAAAATGATCATCCCTGAATTTTATTATGAACCTTAAAATGTCCTAAATTTAGGTATGAGCCACAGGATGTAAATTTAGATATGGGGCCGAGAATGAAAGAGGAAAAGATAAGAGAAGTTTATTTAGCTAACAGCTTTGGGCTAAGCCAACAATGAAAAGAAGAAAAAACAAATTACTCACTTTCCTCTCCTGTATGTTTAAGAGTAGCCATCACCGGCTGGGGGTGTAGCATAGCAGTGGAGTGCTTGCCTAGCCTGCAGGAGGCCCCAAGTTCAATTCCTAGTATAGGAGGGTGGGTTAAATAAGTAAAAGACTAATCATCAACGCAAGCACCAGGAGTGGTCGTGCACACCTGTAATACTAGCAGTCCGTAAGCTGAGGCAGGAGGATCACAGCAAGTTCAAGACCTTCCTGGGCTACATGGTGAGTTCAAGGTCAGCCTGGACTACACAGCGAGACCCTGTCTGGAGGAGGAGGCAGGGGAGGGAGGAGGGGAGGGCGAAAGTTTGGTCTTTAACCTCAAGCCACCTTGGTTGAAGGTAGGAAGCCACTTACATCACAGCGGGCACTAACTGGTTCACTTGCCAGTGTAGTTTTCCTGAGGACCACTGGGCAAAACTGATAGGACTGAAACCAACCAAAATAAAGATCTCGGTTTCTGGTTTTGTTTTGTTTTGTGTTTGAGACTAAGGTCTCATTGTGCAGTTCAGACTGACCTTGGACTCACTGGATAGCCCAGACTGGTCTCGAACTAGAGGTAATGCCCCCACAGCCCCAATACCAATCATTCTGTTATATGACAGGAATACTCAAGCTTACTAACAAGTTACTTTACTAAGTAACATGCTAAATTGCTCAGGCTGGATGCAAAGCTGCTATCCTTTTGCCTCAGCCTCCCAAAATGCTGAGATTACAGGGGTGCGCCATCACGCCTGGATCTTACTCCTTTTTCCATGCCAGCTTGAGATAAGCATCTTTAAAAGATAAAGGTATAGCCCTGTGCTGTGGCATCTGCCTGAAATCTCAGTTACTACTGAGCCTGAGTCAGGAGGACACAAATTCAGTGGCAGCCTGAGCAATTTAGTGGGACCCTGTCTCAAAGTAAAATTGAGAAGGGGCTGGGGATGGGGCTCGATGGCTGAGCATTTACCTAGCATGTATGCGGCCTTGGGTTCAATCCGCAAGGCTGAAAAACAAATGGCATTTATGAGTGAAAGGTAAAGGTTATATAGGTAAATGCTCAGTTCATCACTGGCTCCCCACCAGGGGCTCAGTAAAACACAACTTATGTCATGGTTGTTATTGTTGTTATTATTATATACCAATGCAATTTTTTTTTTTGCTATCAGGAATTGAACTCAGGACCTTGCATTTGCCAGGCAGGTGCTTATGCAGCTGAGCTATAAGCCAGCTACCAATTCATTTTAATAAATAATATTATATGTTAATGTGTACTAATACATATGATATATCACATATATTTTATCCAAAATAAAATGGCCAGGTCTGAGGTAGCACTAAGGTTCTAAACCAGCTTTCATCCAGCTAAATACTTCAGGATTTGTTTGAGGTTTTGGTAATCTTTTTCTAAACCATTCTCTTGTGCTCTGTTTTATTTTGTTTTTAAGGATACTGTATTAGTGGATCAATATTAAAATTCTTTAAATTCTTCTAATCTAGTCAGCATCCCCTCAAAATAAATGTGTCTACTGCCTGTGTGGTTTGTCTGTTCTGAAGGGACCGGGTTTTACATGTGTGTGTGTTCTCAAACACTGACTGCCATGGTGGCTTGGGGGGGTGGTGCTTGGTATCATTCCTAGGGTCTTCCGAATGTTAAGCAATACTCAACCACTGACCTGCATCCGTGGCCTAGATTCTGTAAATTTTTAATGGCTCCTCAGGATTCCAATCTGACATTAACTGAAAAGAGTCAAGCTAGAAAAACTAAAAAAAAAAAAAAAAAAAAAAAGCCAGATGTGGCACACAGCTGTAATTCCAGCACTCCGAAGGCTGAGGCAGGAAGATCACAAGTTTGAGGATAGCCTGGGTTACATAGCAAGACTATCTCAAAACAAAAAACAAAACAAAACCACTTGGAGCTGCAGATCTAGTAGTGAGACCAACATGTGCCCGGCCCTGGCTTCAATCCCCAGCATAGCAAAGCGAAAACAAACAATTTCTCGGGTAGCATTCATTTTGAGGGTCTTGAAGACCTCTAGATCTTCTTTCCACTTTCTTTTCTTTCAGCTATTTTCTAGGTCTTTATCTGAAACTTGGGCTGGGAATGTAGCTCAGTGCTACCTGTGCTTGGCGTGCACAAGGCCCTCTGATCCCCGGCAAAGAAAATGTAAAACCCTGAAGACTAAAGCCAGAAAGGTCCCAAACCAGATAACTTGAGTTCAAATTCCAACTTGCCACTTCCAAACTGTGTGACAAAATACTTAACACACACAGTTTCCTCAACAGGATAATAAGATAGCAAACTACCAGTCCTAGCTCACAAGGTAAATGGCTTAGAATGGTGGGAGCTCAGCATACGGGGAGCAGCTATGCCTTTATGTGAGCAATATTATACAAGTGACATATACTCTGCTAACATTCACAACTCTACTAGCCCACCAGCATGGCAAAGTGCCTAGACATGTGATTCTGCTCCATGATTATCATGGTCAGAAAATCACTAAATGGCACACAGTTGTCCTAGGAAAGGAAACAGGACGCACCCAGACAGTCTCTAAAGTAATTTTTGGATGACAGGCACTATTAGAAATCGAGGGGCCCAACATTGTTCTGTCCTGTGGAGAGACTTGGGTTGAGGGTTGCTGATAAACTACAGCTATAACTACTCAGCTCCTCCACCAGTCAAGTTCAGTTAAGGGTTTGAATGCAGGGTCCTTATTATTTTTTAATCCCTGATTTCATCTCTTTGATTCCAGCCTCCCCCAGTAGAGGTCCCCATGTATACGGAAGTGCTTGGGGAAGTCCAGGCAGGGGACTCCACAAGGGACACATCAGAACTGCTCCCGGACCATTATCCTCAAATTTGCTGAGCTGCTCACCCGGCACAGAGCTCCTCAGACCGTCTTTGTTCCCCCTGCGTGCAATCACTCGAAACAAGGACCTCCCTGTGTGGCGTTTGCCGCAGTTCGGTCACCAGCTTCCCCCCACGCTGTTGCCAATCAAACCTTTGCCTTTTAAGCTCCTGTTTTCCACAAGCCTAACTCCCAAGTACACTGAGGAGGTCCTTCAAAGATACTTATTTGAATTTTTACCTCCATAGCGGAATGCCTTCTGACCTAATTACTAGTACTATTCTGAGCCCAAGAGGACAAGTTGCTTTTGGTAATTGAGAAGGGAAAACACCTGAGCCAGAAAGATCTCCTGACACTTCATATCAATAAACTGGAAGGAATAACCAGGCCTCTCTGAAGAAGATGGAGCTCAAAGGAAATATTTTTGTAACACATATCATATGGTACAGAAGTGTTTATCTCTAATTTTTATTTTAATAAACTTCCAGAGCTCTGAGAATCACATCCTCTTTTGTAACCAGTTGGAGGTTATGTATGAGGAGTTTTACCTGTCTAAAGTTAGTAACGGTCTGTGAAGATTATATTTAACCATATGTAGAGATCCTGTGTGAAAGAAAAGAGTAGGTCCAATGGGAGATCCAGCTGGGACATGGAACGTATTAGCTGGAGGCTGCAGAGGCAATTGGATGTCTATCTGCCTCTCTTCTTGAGATTATCAATGCAGGAATGTCATGCAAATAACTTTGTGGGTTTCTGAGTATCAGATTTACAGAAAGTTTAGTTTTCCTTTCTTGAAGTTCCTAGGATATTCACGGTCCAACATTTATGTTTTCACACTTAATTCCGTACAAAATATTTAACCAAGTATTAAAATGATGGGACCATTTCCATAGCTTAGTCTTTTTCACTACACAGTAGTTGGCTCTTGAGGAGGGTCACTGGTAAAATCCCTTGAATAACTTCACAAAAATCATAATCAAGACTATGGACTGAATGCTGGTGTCGCTCTGAAACAGGTTGACATCCCAAGTGCCCATGTGGGGATTATGAGGTGAAGCCTTTGGAAGGTAATTTGGTCATGAAGATGGAGCCCCCGTGAATGGGATTAGTGACCTTGTGAGAGAGCTCTCTTGCTTTCTGTTCCCTGTATGCAATACAATGAGAAGCCACAGTCTGCAACCCAGAAGAGGCTCTCGCTAGTGTCTGGCCATGCTGAGGCCCTGATCTTGGACTGATGAGAAATAAACTTCAGTTATGAGAAATAAATCTCTGCTGTTTATAAGCCACCTAGTGTGTGGCTTTTGTTTTCTGTTTCTTTTATGTTACAGCAGCTTGAACTAAAACAGGCACAGAACAGCTGACATTATTGATTTGACAGAAGAGACTATAGTTCAGGATGAAAATACCAGTGGTTAATGTCACGCTACCTCAGCCTACTCTCCCCACTACCACTTGTCAAAAGGCAAATAACATGTGCTTAGCAAAACAAAACACATTTAATTTTCTGGATATATTTATTGTGTTATTCTGGTGTGGTAGAGTTCTTAACAGGCATCCTGGTTTACATTCCCGGCTCTGTAAATTATGTGTGTGCGACTCTGGACAAATTACTTAAACTTGTTATAGTCATGAGTGGGTCAGTCATTGAACCAATCTCATTTTTCTTTGATTTGTGTACAGCATGGTGTACAAAGGGATGCAAAGGTGGCAGTTTCTGTAGTTCTGTCTTCTGCATCTTTCTATTTAGGTTTTCAGTTTTGCAATCCTACTTTTTATTGGGCAAACCTTTTTCTTTTGTTCTCTGAATGTTCTTTCTTTGTAGCACCCTGTTCTTGGTCAATAGCTTCTCATTTCCTGAGGATATTAATGAGGTCAATTGTTTTAATATTCATTTTCCCTCATAGAGTTTTTTCTCCAAGCTGCTTTTATCTGTTTTGTTTGTTTGTTTGTTTGTTTTCTGTTTCTTTTATATCACATACTTTCCCCATGTCATCTTCTAAAGTGTCAGCTGTAGAGTAGTGGCTTCCAAAATGTTTTGTTCAAGTCAGCAGCAAGAAATAAGTCTCACCATAGCTTTCACAATCCTTTAGCCATACTTCCCTTTTCTATATGTGAGACCATCTGAGATTTTCTTTTTTTTTTTTTTTTTTTGTACTGGGGATCAAACTCAGGACCCTGCGCTTGCTAGGCAAGCGCTTATTCCACTGAGCTATATCCCCAGCCCCCTTTTTTTTTTTTTTTTTTTTTTTTTTTTGCGGTACTGGGGATTGAACTCAGGACCCTGCGCTTGCTAGGCAGGCACTTATTCCACTGAGCTATATCCCCAGCCCCTTTGAGATTTTCTTTTCCTACTTTATGGGCACTAAATTGATCTCCTCGCTCAGAATGTGTTTTTTCCTTGGCTGAGCAGCCCTGGGTGAGACGATTTGACTGGGCTGGTCTCCTGAGGCATCCCTTAGGCAGACGTTTCTCTTGGAATCAGTAACGAGTATGAGACGACACTTTCCTCTGGTCCTGTGTGGCTATGATGTGCCTGACGGCCAAAGGAATGGAGGCCAGGCGAGGAAGTAGCTGGTGCCTCTGTATTTGGCCTAAGAACTGTCATGCATCACTGATTCCAGAGTAAGGACCCTTTATCTGCTCCTGAAGGTGTCAGGCCCCTGGTCCAGCTTCTCCAACCACATTTTGACTTTTTCCTTTGTGCGGCTCACATGTACTGCTGTTTAGGAAAGCATATGATGTTGCCAATTCTTGGGTCTTTGGGAGAATATTACCCGGTAAAGGGTCTGTTTCATGTTGTTACTAACTGCCTAGTATGAAATGCATTTTCTCAAATTATTTATCTTTCCAACATTTTTCCAGCTTCTAAACCTGTATTTCTGGTGTTTCTGCTCCTACCCGCTTTGATCTTGTGGTTTCTGCCTTAAATATAAACAAATGACAAAGGGAACTCCTATTAACCCCCACCACTGTGGTTTCAGTGGGTTTTAGGAAAGCAGCATAGCTAATTCCTGGTATTAAAATCAACATTTTAAACCAAACATTAGGTACAATTTAATATTTCCTTTTAAATTTTTATTTAATATCACAACATAATCATTTCCCCATGATTAAAAACTTAATAAACAGTATTTGAATTCCTGTTTATGTTCCATTGTCCTTATTTAATCAATTCCATCTTTGAATTCATTTCTAATTTTCCCAGGTTTAAATAATACTGCAATGAACATCTTTGTGTATAAAATCATACCTTCTTTTACGTTTTCTTTTAAAGAAAAAAATCCCCAGAAGGGAAAATATTATTTAATAAGATAGAAAGAATGAAGGCAAATGGAAAACGAGCGCCTTCTCAGAAGCAGAGGCCCACACTTGGGGTTCTCAAAGTTTGGTTGCCTCAAACCACTTGGAGGGCTTGTTAAACTAGGTGCTTGCCCTAGCACCACAGCAAACGGATTGCAAAACTGAAAACCTAAATAGAAAGATGTAGAAGACTGAACTACAGAAACCGTCACCTTTGCATCCCTTTGTGCACCATGCTGTGTGCAAAGGTCTGGAGTGAGACCTTTTTCATATATTCCAAAGGACTTTCTGAAGCCATTGGTCCAGAAACCAGGCTTGGAGAACATTAATCTGACCACAGAGCAAGAAAAAGTAGTCTTGAATAAGAAAAATATATAGGAGGAGAAGGGTAATTCATCAAACTACAGAGCTGTTTGAGGCTGGGGATATAGCTCAGCAGTATAAGTGCCTGCCTGGCAAGTGCAGGGTCCTGAGTTTGATTCCCAGTACCCCTCCAAAAAAAAAAACACCCAAAGCTGTTTGTAGGTGGAACCTAGGTGAGAAGTTGTGTCTTTATTTCCTATTGAAGCAGAAAATGGGTTCCTCAGCCAAAAGACAAGGTAGGAGGTGATGAAGAGTTGTGATGAATGGTCTAGGGAAGGCTCCGTGGGACTTAAGGAATGGCCACAAAAAACTTAAGAAAGTCCTTGTTTTACACTGAGCTCCTGTACTAGGCCCCCACTGACCAACTAAATCAAAATGGAGTCACTCATGCCAAATACCACATAAGGTGAAATTTTCAGGAAGCATATAAGTCCCCCAAGTAGACATTTGTTTCATCTCTGAAAACAGGGGATTCCAGCTTACATGACAAAGCACAGTAGGAAGTTCCTTCTGCTCTAACCCTCATAAAAAAATGATGTGAAGTAACCTGATTTTAGCCAGTCAACCTTTTCTGTGTTATTCTGTTTTCTTGTTCCTGTCTTATAAAACCCACTCTTCATCATTGCTTAGTAAGAAGCTCCCATTCTGTTTTGTAGAATGGAGGCTTCCCCAATTCATGAGTCATAAATAAAAGCTAATAATTAGGTCCTTAATCTAATTTTTATAATTACATCATTTGTCAGAACTGACCTGGAATCCTATAAAACATTAAGAAGACGCACTGAGAATCTGGCCTAAGTCAGGCATCATGAATTGAGCACTACTCGTCTTCACTGTCAGGTGATTCTTCCAAATGGAGCTCAGCTGGCAGAGACCAGACTGGTGAGCGGGGCCACAGCTCCAGGGAGTGAAGGAGCAGAGCAGTGGTTAAGAGGGGATTGAAGGGATGGCTTGACCTCTGAATAGAGACAGGAAGCGCGGTACCTGTAGTGGCCAGGGGACAAGAAAAGGCAGAGAGGTAAAAAGATAGCATGGTTAGATTGAATATAAAGTGGAAATCAGTAAAGGAACTGGCTAGAGGACACAGATGTTGTTCTTGAGTTCTGTTGTTCGAACTGATCCTTCTGCAAATGGAGCTGCTCCGAGCTGCAGGGAGAAATGTGGAGATCACATAAAGCAAATGAAGGAAGCCTGAAGGTGAGGTATTAGAAGGGTCACCTGGATGAGCTCTGAAGTCCTGAGGTTAATGACAAACCCCGGTGACCTGGATGGAGGTGGGTCAGTGAGAGCAGTGTGGGGACAGTGGAACAGTGGGGACAGTTGGTATGATGGGTGCTTTAAATGGCTTTTGCATGAAAGTAAGACACAAACTGAGACATGAATGAAAGTAAGACATATATGAACTGAGGTTGGCCAGAGACCACGAGGAGAATTCCGACTCTCTTCTCATTCATGGGGGGTGAAATACAGGGAACTCATGTCTCACCTAGGAACCCTAGAGTCATCCAGGTGGTCACAATGAGAGGTCAGGCCTGACGGGTGTTAGAGGGCCGAAAACTAGAAGGAGAGTCATTCCTGCAGGGGCCTGGCGGAGAGCAGAAGTTCCCATGGGAAACCTGGGGGCTGCAGGCTCGGCTTTGGTCGACTTCTACATTGTTAGGAGTGTAAACTAGTACAGTCCCTACTATGGAAATCAGTACAGAGATTCCTCTGAAAACTAAATACAGAAATTCCATTGGACCTAGCTATTCCCCTTCTAGGTATCTTCCCCAAAAGAAGTAAAGTCGTTGTATTACAGTGATACATACATACCTATGTTTATAGCAGCATAGCTCACATTAGCTAAATCTCGGAAGCAGCCTATATGTCCATCAACAGATGAATGGATAAAGAAAGTGTGATATTTATACACAATACATATTACTCTGCCATAAAGAAAGATAAACTTGAGTCATTTGTAGGAAAATGGAGGCACCTTGAGATCATAATGTTAAGTGAAATAAATCAGACACACAAGGTTAACTATTGCATAGCTTCTCTTATGTGAGAAACCAAAAATATAAATATGCAAAGTGAGCAGAATGAAAGATAACAGGAGAAAGGAGATAGATCTTTTGCAACAGAGAAGGGAATCACAAGATGAAAGGAGTAGGGAAGGAGAAGAGGAGAAGCAAAACAGAAAAAAGACGGGTTGCATATATGTATCAACTCCCCACAAGGAAAGGGACCATTATGCACCGCAAATGCATACTAATAAAAAATAAACTGAAAAAACAATAGGAAACCTAGGCAGCTCTCAGCCAGGATGAAGGCTCACCAGGAAGTACCTGGTACATTATTAATTAATTAACTCACGCTAGGACCATGGTGTCCTTCATCTCCCCAAGATCATGGTCATTCTCGTGCCAGGCAACCACTGCCAAGCTCAGACCTGGTTCACATGAGGAAGACTCAGTTGCCGTTCGGGTGCTAGGCATCAGGAATAAGAAGTCCCTCTCCGCTCAAGGATCTTAATGACTGGGATGAAGATGACCTAGATTAGAAGATAAAGCATCTTTTCTTGTGCAGTACTGGGGATTGAAACCAGGGCCTGCACACTGAGCTACACCCCCAGCACTGTTGACTTTTTGAGTCAGAGTCTTACTAAGTAAGTAACTTACCCAGGCTGGCTCAAACTTGCATTCCTCCTGCCTCAATGCCCCAGAGTGATGGGATTCCAGGAGTGTGTCACCAAGCCTGGCAATAAAGCACTCTCAATAGGAATTTGGAAGAGAATCACCTAAGTTTAGAAAGTATAACAGAGAGGCAGGTGTGGTGGCATATGCCTATAATCCCAATACCCAGGAGGCTGAGGCAGGAGCACTGCCATGAGTTCCAGGCCAGCCAGAACTACACAAGGCAAGACCCTGTGTGAAGAAAACCAAAAAAAAAAAAAAAAAAAAAAGGATAGAAAACCCCTCTCAGAAGACGTTTTTTGGTGAGGCAGAAGCTCTTTTGTCACCAGATGAGTCTAAAGAGGTCCCCTAAAAAGGAGACAGGAACCTCATCCTGCCTTGTGGAGTGGGTTCCTCAATTTTTGTCACAGAAAAAGAATTCCAGGATGCAGCAATGAGAAGCAGAGTGATCCTATCACTTTGACATAGAGATGTCCTGGAAAGAAAGCCCTCAACATACAGACAACCCACTCAAAACAGAGAGCATCTTTGGCCACTATTTCTGCCCTACTTTGTGAGAAGCAGTAGCCAAGAGAGTCAGGGTGGGGCTGTTGGAACGTGATTGGATGAGGGGGTGCTACAGTGATCAGCGGATTCATACACCCATGTGTTCCTGTCTGAAGGTGCTGTTAGGAGATCGGGCCTGGCTGGAGGTGGGTAAGTCGGGACATGACCTGGAAGGGTGTGAGGTAGGAGATTAGGGCTGGGACAAAACTGGTCAAAGAAGTGAGCCTACCTGGTAGCAGGTGTATTCTTGTCCTTGGCTCCTCCCTGCTGTTTCCTGGCTGCCATGGTGTGAGCAGCCTTCTTGGCCTGGGCCCTTCCACCGTGTTCTTCCTTGGAGCCAGCCATGGCCCGAGCCCCATGAATCAGGATCCAAGTTAACCCTCTCTTCCTTTAAATTGTGGGTGTCGGGTATTTTGTATCAGCAACAGAAAAGCTGGTTAACACGGATGTGAGCACACAGAGAGTGTATGATTGCAGGACAGCACCCAGAGCAGAGGCTCTACGAACAGCAAAGAAAATGGAAATATCTTTCCCTTAAATAGTGAGGTGGGCTCTCTGCCTTTCCCTGTGTGCCTGGTGGCAGGATGGAAGATCCCATAAAGGTCTTTCTTCCCTTCTCTACTTGTCATCCCTGAAGCCAAAACTAAATCCTCCCTTATCAGAGACAGCTGCTATTGGCCTAGACCTGGCAGCAGAGACCCAGCGGGATCTGGAGCCGGCTTTACCACCTTCCCACAGGGTCTTATCTCTGAAACCTGAAACTCCTCGCTTCTTTGTCTTGTCACTCTGAGATTTATTGATCTTCATTAAAACACTGTTTAAGACAGAGTCCCGAGCTTGGAGAGAGTTACTTTCCAGAGAGAGTTGCCTTTTTCCCTGTATGACAGGCAGGGCACATGTTAATGATATTGCTGGTTCCACTCATGCTAATTTACCTTTTTGTTACTGTGAGTTTGTTCCAGCTAAGAACCTATGAGGGTTAAGAAAGGAAATTGTATCTTTCTCCCCTTCAACATATTTTTTTAGGGTGAACAGGGGAAATGATATACAGTAGAGATAAAAAGATTGCCTATGTAGGGAAGGAAATAAATTATTTTTTCCTATTGCCTTCTTAGATTTTCCAGCTGGAGTCCTATAAATTGGACCTACAAAGGGCAGATGAAAAAGAGAAAAACAGTTTATTAATGCACTGCAGCAGTCTCCTGAGGAGCCACTCCAAGGGCTGGTTAGCAGTCGGGTTTATTTATCATCTTAGTAAAGAAATAATAGATTTTCAGATAAGTGCCAACTCTGAGGAAAAGAACTTTGAGCCGCTAGGGTAGGACATTGTGGGAAGAGAAAGATGTGGAGGAACTGATAAGGGAAAGTTATTTTTTGCAGTTTCACATGCTCTGTCTCTCCCTCATGGCCATAAAACTGCTCTGGGAAAGAGTTACAGCCAGCCTCACTTCTCGGAAGTTCCTGCTTAGAGTCAGATTACGGGAAGTTCCTGGGAGGCTTCTTTCTCTATCAGTGCATTCTTATTGCCTCCAGCTCAAAATAATCTTTATGCCAAAAAGACATGTTTTGGGGTGACATAACTGAACCCCTACACCAACTCTTAACATGAATTGCTGGACAAAGGGAACCCATTGGATAGTTGGTCTACAAGTGATAGGGGATGGTGGGTGGTAGATTGTAGAAAGAAATGAACAGCCTGCTGAGTCACTGGAGAGGATGAAGAAATAAAGACTCACAGGGGACTGGTCTAGGCTGAAATGCTTGAATTTTTATCCAGTAGCAGATGGAGAGCCATTGAAAAGCTGCAAACAGAGTGAAGGAATCAAGACAAAATGTGCCAAATCGGTACATTGACTCCTTTCAATTTCTTTCAAACAGAAGTCACTTGAGAAGCTGTAAGTTCAGAAAAGGCCATTTGGCCTCTCTTTCCCTGCCATCAGCAAGCCAAAATATTGTTTTAGTCTCCTATCAGTCCAGGCTGGAAAATAACCTTAATCGCCAGAGACAGGTAATTGGGGCTGCAGTGAACCTGAATAAACAAACTTTGATGTCACAGCTTCTTCCGCTGGCTTATCCGCCGCCCACACGGCTCTTAGTAACAACCCCAGAAGTCAAGTCTGGGATGGGAGGGCCTTTTGTCCTGTCATTCCTTCACAAATGTGTTGTTCTTTCTTTAAGAAGTATGATTAGTGACCAAACACATCATGTTTTGGTCATTTCTTTGAACTTCACTCTCTTGTGAAGCTTCCTCTGCACGTACAATTAATAAAACTGTCATGTTTCTCCTGTTAACCAGCATTTGTATTCATTGGCTTTCTAGATCCAGCTAAGGAGCCCACATAAGAACTAAAAGAGGGACTGAGGTTTTCTAGATACCTTAATATAACTGCTTTCTCTTGTGGCCGATTTCTCTGTTATGTACAATTGCAATTTCTTTTTAAATTTGTGGAAACATTTCATGACCCAACATACTGCATATCTTCATGAGTACCCAATTTGTACTTGAAAATAAGGTGCATTCTGCTTTCTGAGTGAAACATTTTATTAATTAAGTACAGTCACGTACTGTTTAATGACAGGATTTGTTCTGAGAAATGTGTTGTTAGGAGATTTCATCACTGTGCAAACATCACAGAATGTATCTATACAAGCCTGGATGGTATAAGTGACTACACATGAAGGCTACAGACCCGGACACCATGTTCTCAACACTGTAGGCAATTGCAACACAACATTTGTTTATTTATACATCTCTCAATATAAAAAAGGCACAGTAGAAATGTAGGATAGAGATACTCCTGGGCAAGACCCTTCTTAGCATTAAATCACCTTGGCCCTTGGAGTCATCCGATAATCCCCTCCTTAAATCTCCTCCTCGACCAATAAATGCCAAGGTTCTGGCTGCCGTGTGGCCTTTTGTTCCTCATGAAAAGCTAACGGGTAGTCCAAGGCAGGGTGTGAATGTGTATGTGTGGGGGGCACTTTTTTTAAAATACACCTGTATAGGACACCAACCGTGAATGGAGAACGGAGGGCTGGAAGCTGCTCTGGTGGGTGAATGTGAAGGCCCAGGCTGGGACTGCATACAACTGCTGGCTGTCAGAACACCAGATGCTTAGAATACCCTACTCGGTAACAAGTTCTCTCTTCAATAATTTAACCTTAGCTTACTGTCACTTTTTTACTTTACATGCCTCTTAACTTTTTTCAATTTTTGACTCTTTTCTGGTAACACTTATCTTAAATTGCAAATACATTGTACAACTATACAAAAACATTTTTGCTTTATATATTTATTACCTTTTTTTCTATTCTTAAATTTGTTTTGTTTTGTTTCAGGGGGGAGCTCACTTTGGTTTTTTTTTTATTTTAAAAGTAAAAGAACAAAAACACCAACAAACAGACACAGCAGCACAAGAACAGTACAAAAACTGAACTACAGATAAGGTGGCAGGGGATCAACAATGGTTGTTGTATTACACATTGATAACTTCAAAGTGTATGCTCAGGACAATACAAATAGACATACAAGATTGATCAAACAACTAATCATCGATTGCTCCTTACATCAAAACGATATGAGACAATAGTGCAACCATGTCAGCCATCCCGCACACATATACATTACCTACACAGCTATCCCTCTCCTCCCTTTCTCCTTCCCTTCATCCCAATTGCTCTCTACTTTTGAGCAGTCTCTCTTCATACCTCCCAGTTTATATTCCCACCTCCAGGTTCCTACACTAATGATACAATACGCTGTTTACACAGGCACATCTGATTTACCTCACTTACGAGTATGGTCTCTTACCATGACCATTTGCCTATAAAAGCCTCCAGCTTGTCCTTCTTTATAGCTGAATAATATTCCATTGTGTAAAAATGCCAGTTTTTTAATCCAGTCCTCTGTGGATGGACATTTGGGTTGCTTCCATGATTTAGCTATTACAAATTGTGCTGCTATAAACATGGGTGCACATACATCATGGTGATACGACGTTTTCAGATCTTTTGGGAAAATACCCAGAAGGGGAATATCTGGGTTGGCTGGGACCTCTAGATCTAGTTTGCTGAGGAATCTCCAAACTGATCTCCACAGTGTTTTCACCAGTCTGCGTTCCCACCAGCAGTGCAGGAGACTTCCTATTTCTCCACAGCCTCGCCAGCATTTGTTATTGGACGATTTCTTGATGCTGGCCAATCTTACTGGGGTGAGACGAAATCTCAATGTTGTTTTCATTTGCATTTCTTGAATGACTAAAGATGTAGAACATTTTCTCATATATTTATTTGCCATTTGTATTTCTTTATCTGAGCAGTGTGTATTCATCTCAGATGCCTATTTGTGGATTGGGTCTTTGAATTTGGACGGATTCATGTTTTTTAATTCTTTGTATGTTCTAGATAGAAGGCCTTTGTCCAAGGAACAGCCAGTTAGGATTTTTTCCCAATCTGTGGGTTTTCTTTTTACTCTGCTGGTGATTTCTTTAGATGTGCAAAAACTTTTCAGTAAAATGAGGTCCCAGTTATTGATTCTTTGAAGTGTTTCCCTTGCAGTTTGATTTTTGTTCATGAACTCTCTGCATAATCCTATGTCTTCAAGATTTTTACCTACTTTCTCTTCCAATAGGTTTAGTGTTTCTGTTTTGATATTGAGATCTGTGATCCATTTTGACTTGAGTTTGATGCATGGTGATAGACTTGGGCCTATTTTCAGTCTTTGGCAAGTGGCAAGCCAATTTCTCCAGCACCATTTATTGAAGAAACTATCTTTCTTCCAGTGAGCTTGTTTGGCCCCTTTGTCAAAGATTAGGTGGCTGAGTGTGTTTGTGGTTGTGGCTGTATCTTCCAGTCTGTTCCATTGATCCTCAGGTCTGTTTTTGAGCCAGTACCAGGTTGATCTTATTACAGTAGCTTTGTAGTACTATTTCAGGTCAGGGATTGTGATTCCACCTGACTTGTCCTTGTGGCCCAGAATTGCTTTTGCTATTCTGGGTCTCTTCTGCTTCCATATGAATTTAAGGCATGTTTTCTCTAGATCTGTGAGGTATGCTGATGGTAGTTTAATGGGAATTGCATTGAGTCTGTACAACAATTTTGGTAGTATGGCCATTTTCACAATGTTGGTTCTTCCTAACCATGAGCAGGGAATGTTTTTCCATTTATTGAAATCCTCTTCGATCTCTTTTTTCAGAGTACTGTAGTTTTCATTGACTAGATCTTTTACCTCTTTTGTTAGATTGATTCCTAAATATTTTAATTTCTTGGATGCTATTGTAAAAGGTATGGTTTCCTTAATTTCTCTCTCAGTCTGTTTGTTGTTTGTGAAGGAATGCTATTGATTTTGGGGTGTTGACTTTGTATCCAGCTACTCTGCTGAATTTGTCAATTAATTGAAGGAGTCTTGTGGAGTTTTGGGGGTCTTCCATGTAAAGTATTATGTCATCTGCAAATAATGATAGTTTTACTTCTTCCTTTCCTATCCATATTCCTTTTATTTCTCTCTCTTGTCTAATTGCTCTGGCTAATGCTTCCAGAACTGTGTTGAATAGTAGTGGCGACAGTGGACATCTTTGTCTTGTTCCTGTCTTTAAAGTGAAAGCTTTCAGTTTTTGTCCATTTAGTATGATGTTGGCTGTTGGTTTGTCACAGATGGCTTTGATTAGATTGAGGTAGAGGCCATCTATTTCTATTTTTTCTAGGGTTTTTAACATGAATGCATGTTGGACTTTATTGAAAGCTTTTTCCACATCTATTGAGATGATCATGTGGTTTTTGTCTTTGGTTCTATTGATATGGCATATTACATTAATTGATTTGTGAATGTTGAACCATCCCTGCATTCCTGGAATAAATCCAACTTGATCATGGTGTATAATTTTCCTTATGATTTGCTGCATTCTATTTGCTAGTATTTTGTTGAGTATCTTTGCATCTATGTTCATTAGGGAGATTGGCCTATAGTTCTCTTTCTTGGTTGGGTCCTTCTCTGGATTTGGTATTAGTATAATACTTGCTTCCAGAAATGAGTTAGGGAAAATTGCTTCCTTTTCAATTTCATTGAAGAGTTTGAGGAGTGTTGGCATTAAATCTTTGCTGAATGTTTTATAAAATTGTGCTGTGAATCCATCAGGGCCTGGGGTTTTCTTTGTCGGTAAGTTTTTAATGACATTTTCAATCTCATTAATTGATATTGGGCTATTCAGGGTTTTTATATCTTCCTGGTTCAACTTTGGTAATTCGTACATTTCTAGGAATCTGTCGATTTCTTCTGAGTTTTCTATCCTATTGGAGTAAAGTTTCTCAAAGTATGTATCAATAATCTTTTGAATTTCTGTAGGATCTGTAGTGATTTCACCCTTTTCATTCCTTATTGCATGAATTTGAGTTCTTTCCTTTCTTTTTTTGATAGGATTGGCTAGAGGTCTACCAATTTTATTTATTCTTTCAAAAACCAACTCTTTGATTCACTTATTTTTTGTAGAGTTTTCTTTGTCTCAATTGCATTAATTTCTACCCTAAGCTTTATAATCTCCTCCCTTCTTTGGGCTTTGGGCTTGACTTGTTCTTCTTTTTTCTAAGAGTTTGAGGTGCAACGTTAGGCTATTTACTTGTTCTCTTTCTGTTTTCTTTATGTGTGAGTTAATTGCTATAAATTTCCCTCTGAGGACTGCTTTCATTGCATCCCACAGATTCCTATAAATGGTATTTGTATTTTCATTTGTTTGTAGGTATTTTTAAATTTCTTCTTTAATTTCTTCTGTGACCCATTGGTTATTCAGGAGGTTGTTGTCTAATTTCCAAGTGTTTATAGAGTTTTTGGAATTCCCTTTGTCATTAATTTCCAATTTCATTGCACTGTGGTCAAAGAATATGCATGGGATAATTTCAATCCTTTTGCATTTAAGTAGGTATGCTCTATGGGCTAGAATGTGGTCTATTTTAGAGAAAGTCCCATGTGCAGCTGAGAAAAATGTGTATTGTAGTGTTGTGGGGTGGAACACTCTGTAAACATCTACTAAGTCCATTTGTTCACACATTTGGTTGAGGTCTGTTATATCTTTGCTGAGTTTTAGTCCATTTGACCTGTCTCTTTGCGTCAAAGGGGTATTTAGGTCCCCTATTACAATAGTGTTATTATTCCTTTGGTTTTTTATGTCTGTTAATATTTGCCTTACATAGTTTGGTGCCCCAGTATTTGGTGCATACATGTTTAGGATTGTTATCTCTTCCTCTTGCAGTTTTCCCCTAACTAGTATATAGTGGCCTTCTTTGTCTCTTTTGATTGTTATCAGTTTGAAGTTTACATTGTCTGCAAACATAACAGCTACCCCTGCTTTTTTCTGGGAACCTGTTGCATGGAGGATTGTTTTCCAACCTTTGACTTTTAGTCTGTGGATTTCCTTTTGAGTAAAGTGTGTTTCCTGTATACAGCATATTGTGGGATTCTGTCTCAATCCACTCCGCCACTCTGTTTCTTTTGACTAGTGAATTGAGGCCATTTACATTGATGGTTATAACTGTTATATGTTGGCTTATTCTTGTCATGCTGTTTACTTGATGTTGCTTTCCTACTTTTGCTGTTTAATTTCTTGTTCTGCTTAAGGTTTCCTTTCTATTGTTGTTCTTGGGATTGTGGTCACTTTTTTCTGTCTAGAATATCTTTTGGTACTTTTTGTAATGTTGGTTTGGCACTCATGAAGTTTTTCAGGTGTTCTTTGTCATGGAAACATTTTATTTCTCCATTGAATTTGAAGGATAGTTTTGCAGTATACATCAGTCTGGGTTGGAAGCTGTTTTGTCTCAGAATCTGTAGTACCTTGCTCCAAGCTCTTCTTGATTTCATGGTTTCTGTTGATAAGTCTGCTGTGATTCTGATAGGCTTTCCTTTATAGGTGATCTGCTTCTTTTCTTTAGCAGCTTTTAATATTGTGTTCTTTTGCTGCATATCTGGGATCTTGACTATTATATGTCTGGGGGTGGTTCTACTTGGGTTGTGGCTCACTGGAGTTCTATATGCTTCATTTACCTGCACATCAGTATCTTTTACCATGTTTGGGAAGTTTTCTGCTATTATTTCTCCAAATATTCTTTTTATGTCACTTGTGTTGCCTCCTGCTGTTTGACTGATTCCTATTACTCGCACATTATTTCTCTTTGCTTCATCTTGCAGCTGTTGGATTGATTTCTCCTGGTTCCTTGTTGACTTTAAGAGATTCTTCCTTTCACGGTGGTTAGCTGTCATGCTGTCTTCAAGATCTGAAATTCTATCTTCAGATTCATTCAAGCGGTTTTGCAAGCTTTCAATGGCAGTTTTCATTTCCTGGAAATCTCTTTGAGATTGTTTCATGTGTTCTAATTCATTCCTGAATTGCTCATGTAACATTTTCATTTGTTGCCTTTGATCTTCTAGTCTTTTATCTGTTTCTTCTCTGTATGTGCGAAGCATTTCTTCCATTATTATTTTCATTTCATTTTTTGCCTGAGAGATTATTTCAGATTTAATCTCTTCTATGGCCTCATGGAGTTGTTTCTTTACCTCAGATGTGATCATTTCAGAAATTTTAGGTATGCGTTTTCCTAGTTCTCCTATGTTATCGTGTCCTGTACTTGTTCTGGGTGGAGTTTTGCTCTGAGACTGCATTTTGCCCCTTTGTCCTATCATTTTGAATGTCAGATGACTAGTGCTGAGCTACTGACTACTCAGGCAGCTCACAAAGAAATCTAGGGACCCTAGTTTACCTGGATGTCAAACTAAACCCAGGGTGGTAGCAGACTGTGGACCACTGGGCCCTGGGACCCCAAGCAATTGCTGGGGTGCACGGCTCAGACCACACCTATGATAGTGGGGGAGAGCTGGGCTTTGGTACCAGAGTGTCCAGTGTGTTGACGGGAAGCGTGTGGGCCTCAGCCTTGAAGCCTATAGTGGTTAGGCAGCAGCTTCTGCTTGTGGATCCTCAGGTAGCTGGTCAGGGGGGAGCAGGGCTCTCCTCCCAACCCTGAGGACCCCAGAACCTAAGGCTGATTCCACACTGCAGGTCTCAACCACCAACAGGGACGGGCCCTCCCAGTTGGAGTTCATTCCTAACTCTAAGGTATGGAGCAGAACCCAGGTGTAGGCCTTACCAGAGGAGAAGGGTTGTGCTGCTCATGTGGCCTTGCAGGTCAGCCAGGTCGCTGGAGAAAGGCCCAAGTCCCACAGCTGGGGCACAGGCCGTGAAATGCCACGTTGTTTAGATGTCTGCGCTGCTGGGCCTTTGTCGCTGGAGTGAGGTCCGAGTCACACAGCTGGGCCCTGGGCTGGAAATGCCGCACCGCTTAGATGTCTGGATCTCACTTTGTAGTCTAGACTGGCTGAGAATTTATGGCAGTTCTGCAGGCCTGACTTACAATTTTTTATTTAAAAATTTAAAAAATGTTTTTGTTAAAAATTAAGACAGTGTGTTATGGTTTATGTCTAGATGCCCCCTCAAAGCCTCATGCACTTTTAGACAGGGCTTTTTGTGATTGATTCATGGTTAAGTGCTGGGATTAAGAGTGGGTGGCTGGATCAACCCCCTGATTGGGTTCACACTGCTCTAATTCCAGCAGTCTGGATAAAAGGGGCAGAAAGAGGCTTGTTCCCCTCTCTGCTCTTCTTTCCTCTCTTGCTGCTTTTGCTTTCTTCCACTGCCATGAACTGCCCCTCTGCAATGTGCAGGTCTACAAATTGTGAGCTAAATAAATCTTCCCCCCTTTAACTTTGAGTGTCAGATATTTTGTCTCCGCAATGAGAAAAGTAACTAAGACACAAACACATATTAGCCTAGCCACTGATGGCAGAGCTCTCAGAGCTTTCAATGATAGCAAACAGTCTGCTGTGGCACGTGTGTCACAGGTTCACCATCACGTGGCAGGATCAGGATCAACAGTACCGTCCTCCATATCTTATCCCTGGAAAGGTGTTCAGGGTCAGTAGCACACAGAGCCCCATTTCCTATAATAACAAGGCTTATTTCTAGAGTCCCTCCTGAGGGAGCGGTCCGAGGGTGCTTCACAATTAACTATTTTTGGTGCTAAGTAATATACTCTAAAGCAAGGTCCGGTGGCACACGCCTGTAATCCTAGCATTTGGGAGGCTAAGGAAGAGGGTCGCCATGAGTTCAAGGCCAGCCTGGGCCACAGGGTCAGTTCCAGGCCAGTCTAAACTAAAAAGGAAGAGTCCCAAGCCAGTCTCAAAAAAAAAAAAAAAAAGTAGCACAAGCTAAAATAACAAAGTATAGTGGAAATACATAAAATAGTATCATATCAGTAATTGTTTATTATCAAGAATCATGCATTGTATTGCCACGGTTGGGCCGCAGCAGGTCCAGGAGATTCCTGCAGGAGGGAACAACTCGGGCAAGGAGACAACACAGACGCCAGAGGTCTTTCTGGTGGGACAGGGGAGCAGGGCTCCTCTGACACAGAGAAATGTTTCTTGCTTTGTTATATACTTTTACAATTACAAATGAAACTTGGCAGGTTAAACAGTTTCTGCTTAGGTACAGTGAGGTTTCTATTTTACTCACAGACTCCGACAGGGTTGACTGGCCATCTGGCTGCAATCCTAGGAGAAAGCCAATTTTTCTAAAGCACATAAAAGGATGCAAAAAGATCAATCACTAGGTGTTCTTGATTAGGTATAATTTTTCAAATTTGTTCACTTGTCTACTGGACAACAAGACCTACATTTACAATATCTCCATCTAGACAAAGTCCAGCACACACAGAGCATTCGCCTAATGTTTTCCCATGCACTGAAGTTTGCCCAGTGCTCCCTTCCCATTCTGGTGGGTGAACATCGCCACACAGGAGGTAGGGGACTGACGCAAATCTCTGGGGTGGCTTTTACTGCCACTTTCAACACTGAAAGGGTGCCTTTTTATCCTGGGCTCTGATTCCTTAACTACTTTCAGTTCTGATCCTTCAGGTCCCCAACCATCCTTTATCAATAGCACAGTAAATATCTGGAAAGCTATGATTGATGGAGAATAGAGAGAGGCTGCACCCCCATCCTATGTGGTCCCTGCTTTGCAGACACCGGCTGCCAGTCCTGACTTTGTCAAGGAACTGGCACTGGAAGGTGTCCAACGCTGTATATAATTGTGCTACACTTTTATCCTGCCAGCAGCAGAGGAGGTTTGTATACACCACAAACATGTAAGCACTGTGCAACATCATTACAGTGGCTCTGTTACAATGGGAATTGTCTTAGTCACTTTCTTTCTGCTGAGACAAAATACCCAAAATTTAAAGAAGAGGTTTATTTGGGCTTATAGTTCAGAAGGTTCCATCCATGGTCTGATGGCTCCAGGCAGAAAAAGGTTGGCAGGGGGACATGGCAGAGAAAATATATGCAACCCCTGTGTCCAAGAAGCAGAGAGAAGGAGGAGCTGGGAGAGGAGGATATAACCTTTCAGGTCAGTCCCCAGGGACCTGCCCCTTCTAACCAAGCTCTACCTCCTAACAGCACATATAGGCTTTGTTTTGTATAGCATCTCACTATGCTGTTCAGGCTGGCCTTGAGCTCACTTTATTGCCCAGGCTGGTCTCGAGCTCATAACGATCCTCCTGCCTAAGCCTCCTGAGTGCTGGGATTACAGACATGCACATTTAGCTTTGAACTCATCAGTAGATTAATAGTCCATGATCCAAAATCCCCACCCCTGGATACATGAGGCTTGGGGAATATATAAACCACAAGAGGAATTTTCCAGATCTATTTTAATTTGCAGGAGCACCATCATATATGTGGTTTGTCATTGACTGAAATGTTATGTGGCATATGATTGTGATTAGATAAGGTTGTTTAATTGTGTTGTTTAAATGCTTCATGTCCTGTTTGTTGGTTGTTTTGGTTTTGTTTTGTCTCATTCTATCAATTTTTGTACTGAGTATTAAAAATATCCTCTCCTACATTTTTATACTTACTATCCACATGCTGTATCTTTTCTCATCTTTTTACTTTCTGCTTTTTAATCCTTTTTAATTTTTATTCTTATCAGCGCACATTTGCAGTACATAATGATTACATTGATTGTGGGGAGTTGGTACATGGGCATAACACGTTTAAATTCTTTTTACATCCCTTTCTTCATCTTTTACCTTCTTTGTTTTTTCATCCTTTTACGTTCAAGCTATGCCTTTCTCTTTAAAGTGGGTCTCTTTTGGGTAATACATTGTTGAGTCTTGCTTTTTTCAGTTTATAATCTCAGTCTTATAGTTGGTGTGTTTAATTCATTCACCTTTCATGCAATTCTAAGTTATAAATCCCACAATATAATATTATTTGCTTTAGGTAGTCAGTTATTTGTTAAAGAAATGAAGAAGAGGGGGGAAAGGTAGCCTTTGTTTTATCTACATATTTACCATTTCTTGTGCCTTTTCATCCTTTAGTAGACCCGAATTTCATGTCTTTTCCATTGAATTAGAATAATGTATTTTTTGTACTATAAGTCTACTGTTAAGTCATCTTATTAGTACATGAAAATATCTTCCTTACACCTCATCCTTAGAGGTATTCTCACTGGATATCAAATTTGGGGCAGAGAGTTTTCATCTAGCATTTTAAAGACATGCTTCCAATGTCTCATGGCTTCCATTGCCTCAGATGAGAATCGAGCCATTATTCTTAACCTTGTTCGCTTAAGTGTCATGTGTTTCCTTCACTTCTGGCCACTTTCAAGATTTTATTTTTCTCTTTGATTTCAGAAGTTTGACAACAGTATGACTAAGTGTGGTTTGTTGTGTATTGATCCTGCTGGAGCTTGTTGAGCGTCATAAGTTTTTAAAGTGATATTACTCACCAAATTTGGCAACGTTTCAGCCATCATTTATTCAAATTATTTTCTGCCTCTTCTCACTCTCTTTTCTCCCGGGTTGTCAATTACATGTATGTTACTTTGCTTGATATTGTGTCATATGTCACTGAGAATTTTTCTTTCTAAAATACTTTTTTCTCTTTTCAGATTGGATAATTATTTTTTGCTTTATTTTAGTTTTTAAAATATCAACATATATTAAATGTATAAATGAATAGGACTTACTTTTATATTTCAAAACATGCACACATGTGGCATTAATCATGTAAACTGGGTAACTTAATATTGATCTGTCTTCAAGTTCACACATTCTTTTCTTTGGCTATTTGCAATCTCTTCCTAAGGTCACCCAGTAACTTCTTCATTTCAGTGATTGCATGAGTAGTTTTAGAATTTCCAATGTATTCTTTCTTGTAATTTTATTTTTCTCTTTAGATTTCCCATCTGTTTATTCAATAGGACTGTCTTTAAAGTTCTTTAAACTGTATATAAAATACAGATATATGTACAATAGCTGCTTATATTAATTACATATATAGGTGATTTTAAGTCCTTGTCCCTTAGTGCCAACATGTGAGTCATCTCAGGGTATGTTTCCATGGTATGCTTCTCCTCCTCTTCCTCCTCCTCCTCCTTCCCCTTCTCCTTCTTCTTTGCTATAGGGCCAACTTTTCTTGTTTTTTTCCCATGTTCAGCAAAGTCATGTTTATACCAGATGCTGTAGATAATACTTTGTAGGGATTCTGTTATTTGTTATATTTCACTGAAGTGCTTTGGTTTTGGTTTTGGTGCTGTGGACAAATTACTGACTGATCACTTTAAACTTACAAAGTCTTAGTTTTTAGGCTGAGCCGGTTGGAAGATCAGTCTGTTTACCAAGGCTTTTCACTAAGCAGCAAACTTGAAACTTACGCTCTCCTGCAACAGATAGCAGGAAGCATAGTTGCTAAGTTCTTCCAACCTTCCAACCACTGCTTTCCACTGGAGACCTTGGAATATCTGCAAAAGCACATTGCAGAAATCAACCAATATTTGATAGGAGTTTATGTGCAGATTTGGGGACCGCTTACTCTGCAGCTCTCTCTTTTCTGGGCTTTCATCCTGGAAGTCCCAGCTTTTAACCAAAAGCCAAAACGCATGTAGATTTTTCCTTAAGTTCTAACTGCAGCATGCTACAAAGACATGAGAAAATCTGTATGAATGTGGGTCTTATACCCTGAGTGTAGTTCCCTTCCCTTCCCTTCCCTTCCCTTCCCTTCCCTTCCCTTCCCTTCCCGTCTTCTCCTCTTTTTTCTCTCTCTTTCTTTCTTTCTTTTTATTTAACAGATTGTATCTAATTCTCTTGTTGAATGACTTGTAGAAAATGACTGTTAGCATTTTAAAGTAGAATACAGCTCAATCCAAAGTTAATTGATTACTTTAAAAATTTGCCAGCAGTGGTTAGTTTAACTGTACTTAGTCTACAAAGATTATAGACATCATTCAAAATTTAAAGGCAAGTATTAAATTTGTCTTGCCCTAAAGTAAAATGAATAGAGTTAGTTCCACTTATAGAAAAATAGATTTGGCATAGGATCTGTCAAATATAAAATCAAGCTTATCTAGAAGACTGTGTTCCAAATATAAGCACCTTTTATTTTTCTCTGCACAGTTTTATAGTATCATTGTGTTGACAATTTTAATTTACTTCTTGCCATTACAAATATATTTCTATCAAAGGCAACATGATTTATGAAATAGCTTTGTTCCCTTTACTATCCAATTCTATTCCTTAACACTATTGTTTTGGGTACTATTTGAACCTAATATTTTTGGTTGCTCTTATTTTTGTCCTCCTCCTTGTCTCTTTTTTAAAAGAATCAGTTTTCCTCTAATCCTGTATGTTCTCCTCTCTTTCTAATTATAACAAAGAAAAGCCTCAGTCTAGTGTTAATGTTATTTAACACTGGATATTATTTTACCAAAGAAAGGATAGTTTTCAGACACTAGAAGACAACGACATGTAATTAAAACTTAATAATAATGTTTTATATTGCATTGATTTATAATATTGTTTGTGGCTACTTATGCTGTTTTTCTAATTATAGCTTTGATTGTAATTTTATACAAATACAAATGTAAGTCAACTTAAAGAAAGCGAGAAAGACACAATAGTATAAGTTATACAGTTATGGCCAAACATGTATGCACAGTGCTGGACTGACCGAAGCAAGGAAAGCATCACCTGGCAGCATACTTCCTCTAAGCATGAAGCAGGAGTGAACAACAATCCAGAGCGCAGAAGAGAAGTAAGGATAAGAAACATAGATTTGAGAATTCAAAGGCTTAGGACCTTCAGTCCAGTGCTATTGTTAGAATCAGGTTTTACAACTTTAATTAAAGGTTGTTGAGAATATAGCCATTCTAAGAGGTTTTGTCTTTGGTCCCCTGAGATGTTTTTATCCTTATAGGTTGTTACAGTTTGTAAGAATCGGTATATCATGCTCACTTCTACTTCTGATTTATGTTTTTTTATCTGATTTTCGCTTTGTATTTCCAACCATTGTGAAGATAGCTTTAAAATACCTCTATAAGTTCATTTGTTTGAACGTCTCTGATGAAAACTTCTTCGATTTTAGAAGTATCTATTGTTACTTTTTTTTTTTCTACATTGATCTTGATCCTGAAGGGAGTTATAAAATTTTCTTTTAAGCCATTTGACTCTAGTCCTGGAGCAGGTCAGTATCACCTGAAAATGAACATTTCTGTTATCTAAAGAGTATAAAGAAAATAAACCCCCAGAGAGACAGCATGGACTACAGATAAGAAGAAAGGGCTGTACGGATGATAATCCAATTTAATCAGCTACACTTTTTTTTCTGATCTTCCTGCTACCCGTCCTTCCAACTCTGGCTTCTCAGGGCTTGATGTGACAACCTAGTGCTAATATTTATTTAGCAAAGGCACGATTTTATGTTCTCAAACAACCAGGTTTTTGTTCATCTACTGTTGAGTAACTTGTTCTTTGATCTATTTTGGAGAAAAAAATGCCTATACTGTTAAAGGCCTAACATCATGGACATATGTCCAAATGCCTTATCTAGCTGGTGGTGTGTTACTCTCTCCTGCAGTAGATAGCAGCAGGCATAGCTGCTAAGTTCTTCCAACTTTCCAACCACTGCCTTCCACTGGAGACCTTGGAATGATATCTGCAAAAGCACACCTCAGAAATCAACCAATATTTGATAGGAGTTTATGTGCAGATTTGGGGACCACTTACTCTATGTGTCTTCCTTTTCTGGGCTTAATTCCTAAAAGTTTAATTCCTAAAACACAGACTCTGGAATACTTAAGTAACAAATTTTAAAAAAAAAAAATACATCAGTAGTCATTTGTATTATAATCCCTTAAATATAGTATTGTCTTTTAAAAAACTGCTTTTAGTATTTTTCTCATTTTTGGTTTTCAAAAAATTTACTAAGACACTCTTCATGTTGTTTTCTTTGTACTTATCCTGCTTGGGGTTCGCTGAGCTTCCTGAATCTATAAATTTGGGTAATTCAATTACCGTTTCTTCTGATATTTTCTTCGTCCCAGGCTCCCTCCTTTCCTTCTAAGACTAGTTACTTGTGTGCTAGAAGTTTTTATATAGTTCACTAGGACACTAAGCCTGTTATAGTCTCTTCTCTTTCTGCCTACTCAAAACATTTTTCTCTCTGTTCTTCAGATTGGATAATTTCTAATGATCTGTATTTACTGATTCTTACATCATTTCCAATCCTCTGGAAAACCCTTCTACTAACTATCCTATTTTGGTTATTTTGTTTTTCAGTTCTAGAATTTTCATTTGGTTCTTTTTTTATACTTTTGATTTCTCCTATTTGTTTACTAATTATAAGATATTTTCCTTTCTTCTCCCAAACTTAGTTTTGATATCTGTTTCAAAATCTTTCTTTGCTAACTTCAATGTCAGGGGAATCTTCAAGTGAGTTTGCACTGATTATCTATGACATATATTTTCTTCTTTCTTTTATGTCTAGTAATTTTGGATTTTATTCAAGACATTTTAAGTGATATGTTGTAGAGACTCTGGATTCTGTTCTATTCTCCTAAAGAGACTGGATTATTTGTTTTAACAGAAGGTTAAGTAGGTCTGCCCTAAACTCTGTTGCTATAGTTGGTAGCAGCTGAAATCTCTTCTGGTTCTTTTACCCAAGGCTGGTATGGTTTAACTCCTTGGATATGTCTCACACATGTTGTATCTCATACCCATAATCCCAACCTTGGACTATGACTCAATCATAAACTCTAGAATCCCACCCCATGACTGTAAGAGGCTTTGGGGGAACATCCAGGCAAAAACCATAAAATCCTACCCCTGGCCCCCCAAAGACTGATATATATCCCTTTATGCAAAAGAAATTGTAGTCTATCTCTAAGAGCTGCCAAAGTCCTAACAGTTTCACTATTGCTGAAAAGTCCATGTACCAAGTCTCCTCCTGGATAAAAGACAAACGCTTAGTTGCAAGGCCCTGTACAAATGAAAAGTGAAACACTTCCAACATTCAATGGTACAAGAAAAACATTACCATTCCAAAAGGTACAAACAGGGGGTGACAGAGCATTGGGATCAAAGCAAGTCCAAAATCCAGGAGCAAAACCATTAAGTCCTGTAGTTCCATGTCCATTATCTGAAGTAACCTGTGGCACATTTCAAGCTCCAAAGGGCTTGCATGACTTCACTCTCTCAGACTCGCTTTGCTCCCTCCTTGCAACTTTCCTCAGATGATGCACAGTCCTGGCTTTTCCAAACTTCTGAGGTCTCCACTGTACTTTTCCCTTCACACTCACAGCTTCACACACTGCCCTCTCGGGGCACACTGCCTGGCCTCCCACGCCTTCTCAAATTGAGGCAGAAGCCTTTTCAACCTCAGAACTCTTGCATTCTGCATGCACCTAAAATGAGCACCATGTGGATGATGCCAAGGTCTGTGGCCAGCTGGAGCAGTAGCCAGGCCTTCCTCTCTCTTGGCCGTAGGGGTGGAGTGCCTGGATCTCTGAGCACTCTGAATCCAGTTCTGAGGAACAAATTCTCTATGCTCTGCCATTCTGGAAACTGATGTGGCCGCTGCTGCCATTCTGGAACATGGTGCTCTGCAGCTTTCTCCTCAAAGCAAAGTCATTCATCTTTGTAGGTTTGAGGCTGTAAGGGGTGGAGACTTGCTGCTTCTTGTGATGTCCTCAGGCCATGTTTTCTAGTCTCTTGTCTCTTTTCAGCAATGGACATCTCCTCAGCTCTGTCTTTACAGTCTACAGCTTTACTGGAGCTTCCTTTCTGGCCAGACTCACATTTTAAATCATCCTGCTGGGCTCTTCGCTCTTGATTCTCAACATAAATCTTGCTAAAAGCCCCCAATAATAGCCATGCCACTGCCCCAACATTTGACTGCTTTGAAATTTCTTCTGCCAGATTAATTAATCCACTGCTTTTAATCTTAGTTTTTGAATATTGCAAGTAAAGCTGCTACAAAAACTCATGTACAGGATTTTGTGTGAACATAGTCTTCGTTTCTAGGAAATAAATGCTCTGAAATGTACTACACTTGATCTTAGCCAAAAGGCCGAGAAGCAATGAATGCCCTAAAATGTAAATGTTGAGTTGGGTAGTAGTTGAATATATCCTCACCGGCATTTAGTGGCGTCACTATCAGATATGTGGTTATGACCACATATTTGATGCTGGATTTTTACAAATCTCTTTATAGCTCCTGTGTATCTTTCACATGAATCATATTCGATAGCTCTCTATTTTTTTCCGTAGCTTAAGCTATTTTCTAGACACCACCAGATTTCTAAATCCACTTGATCAGTATTCAAATGGCCAGATTTCAACCTTTTTTCTTTAGTTTGTCTTTCTGGGTGCCCCCCACAGTAACACTGTGATTGACAACGGCTCATCCTAATAAAACTGTTCTCAAAAAGTCATTTTCCCTACTCTTCAGACATAAAGCATAGAGACTGCTGGGGACTGATACTTTTACTACCAATCACTCTGGACTTTCATAGTCCCCAACACATAGAGGTCATTAAACAAACAAAAAACACAGAAACCTGAAAAACTATTACCGTACTTTATGCTTTTATAGGCTTTCAGAAAACAGTGAAGTCACCCGACTCCTAGGACCTGTTGTGAACTGAATGGTTCAATAGCATATGTCCATGTTCTAATACCCAGCCTCTGTGAACGTGACTTTGTTTGTTTTTGGGGGGGGGTGGTACCAGGAATCGCCAGGCAGGCATTTATGCTGCTAAGCTATACCCCCGGCCCATGACTTTGTTTGGAAAAGGGGTCCTTGTTGATATAATTAAGGCTCTTAAGATCATCTCATGATTTAACAATTCTCAGATCCAATGGGGAAGGTCCTCAAAAGGGACTCAGTGTATTTTAACTATTACTATTGAGGTTGAGAAACACATAACTTTTCCCATTCTATAATTCACTTTTCTAATTAAAAGCTCACATTGCTGTTTTTTTTTTTTTAAGTGCCTCAAAGCTTATCTAGTTACTGTATCCAAGGCTGATATTATGGGGTGATAGTAAAAAGGTGTTTTTCAGTCTTAAGAATTCACAACTTTCTGGCAATTTTCGTACCATCTCTTGAACTGCTATAATTCCTTCCTGCCATTCCACAACCAATGGACTAAATGGTAATTTCAACCATCAGCATGGCTGGTGTATTATTCAAATATTTATTATTTTAATACTTACTAGTAAAGTACATTAAGTATACAGTATAGGTGTATTAAATGAAAGAGGAAATTTTAAAATAAATTTCTAAGAATGATAGTTGGTTTTTTGTTTTTGGTTTTTGTTTTTTAGAGACAGGGTCTTGCTATGCAATTCAGGCTGGCCTTGAGTTCACTTAGTAGCCCAGGCTGGTCTCCAACTTGCAATGATCCTCCTGCCTCAGCCTCCTGAGTGCTGGGATTACAAGTGTGCACCACCACACTGGGCAAAGAATGATCATATTGAAGGAAAGAGCCCAGAAAGTCCAGTCCCAAGAAAACCAGGTGCCTTTTCTCTTCCCTTAACATGCGTCAGTACAGCGCCGGCACAGAGTGGGTATCTACAGGTCTCTCTTGTGCAGTTATATAATTCCAGCAAGAGACCAACATGGTCCTTTTATTCCCAACTTCTGTTTATTAGAACATTAATCATGATTTTCACAGTTTTCGAAATATATCACCAAACTTACAGATCATTATGAACGTAGCTCACTGGCTGGCATCTTGAGGGTACTGTGAGAGTCTCCTCCGTGGCTTCCCTCTGAATCTCGCTGTTAACCTTGCCATTTCGTGCTCCTCTTCCACTGGTCATAGCCTCGTTCTCTCTGCTCGCACAAATTTGTCTTATACTGTGCTGCATGCTCACTCCTCCCTGTGATAGCATGTGAGGAACATTAATTGAGCCCCTCACCCTTTCTTGATAGGAGAGAGCTTCCTGTTTCCCCACCACCCCGTCTTGCCTCCTTCTGCCTCCTTAGTCTTCAGCTGGTGGTCAGTTATTTTTCTAAAATGCAAATTTTATTACATTTTGTCTTTCCTTAAAACCGTCTCCTTCAAAACCCAAATTCCTGAAGCCTTTCAAACTATAGCCCAAGAAGTTCCTGTGATATCCTTGGTTGCTATTAAACTGTCCCTATGACACTTGCCAGGGCCTCTTTCTGCCCTACTGCCTGGTGAGCGAAGCATCTGCACTGCTGTCCCCATCACCTGGGCTTGCCTCCATCCTGACTGAGGCCGTCTGGAGATGTTTTGCAGTGGTTTAGATTTTGCTATTGTTTAGATCTGGCCATCTCCTGAGGCCTATGTGTACTCAAGTTGGTGCTATTGGGTCTTGGAACCTTTCAGAGGTGGGGTCTAGGGGACAATCTTAGGTCACTGAGGGTGGGCCCTTGAAGGGGGTGGTGGGATACCAATCTCTTCCTCTTTTGTTTTGTTTCCTGACCACCACAGAGGAGCATCTTCCTCTGCCACATGTTCCCGCCCTCGTGTGTTGCCTTTCCACAGGTCCAAAAGCAACAGGGCTACCTGACTGTGGACTTAAACCTACGAAAGTGTGAACCAAATTAACCAAATAAATCTTGCCTCCTTATGAGTTGATCTTAGGTATTTGTTATAGTAACAGAAAGCTGACCATCGCATGGTACGGCTGCAGACACTGGTCTTGCTCAGACAGGAAAAGCCTTTCCTCCCATTTCATTTGATTCCAAAATAAGTGCCGCAGCCCATTCCCAGGTATAACTCCAGGAGGAGTGTGCTCCACCAGGCCCACTGGAGGCTACTCGAGTACAATCATTCTCACCCAGCTTCAAAACATCACTTTGGGCCAAATATCCTTAAACGCTCCCAGAGAAACTTAACTTCAGCTAAGCATCCTGCCAGAGTCATTTCACTTCATGCTGACACCCACCGAGGGACATGGAATGTCAGTTCTCAGCTTTGATCTCTCCGCACAAGGGCCAGACTGACAATTCAGGGTGCTCTTTTTACTTTTCTTCCCGATGCCCCATGAGGTCAACATGTCTGTGGGTATAGTGATTATGTGCCACGATATATGACATTATTTTTATTTTAAAAATTGAAATCCTTACTCTGTTACAGAAACAAGGAACTGTGAATTATGATGACTTACAAGATATTAATAATGCTGTCACATTTGCAAGAGTAATCTCTTCTCCTCCTGGAAAGCTAGAGGAGGGTGGGGTTAGAATGTGCCTTTTCTCCACTCCTGACATCTTTTTTTGTTGTTTTTTTGAGACAGGTTTCACTATGTAGTTCAGGCTGACCTTGAACTCACTTTGTAGCCCAGACTTGCCTCAAACTCACAGTGACACTCCCCTGCCTCAGCCTCCGGAGTGCTTGGATTACAGGCGTGTGCCACCACGCCCAGCTACTCCTGACATCTGTACCTTGACCCCGCGAGCCCTCACTCAAGAATATTTCTGGCTGGGCGTGGTAGTGCACTCCTGTAATCTCAGCACTTGGGAGGCTGAGGCAGGAGGATCATCGTGAGTTCGAGACCAAAGTGAGCTCAAGGCCAGCCTGAACTGCATAGTGAGACCCTGCCTCAAAAAGACAAAAAAAAGAATATTTCTGGTCAACTTTTCTTCAAATTATGGTAAAATTCACACAATTTAAAATTTGCCATTCTAACCATAATTTAACCACAATTCAGGGACAGCAAGTACAGTGACAAGGTTGTGCAACCGTACCACTACCCTTTTCACAACTTTTTCAGCTCAGATGGAAACTCTGAATCCATTAGCTTATTACTTCCCTTTTCTCTTCCCCTCCCCTGAGCTCTTGTCGGTGTCTAGTCTGTTTCTATGAGTTTGCTCATTCTAGATACCTCATGCAAGTGGAATCGCTAACAGTATTTCTCCTGTGTCTGTTTTATTTTGTTCGGTTTCATCTATATTGAAGCATGTGTCAGAATTTCCTTTGTTTTTTGAAACAAGATCTTGCAAAATTGCCCAGGTTAGGTACGAACTTGCAATTCTCCTGCCTCTGCCTCCCTGGGTGCTGAGATTATAGATATGTTCCACCATACCTGGTAAATTTACTTCCTTTCACAGGCTGAATAATATTCTATTACTTGTATATACTATACTTATTTTTATACATTCATTTGCTGCTGAATGCTCAGGTTGTTTTTACCTTGGGCATCATCATTAATGCTGCTATGAATATTGGTATACAGGTTTCCTTCTGAGTTCTGTTCTCACTTATTTTGAGTATATACCTAGACATTTCTGGATCATGTGATAATTCTGTTTAATTTTTTGAGGGCTTCTGGTGGGCTGGTCTTGACTTCTAAAGGTCAATAGATTGTTGTGTGGAATAGACTCTTCCCTCACTAAATCTTACATTTTGTTCATTCCAAAAATCAAGCAATCTTTGAATGACCCTTAAATTCCCCTTTAGTTAGTAAAGGGGAATCTCCTCTTTGCCACAATTGTCCTTCCAAAGAGCTGCTTAAAGGGGGCAGATCTGAAGAAGAAATCAATGACCTGAATAATTCACAACTAAGACAAATTAGAATACATTGCTTATGCAGTGAATAGAAATTTTTCAAAACTTTTTTGAGGCTATTCCAGTTGTTTAGGGCGGCATTGAACTAACAGACAAACAAATAATTTAAGAACAAAAAGTTTGCTAAGTACGAATTTTTAAAAAATTATGGAATAAAAAACAGGTAGTAGAAGAGTTTTAAAAAATAAGTAGAAATGGTTTTAGTTGTAATACATGCTTCCATAATGTTAGAATTGACTGATTCACTAGTCAAAGCTTCATTCTACCTATCCAAAGGGCTAAAGGGGAACTGAGGGTGGCAGTGCACACCTATAATCCTAGCACAAAGAAGGCTAAGGCAGGAGGATCCCTGTGAGTTCCAGGCCAGCCTGGGCTACATAGTAAATTCAAGGGTAATGTGTTAGTTACTATTCTCTCCTTGCTGAGACAAAATACCTGACACCCAAAATTAAGGAATGAAAGGTTTATTTAGCTCTCAGTTTCTGGAGGTTTCAGTCCATACTTGGCTGGCTCCAAGGCAGAGTGGCACATGGCAGAGGGCTACAGTTCATGGGGGTGGAAAACAGTAAAAGCAACAAGAGCAAAAGGGGAGGAGCAGTGGGGTAGTGGATTGACAACTGGTGGTCATCTTATAACCCCCAGGTGAACTAAGTAAGTGTGGTGCTGGGTGTGGGAGGACCACCTGAGGATTGTGGCCAGCAGCCTAAAAGGCAGAACTGGAAAAGAAGTGAGGTTGTCGGGAGCTGAGAGAGGCTGCTGGGAGCTGGTAGAAACTGTAAGGAGCTGTTGGTTGTTTTGGAGGAGCTTATCATTCTGGCTTTCCTGATGAGCTTGGGTGTTTTCATCCTCCGAGGAGCTTGGGACCTCGTGTCACTGAGAATGGCTTTGGTTCACTTTGGGGGAGCTCTGGTCCTCACTCTGAGCATTGCTTCCTGGATCCGGAGGGGAAGATGTGGCACTGCCAGTCTCCTGGAGAAGCTTGTTGCATTGGCTTTCCTGATGGGAACTCAGACATCTTGATCATGGGTGGAGCTCGGGACCTCACTATTGCTGAGGACGGCTGCGGTACTTTTCAGGAGAGCTCTGGTTCTTACTTTGCAAGTCACTTCCTGGTTCCACTGCAGATCCCTCAGCTTGCTAACACAAATCCTTCATCCCACTGGCACAGACTTCCTAGATTACACCACTGACCTTTGGGCCTTCTCAGCACAGATCCATGAAACAGGCCTACATGAGATATGTCCTGGGCTCTGGACCTCCAGTTGGGTTCGTGGGAGACACTGTTATGAGTTCGAGGTCTTCAGCTGGACTCATGCAGGACATTTCCATGGGATCCAGGCCCTCAGCTAGTTTCCTTGGTCTTATGTATGGACAGATTTCCTGCACTCTTTTGTATATGATTCTTTGGGTGACTATTATAAATAATCTTATAAAATATGTGTCCTGTATTATATATTGTTCTCCCTTACAAAATATTCCCCGAAACCAATACAAGCAGCAAGCAGCCTCTTTCTCTCCCTTACATTATATGCAAACTACCTGCCCCGGGGGCAGGTGTAGCACTCACACCCACGAATCATTCATAAACTCTACAAGCCCCCACGTGGTTAGGCTTTGGGGGAGGGACATTCAGACTAAAACCATAACAGGTAAGCTGAACTGCATAGTTTGACCCTGTCTCAAAAAAAGCTATGCGGGTGAGACTTACAGGGACAGGTTAAAACTCAGCGGTACAGCCTTTGCCTAGCATGCTTGAGGCCATGGGTTCAATCAGTGATGTTTTCACACCTTTCAGTCAGATACTTCACAATGGACAATGCTCATCCAAGAGAAAACAAATATCCTGCTAAAACTGGCCAGCTTTGCACTCCCCTTTTCCATATTCTTTTCTCTAATCAAGTATTGGCTGTCAGCGAACTACCCTACTTCAGATAATGTGGGATATAACAGAAGCCACCACGCCAGGACGGCCTGCAGAGCCCGATCTGTGAACCAGCTGAGCGTGGGTGATAACGTGCTGCCCACCCGGAACGGCTCCTGGCAATGCAAGCCTACCTTGAGGCTTCTGAGTTTTCTCGCCTTTATGCTGCCTGAAAGCAGGCACAGGAGAGGTAAATCTATAATTAGGGGGTTATTTAAAAGAGATTTGTGACCTGACAAACTGCCACCTGTCTGTGCCCACTGATAGAGTGGAAAGTCTTTGTAGCCTTTGTCTCCAGGTGAGGGTCTGGTTGCCAGCCCCGCCAGAGTTCTTGTTACAGTGCCTGAGAGATGAGAATGCGGTGGGGACATTAGCATTGTCCTGAAACCTCATTTACAAATGATACCTCTTACTAGTTGTTGCATTCTTTGTCCTGAAATCAGTCATCCCGAGTTAAATCTGACTTTAGCTCACTTCATTACCCAAGAGCAGAGGGCTCAGAACCTCAGGATCAAGTTTCACACGAGGTGAAATGGAATTCATTGTGCAAGGTGGAGGAAGGCTAGCGCTGCTGCAACAGCTCAAGGCATTCAGAGCTCCGTAATGGCAGACTCAGAGTTTAGAACCCTTAACAGATTTGAGGGTCCACTTACAATCATTTTAGCTGGTGGTAAGTATGTACTGAGTGGCTATTTTATTTACAGTCCTCAGACATTGTGTATACATGTCAGGCACATGCTTCTGAAATGTCATTCCCTTTACCTGTGACTGAGGCAGGGGCCCTCATCTTTTCTTGAACACTGATTGCCCATCTCTATTCATTGTCTTTCATTCATAATGAAAACCTCGTATGTGATTAATACAGTGAATCACACATTCATGAAGCTAAGTACGGTGGAACAGTACATGCCTGTAATCCCAGCTCTTGGGAGGCTGAGGCAGGGGGATTGTGAATTTGAGTCCCATCCAGGTTAGCATACAAGAGCCTGTCTCAAAAACAAAACAAAAAGACCAAAAAACAAAAAACACACAAAAATAAACAAGAACAACAAATATCTATCTATATTTCTCAAACAAACAGCCTTTTTGATGCACCTAAAATTGCAAGAGAAACTTGTGTTCCCATTTACTGGACCGTAAAAAGGAAATGTATGTTTATTTATTTTTGCCATTCTGAGGACTAAACCCAGGCCTTTGTACTAAGCTACAACTCCAGCCTTTTTTATTTTTGAAACAGGACCTTGCTAAGATGCTAAGTTGCCCTGGCTGAGTTTGAACTTGGAATTCTCTTGCCTGAGCCTCCCAGAGTCCTGGGATTATAGGTACGTGTCACCGTACCCAGCAGGAAAATGCACTTTTAGTACCACTAATCTACAAACATGTATGTATACACACACATACACGTTTTACAAGGGTTAGCAATGTTTGATTATGAAATGTTTCAGATTTTAAAAAGGATAGAAACTAAAAACGAAAGACAACCATGAACCCACATGTACCTGCTGCCAGATTTGCTTCTTAATGGTTATTTTATCCATCCATCCATCCATTCATTCATTCATTCAGCAGTGCTGGGGACTGATGCCTCGGCCTTTGCACTGACCAACGGCCCCAGTCCTTTTCTTAAGTTTTGAGATAGGGTCCCACTAGGTCACTAAGTTGCCGAGGCTGAGCTCGAACTTGCCATCCTCCTGCCTCAGGCTTTCAGAGCACTGGCATGTGCTGCCACACCTGGCTACATACACTGTTTTTATTTTTAAAGGAAGCATTCATGATAGAGTCAAAGGCCCCAGCTTCTCTTCTTCCTCAGTCCCTCGTTGACATTAATCTCTGTCCTATCCTGTTGTCCGGGTTTTTAGAAAAGAATTTTTATTATTTATGTATGTTTTGTGTTTATAAAATTTGCAAAAGGGATACAATTTACAGATATGTTGCTTTGTCATTCAACATCTGTTAAGATCTATCTACATTGCTGTAGGTAAGCTCCGCCATTCATTTGAACTATTGCTCACAGTTGCACTACATACATATACCACTGCTCACATATCTATTTCCCTTCTAAAGGGCATGTAGGTGCTTCACAATCTCTCTCCATGACATATAATGCTAACCGCAATCAACCATGCACATCGCAGACCCAATTAGCTCCAACTTCAAAATAAGAGATCTTAAGTAGGACCACTTCTCCCCCCATCACAGTGATCCAGCACAAACTGTCCTTTTCTCTCCTAGGAGCAGGAGAGTTTGCTGGCTTCACTTAGGGTTCCCCTGCAGTCCACAGTGCCTACAGCCCTTGAGGTTTGATGGGGTCGTTCCTTCCATCAAAATGCTTCAGTGTCTGCCTATCATTCCTGGGATGGATTGGAAGTGCTTCCTGTGGCCAGGAAGGTCCCAGTGATCAAGCCTCTCTCTGTCCTTATGCAGCTCTCCATGGTGAAGTGAGGACTCCTGGCTGTTCCCTGCTTTGTTGGCTTGGAACAAGTTGCTGCTCTGCCTGCAACCAGCCTTTCTTCTCTTTCCTGTGGCTTCCTGACTGTCAGATTTCTGATCAGATACCTTCTCCTATTTCCCTTGTTTACACTGACCATTTAGTTGTTTACTCAACAAATACCGACTGAGGGCTCAGGTACTACCGGTAATTTCTTTAGACAAGACCAAGAACCTCTCCTCTGGGCATCTACTAAATATTCTCGAATTGTTCATTAATGTAAAAACTTTACACTACTAGCATTATGGGAGTTGGTCACATCTTTAACTTGGTCTTACCAGGTTTTTGAAGTCCTGCCAGTTATAGTAAAACTGTATCTCTTATTTTAATTTACATTCTCCTGATTACTAAAAAGACTATTGTTTTTATAGAAACAGAGATCTTACCATTTTAAAAAAATGTGTACCAAATTATTTTCTAGTATTCCAGGAGGATTACAACTTGTCTTATCATAACCTCTAACAAGTATATAATTATTCCTTGTCTAGTTGCATCCATTTACCTATAAAAGCCTTGAGGTTATCTTTCTTTATAGCTGAGTAATACTCCACTGTATAAGAATACCACATTTCATAAGTGAAATAAATCAGACCTGCATGTGTAAACACCGTATTGTCTCCTTAGTTTAAAACCTGAAAGAGTAAAGAAAACTGAAAGGTACTATAGATATTGTGAAAGAGAAAGGAACTGGTCAGTAGGAAAGAACAACTGAATGAGCGAAAGGAGCAAAGGAAGAAAGAAAGAAGGGAAATATATACACACAGGTACACAACATAGCTAAGGTAACTGCACTAATTTCTATTGGTTTGTTGAAAGGAACAGTTAATGTTTAACTGTTTGATCAGTCTTGCATACATATATCTGACAGTCTGGCCAACTACTCTGAAAATAACAATAACTAATACAACAACCCTTGTTGATTTTCTATCATCTTGTTTTGAAATTCTGTATCGTTTTTATAGTTTTTGTGTTGATTTGTTTTGGTCTTTTGTTATTTTTTTGTTCTTTTTTCTAAAATACACAGAAAGCATTCCTTATATCTTCCCCACTTTATGTGATTAGCAATTACAGTATGTGCTACTACAGTATATGTATTTAGGGCTGGGAAACTAAAAACCCTGATCCTAAGGGCACCACACTAAGAGAATTTTAATCCACCACCCATTTAGTTGTTTACTCAACAAATACCGACTGAGGGCTCAGGTACTACCGGTAATTTCTTTAGACAGGACCAAGAACCTCTCCTCTGGGCGTCTATCTCCATTTCTTTGTCCCTAGCAGTGGCAGTGACCTTCGTGTAGGCGCGTTTGAGAAAAACTAGACTTCTTCCAACTCACTGTTCTCAGAGCACTCCCTACTCAATAAGTTTGTATCTGGGGAAACCAGTGAATTCACGCATGCTCTCTGAATTGCCAAGGAATTATCTCCAGAGAAAAGTGTTTAAAAAGGGAGAAATATGTACGTTTTCACTTCAAACACTTCTTTTAAAATGTATGATGATAGGATCTTTTAAAGCAATCAATTTCTTATGTTTCTTCTAAAAGCAGGGGATTTTTTTGCTCTTTACCAAAAGAAACAAAAAAGCCTCACACTTTACAGTCTTTCGTTGTCACGGTAGGTTTAATTTAAAAGGCGATGAGAAGTTATTTGCCGTTCATTCGGACTCAGGTAATTCCTTATTTTGAAAAGATCGCCAAGCCATATTAAAACAGTCTGCAGCTTCTGTCTCCAACAAATAAAGGTCTAGAGACTTTTCCTTTATAATCCCACAGAGAAGTCCTCCCTATACTGCGCCGGCTGTTTTCCAGTTTAAACACTACGGGTCTTATGCAAAACGAGTCGATTTCCCGTGCTTTCTGGAAAGATCGGGATTTAACTCATTTTATTGCTTCAGATAATGGGGTGGTTAGCAGATAAGCTATATCCACAGACGGAAAATCTGCTACAAAGGGTGGCGGTCCTGCTGGAATCTTATTTGTGTATATTGTTTTAAATAATGCGAGTCCCAGGAACCAAGGAAAGTACCCTGTACGGGGCACCCCTGCTCTCCAGCCCTTGTCGCCCCCGCTCGCCCTCCCCAGCTCAGGAATTCATGCAAATCAGCCTGCTGGCCCTAGGGCAATACGAACCACTTTCGCGCCACTAGCTCAGGACTGCGCAGCTACATAAATGGTGGGTTTTCTGGAACACCCCCAAAACCCACTGTTCGGAAGAAAATTTTAGGAGTCTCCAAGTTTAGTTTTGGCGCTCAGAATATGTGGAGGGCCGAGATTCTATCCCTGGTTCAAGTTGGCCGTGCGCGCCGTCGGGACGTTACCTCAGCTTGCAGGACCTGCGCCCCTACGCGGGAAAAACGGCCCTAGCCCCGCCCCTCGGGGCCCGGTACGCGCGACCCGCCTGCAGGCTGCGCTGCTCCTGCGGCTCCGGCTCCCTGGCGCAGCTGCGCGCGGCTCCTTCGCTGTCCCCTCTCCCAGCAGCGGGGCTGGGGCATCAGCCGCCGGCATGGAGACTCGCCGCGTGCGGGTGAGGGCTGGGGGAGGGATCGACGGGCTGGAGTGCAGGGTGCTGGGTGCTGGGTGGGGCGGGCAGCTCCCAAGCACTCTGCCCCTCTGGGCTGCTTATCAACTGGTGGCCATCCTGGGCGTCTCCGGTTTGAGCAAGTTCCAGATTTTGTGTACTCAAGATTTTGGGCAACTCAAGGCTCGGGCGGTTTTCATCGGCGTGCCTGCGGCGCGGAGGGAGGAGAGTTGCTCGCGGCGTGGTGGCAGCGCCGGGGACCCCGGGCACGTGCGTCCGCTTTGCACGTGCGCGGGCCAGGGTCCGCAGGGAGTGTCCTGGAGCCCAAGGCCGTCTAGCTCCTCGGCGTCGTTCCGCGGCCGCATCCCAGCTCCAGCCCTGCCCGTTGCGTGGCGCCCACGCGCGCAGTGGGTGCTTCTCCGACGCAGAGCCCTGCGGCTACTCCCAGCCGCCTAGGGTCTGGCAAACGCCTTTCTGCGGGACGTGGGTTGTGTACTGTGGGGAGGAGGTGTATTTATAATCCTACGCGGTACAGAGGTGCAGTTGTAGCCCTCGGTGATCCAAACCATTCGCTACGGTCCAAGTCTCTCCCACGCCCTCTCCCCTACCCGTCCTCGTGCGCAGCTGCGAGTTGCACAGAGCAGAACGTTACTGTTTGCTCTAACGGAAGCCAGAACTTGGGGCCTACCCTGGAGAGGGGAGGAAAGTGGGGGTTGGGTGGAAAGGAAGAGAGTGATGTGCTTAAAAGTTATCAGAGCTTAGGGACTGACGTGGGGGAGGCTGGGCCGGGTGAGAGGGGCGTGGTCTCAGAGTCTGGTCCCTACTGGGATGGAGTGGGCTTTCGCTTCCAGCCTGCGGAAAACCAGGTGTTAACTTGAACCTAGGATACAGATCTGGCCCACTGTGTGACTTGAGCAGACCTTTTCATCTCTCTGAACTTCAGTTTCCTCGTCAGTAAGGGAGTACCTTTGCTGCCAAGAATTAAACAGGATGTAAAAGCATTTAACAGCACCAGGCGCGCGCGCGCACACGCACACGCACAAATGTCACCTTGAACGGTGTCAATTATGCTTAACAAAAATGGACATCTCAGTTGTGACCCATTCCTATTTTCTCCAAGGATATGTTTGCCTGGTAAATAAGTTCGCTTGTGCTGACTGACTTGTGAATGTTCACCATGTATTGCCCCCACAACTCCCTGTAGAATGCCCCCCTTGAGGCTGTCGTGGGCTCTGAAGTTCCAGGTAGATTGATGAGTAACTGGCAGCAATCCCTGAAGTGATGCAAGGAGCACTGTTGTTTTTAGGAGGTTGCAGACTAGAGTTCTTCTTCTAGTCCTGTGGTTTTTGTGCAGCCTATTTTTCCTGGGGGCTGGAATTTCCTCATCCAGAAAAATGGTTCCTGAAAGGACAGAAAGACAGACACTTTCTTAAAGATATTGGGTGGCCTCTTAGGGATATAGGACAGTTAGGTTGACGTCTTCGCACAAATAATTTGATTGTTAGTAAGATTCTGAAACGCAGAATGTTAGGTAACGAAGGAAATCCAGAACATTTTGCTCTTCTGACGCTTTGTTTTCTGATACCAAGAGCAGAACTTGCCTTTCAAAAGTTTTCAGTGAAAGAACCCACTGTTACTCCATGGTCCTATTTAAGGAAATAAAAACGTAGGAATGAAGGGAACATTTAAGAAATCTCATTAAGAAATGGCAGAAACTACTGCCCTTTTTACTCCAGACAGATTCCAGTTGCATTTTCTGATGAGCAGTGCAGGGCTGGTTAGTGTTTAAATGAATGGATCATTTTCATATCCACAAGTAATTTGCACCTTAATGAAAGAACTTGTAAAAAATTGTCCTTTTGTTTTTCTGAGTACTGGGATCAAACCCAGGGCCTTGTGCATGGAATCCTTTACTACTGAGCAGCATTTCTGGCCCTAAAAAGTTTTAAGTCTTAGAGAGTAAGGGGCCTGCCAGGAGAGCTGAATGACAGGCAAGGAGTGCTAAAGTGGAATCAACTGTTCCTCCTAGTTTGGAGTGGTGTTTGATCTTTAACTTGTCTTTTACCATGTTTGCTGAGCTGATATGTTTGGTGAGGATTTGTACCGGAATTACTATACCCCTCCTGACTGGAAGGCACTGTGTTGGCTGTTTGGAAGCCCACCACCTGGAAGTAGAAGTCCTGCCCGATTTTGGTAGTTGGGGAAATTAGCAACACAGTACAGTCCAAAGCTTTCATAAAGACATCTCAGCTTGATTTTGGCTGAGGGAGAAAAAAAATTATCCTGCCATTTTGTACTTTTGAAATTTCCTTTTAAAAGTACAGTTCAATTTTTTTAAAAAGTGTGATTGGATTGAAGTTTAGCATTGAATTCCTATGGAGTCCAGCATACTGCTAAGCACTTAGGGCCTCTTTAAGGTGGGAAGAGGGGTAGTTCTGCAGATGTCTCAGTAAATTGATGAATATTATATTTTTCATTTTCCAAAAGGATTCCTCTTAAAAGTTGACCGGGTTTAGAAATTTTTTTTTTTTTTGGTAGCAATTGCACAGCTTCCTTTTTCTCTGTGAAGTATGAGAAATAACATATCTACCTCTGGTGCTTAAACTCAAAAATGATGTCTTTAGTTAGCTACCACCATAAACATCCCACTTAATAATATTGCCACGTCCATTTACAGCAAAAGGATCTCAGAGTAAAGAACGTAAAGAAATTCAGATATATGAAGTTGATTTCCATGGAAACATCATCATCCTCTGATGACAGTTGTGACAGCTTTGCTTCTGATAATTTTGCAAACACGGTAAGTGCTGCCTGAGAATAAACAGAATTGAATCTGCAGTACTCAAAATGCCCCAGATGCTTTGTGCGTGATTAAAACTGCTTGCTTTTTGCCTACATTTCTATACAGCCGTTATGAAAATACAGTATGCACTATAATTTTATTTCACTCTTTGCAGTGGTTCTAGGTAGTAATTGTTGGAGGTGGATTAGCTACTTATTCTATCCTTTTGAAATGTCGCCTAACCTAACATGCCTGATGATTTGCCATAACAACTCAGAAATCATTTGTAAACCTCTGAACCATTTTTCTTTGTAACAAAAGCTATTCTCTTGTAGTGCACTTGTAAATGTGATTTGCTCTCTGCACGGTTTATGGAATATTGGTTCTTGAAAAAGAAAAAAAAATGCACAACCACATTTATTTATTTATTTTACAGAAACCTAAATTCAGGTCAGATATCAGTGAAGAACTGGCAAATGTTTTTTATGAGGACTCTGATAATGAATCTTTCTGCGGCTTTTCAGAAAGTGAGGTACAAGATGTGTTAGACCATTGTGGATTTTTACAGAAAACAAGGCCAGATGTCACTAACGAACTGGCCAGTATTTTTCATGCCGACTCTGACGATGAATCATTTTGCGGTTTCTCAGAGAGTGAGATACAAGATGGAATGGTGAGTCTGAGAATTTCACCAGTTTCAAGAAGTAAGGTACATGTAAGGCATGACACAGTTTTTGAAAAAAAGTTTTCTATTTTTGTTTTAGTCATGCCAGAGATGTTGACCATTTAAAAATTTTGAATATTATCTTGGAGCAGTTTTTACTACTGTAGCCCTATTTGCAAATCGCAAACATTTTGTAGGTTCTGAAAATCTTGGAAATTTATAAAGTTGGCCAAAGTGCAGATTTCTGTGATTGCCACAGAGATCCAGCCTGGTGAAAGGAAGCACACGCAGCCTAAAGATGAGGTGCACTCGTGTGTGTGAGCAGGGGCCCGGCCTGGTGCCTGGTGCACAGCCTGCTTTTGAGAAAGGCTGGTTTCCAGAGTTAGCTCTGGCCCTGCATCCTGAGAACCTGGGAGACTTCTTGGGCAGGAGCGAAGTGTACACAAGGATAAGGAGGGCCCTTCCTGCTGATTCTGTCTGCTCTGCCTGCTTTTCCTGTGCATGCGCCCTCCCCTCTCAATCAATTGTTGCCTTGCTGAGGCTGCTGCTGCTGCTGCTGCTACAATTGCCTCACGCCTGAGCACACGCCTAGCTCTGCAGGCCTGTTCTTGCCCCAGACTTTCTGCAAAGGAAGCATGTGTTTGCTGCAGGCGGGTGCATGCCTTCACTCACTGGTACAGCACAGCTCCGCTCCGCTCCTGGGGCCGTGTCTTGGGTAACACATGTGAGCCATAACACCTGGCCTGGGAGCACTTGGCACCAGGTTGCTGTGGTGACCATGCTTTCCTCTGATACCCGATACTGGCCCCAGCGGGCACTTACTGCAGCGGCCAGTCTGCAAATCTGGATGTGACCCCTTTGTCCGTAGCCCAATTACTGGGCAGTGACTCAGGTTTTCGTAGATGCTGTGCTTTATATGATTAATAAAATCCAGTTGATTAAAAGTGCAAAGAGTCCATAAAAGTTACACGTTGTTTTCCCTAGACAGGAGTACATGAACAGTACCAAAAACTGGGGATTTAAGAAATATGTGTTTATTCATTTATTCACGCTGGGGGTCAAACCCAGGGCCTCGTGACTGATAAACACATATTCCACCACAGTGCTACACCTCCAGCCTATTAAGAAATTTTTGAATATTAAAAATGAGTTTTCTAACTTGAATATGGTGGCTCATGCTTGTAATTCCACTCTGGGAGGCTGTGGCAAGAGGATTGCAAATTTGAGCCCAGGCCTGGCAGTTTAGTAACCTAGCAAGACCCTGTCTCAAAAGGGTTTGGGACAGGGATGTAGCTCATTGCAGAGGCCCTGAGTTCAATGCCCAGAACCCCGAAAAAGAAAAAGGAAAACGGGCCTTTCTGGGATTACATGGATGATATTTTTTCTCCAGTGGTTTGGAACAGTGTGTCTGAGATGGGCTGCATGGTATCACAGTACACTCAGAATATTGTATTTATTTGCAAGTCTTGATTTTTGTTAACCCAAATGATCAGTTGCCCAGGTGGGGTTAAAATTCATTTGCTAAAGTGTCTTTTGTACCAGAGGGATTTTTGTAGTCAAATTAGTGAAGCTTATCTTCCATCAACAAGTCCCTAACGAGGCAATTGCTCTGATTGACCAGAGGCTGCAGGCTGCCCGGGAGGGCTGCAGAACCCGCAGCCAGGGCAGACCCTCCGGCCCTCTCAGAGTGGCCATGAAGTTTCCAGTGCGGGTGCGCAGCACCAGGAACACAGCCAACAAAAAGCCAGCGCCTCCGCAACCCTCAGAGAATTCTGCCACCAATTCCAACTCTGATTCTGAAGATGAAAGCGGCATGAACTTTCTAGAGAAAAGGGCCTTAAATATAAAGCAAAACAAAGCCATGGTAAGTATCTGACTTTGAATTCACTCTTCTCAGCTTTTCCCTAAGCAACTTGTTAGCTTATGTCTGTATCCTAAGAATGATTTCTGTGCAGCTTCAAAGACTTCATAATATGTACTTGAAATGGAGCTGAGCTTGTAGCTCAATGGTAGAGTGCGCTTCCGATCCTGGGTTCAATCCATAGTATCAAACAAAAAGCATTTCTTTCCCTAAACTTTGTTTTTTAAAATACATGTTAAAGACTTGGCTAAACACAGAGGAGAAATCAGAAACTTGAATGTGTCTACTTATTAAAGCTGTGAGATGTGCTGGTGTAATCTTTACAGGTGAGCTGCTGCTTTTCTAAACCACTAATTTCTGTTTAACTTCTTTCCTTTTTAGCTTGCAAAACTCATGTCAGAATTAGAAAGTTTTCCTGGCTCATTCTCTGGAAGAGCTTCTCTGCCGGGCCCCAGATCAGTAAGTGTATATGATTCCTTGTTTGTATGGCATTGTTTTGGGCAAGCTAGAGCCACCTTACTACATAGTCTAGGCAGGCCTCTAACTCAAGGTGATCCTCCTGCCTCAGCCTCCTAAGTACTGTATTATAGATATGTACTACCATGCCTAGGCTTTCAAAACTTTAGTTATTGCTTTCCTACCCAGCTAGGCTTAGCCAAGATTGAAGACTGTTTCTGTGTAGGCCTTACCATATTTATTCTACGTGGGAGATGTGTAGTGAACCGGAGAACCAGGAAAGCAGTTTCTTTACCAGGTTATAGCCCAATATCATAGATGGGTATATTCTGAGAAGCCAGACTGGAGTGCAGAGAGGAATTTGGTGACTCTGCTGTGGTACAAAAAGTCTACTCTTGTCCCGTTGCTGCCCCCGGGAGGCAGACTGAAGCCAGCAAGGCAGGGAGGGGGGAAAGCCAGGTCTTCTTTTGTGCAGTATAGAAACAGTGCGTGAGTCCAGGGCTAAAGAGGTGTGTAAGAAGTCAGATTTTACATCTTCATCAAGTAGAAGAAGAAAGAGACCAATCTGAGGGAAGCTGGGCTTGGTTTTACAAAATTGCAGTGGCCACAGGGGTTTGAGGCTCACTTTCTGTGTATTTTATAAGACAAATTAGAAAAGGAAGCTCTCTTTTACTTATAAGGAAACTCCTCAAGGAAAGGACGGAAATTTCCCAAAATACTGCTTCTCTTTGTTACGAAACAAACAGATTCCACCCTGTTTTGTTCAGCAGTCCAAGACGCCCCGAAGGCGGACATTCCCAGGTGTGGCTTCCAGGAGGAACCCAGAGCGGAGAGCCCGTCCCCTTACCAGGTCCAGGTCTCGGATCCTGGGGTCCCTTAGCGCTCTCCCTACTGAGGAGGAAGAGGAAGAAGACGACAAGTACATGCTCGTGAGGAAAAGGAAGGCCTTGGACACACTGGTACTTCGTCTTCTGTTGGCCCAGCATCGCATACACACAGCCTCAGCACCCAGGGAACCATTTGGAAGTGTTAATATCACATAAACTTAATTTGATTTGTTGTTATTCTGGGGTTGAACCCAGGGCCTTCACACTAAGCCACATCCCAGCCCTGTTTTAGTTTTTATTCTGAAATAACAATCTTGCTAGGTTGCCCAGGCTGGGCTTGGATTTGTGACTCTCCTGCCTCAGCCTCCCAGAATTCTGGTTGTTTGATTTTTGTTGGGTTTTCTTCAGCTTTTCTCAACTGTAGGAGTCATTTCCATCTTGTCATCCAGTCATCCTCACAGTACACTTATGACTTCCTTCTCCCTTTTCCATAAGCAAGTGAAATCTCCGGGTTGGATTTTCTGGGAAGAAATTAACAAATCGGGTATCTGAGGTTCAAAACGGGGGAGCCCATAAGGAGCCCTGTCTTATGCTTCTTGTCACACAGGACGATGACATACCCAGGAGTCGTCGCCCAGGGCCCGTGACCCTTCCTCATATAATTCGTCCTGTAGAAGAAATCACAGAGGATGAGTTGGAGAACATTTGCAGCAACTCCCGGGAGAAGATCTACAACAGCTCGCTGGTGAGAGCCCTGGGCTTCTGTCTGGAGATGCAGACGGCCTCTGGCCCCACCTTGTTGCCAGTGTTAAAGATCTGGGTCGGGGAGATGCTGTGTTTTTCTGTACTGGGAAAGAACCTTTACGATCCTTAGGATGGAGAGCTGTGTTGCTTGAATTACCTGCTTAGTAGGTCTATAGGAATAGTAAATCTTTTTTTCTAGTGTAGGAATGAATTCATTTAACATGTTTATCGTGGACCTAGTATGGCTGTTTGTAGACAGTGGTATAGGAAAGAGAAAAATGGATTGGGCCGGGTTTTGTGTGCTGGCGTCGAACTTCGCCTCACACGTTACCAGGCAAGAGCTCCGCTATGGAGCTGAGCATGGGTTCCCGAGGAGAAAGGAAGGCGCTACGGCGGTGGGCACTGTTGCCGCTGAGCGCCGTCATCTTGTGTCCCGGGCTCCCTGTGCTGTGCTGTGTACCAGCGTGCAGCAATAGGAAATAAGATTCAGAGGAAACGTCACACTCACACTTGGCCAGGACAGGGTGTTCTTTAGATGTGCCGTTTCTCTTCACAAAAAAGCAACAGTCCTGAGGTTTTTCCTTATTCTCTCTTTTTTTGTAGGGGTCTACTTGCCACCAGTGCCGTCAGAAAACCATTGATACCAAAACAAACTGCAGAAACCCAGAGTGCTGGGGCATTCGAGGCCAGTTCTGTGGCCCCTGCCTTCGAAATCGCTATGGTGAGGAGGTCAGGGACGCGCTGATGGACCCGGTAGGTGCCTCAAAGGAAGAGGGTCTTGGGGGCTCAGCCACAGCTCTCGGACGGGAGACACAGAGCCCTTCCTGTTAGGAGGTGCTCGGGCCTGGGGCATGGGTGATGAATTCCCAGTGTTGGGGCGCACAGGCGCCCTGTCTGGTGTGTGCGGAACTCGGGTTTAGGGTGCATTTCACATTTCCCCTGCAGGACTGGCACTGCCCACCATGTCGAGGGATCTGTAACTGCAGTTTCTGTCGCCAGCGAGATGGACGGTGTGCAACTGGGGTCCTTGTGTATTTAGCCAAGTACCACGGCTTTGGGAATGTGCATGCTTACTTGAAGAGGTAACAGGCATTTTCTGTCTTCGACATCTGAATCTCACCTTCATTTTTAAAAAGATAATATAAATCAGAATCATGTTATCTGTAGGGCAGGGGGTGTGTCTGGAAGAGGCGTATGGGGAGAATTAGAAAATAGTTTTCCATTACAGGGGTAGTGGCCAGGTAGATGTGCATGTAAAATTCAGATTGTACACTTGATATGTGCATTTGCCCATGTGCATGTTACAACTCAGTAGAAACATTGTTTAGAAAATTAAGCCAGGCATGGTGGTGTGCACCTGTAATTCCAGCACTCTGGGAGGCAGAGATAGGAGAATTACAAATTCTAGCCCTGTGCTGGACATGGTGGCCCACCCCTGTAATCCCAGCTCTTGTGATGCTGAGGCAAGAGATTTGTTGTGAGTTCAAGGCCAGCCTAGAATATATAACAAAATGCTGTCTCAAAAAACAAAAAAACCCAGAAAACAAAAAACACCCAAGTTCCAGCCCAGACTGGGCAATTTAGTGACTTAATAAGACCCTGTCTTAAAATAATATTTTTTAATAAGGTTGAGGATTTGGCTCAGTGCAAAGGGCCTGTGTTCATTCCTCAGTGTTTGAGGGGGAGTGGTATTTGGCTTTCGAAAGAGAATTTACAAGTCAGAAATGAAATCTTAACATGCTTTTTTCTTTTACAGTCTGAAACAGGAGTTCGAAATGCAAGTACCTAACACCTAGAAGATTTCTGCCTGCCCTCTCCACCTGCCTTCCTAGCTGAGGTTTCCAGTTCTGTCACTGATTGAAACCTGAGTTAAGAATCCTAATGGTCAGTTTTATAGGACACTCAGATCAGGTTGATCCCATTAGACTCGCAAGTGCTTGTAGAACCTCATGGAAGGTGGTTTGCTAGTGACACCTTGCCCTTTGCCACTTCTCTGGTTCCCGGCCCCCACCTCAGTCTCCCCTCGTTTGCCATGGTTTCTTCCTACCACTTAAGTTTCTGAAATCTTTTTATTTCTTACTGGTGTGTATGTGTGTGTGTGGTGCTAGGGATGGAATCCAGGGCCTTGTGCATGCTGAGTAAGTGCTTTCCCATGAGCTGAACCCCAAGCTCACAAACTTTTTAAAGAAGCATTTGTGAGTGTCTATTTGATTTAATGCTTGTTGAAGTCGCCCTGGAACCTTCCCCATAAACCCAAGCACTTAGATGCGTAGAAATGTTAACTCGTTGTTCTGTTGAATTCCACAGATTACCTTTCTAACTTGTTTATACAGAAACAAGGGGTATAATTGAGTGTTCACACTCATTGACTTTTTAGCAGAATCAAGGCATCTAAGTCTTAAAACTGTGTGGCACAGTTAGGTAATTGTTGCAAAGTGTGGCATATTTCTTCAGATGCCTCTTGGGAGAATGGAGAACGCTCTCCCTTTGTGATTTGGTTGCTGAGGCTAAGTGGCTTACGCTGTCATCCCATGCTGTGCTACTTAAAATTACTGTGGAGAAGACATTCTGGGGAATTACGATGGTGAGAAAGTTCAGGAATAGGCTGATACACATCCTTCGCATAAAAGTTTAGAATCGTGGTATTAAGGACTAGTCTGGATTTTGCGGTGTCTTAAAATTATCCCTGCCAGTTGCTGTGTACAGGGTTGAGGTTTTAAGCACTTTTTAAACAGTAAGGGCCTTTTTGGAGATGGTACCTTTCAACGGTTTGTTAGCATGATGTCTCTCAGTTTTGTCTCAGGGCCTATTTCGTTCATCACCGCTCCCCTCCCCTTTTGTATTAAGCCAATCCCTGGGGTCCTGTCTGCCTGCATGAGTAGCTGTTGCTCTGCCTGTTGAGTGATAGCTAATTAGACCTTTGGACAATAAATGTAAATACAGCTTTGGATCTGTAATGCTTTTACACGAAGGTTTTTATTTTAATAATAAAACATTCTTGTTCTAATTTGTCTGCTTTTTAAAATACTGGCTCTTACTGTCTATTTTTTTTTTTCCTTGTATTTCGGTAAAAGACTGTTACTGTCTTTTCTGTTAAGTTCCCCTTTGTCCTCAGTTTCTGAAGGGCCAGAGCCAGCTCTGGAACAGTGTCTCACTTGGGGAAGTGCCTACTAGCTGTAATCAGAAAAGAGTGATTCAGTCACATCACCCAGTAGAACAGAACACTGTGAGTTGCTGTTAGCAGCCCCATGAACTAACGGTGATTTTGCAGTGGTTGGCTACTCTTATTAGCCATTCAAATATTTATCACATGCATGCTGTTCTTGGAGGCCTATTCCAGGACTGGGAGAACCTGATGGTGTAGTGTAAAAGCTCTTTAAAACCCAAGAGAAGAGTCTCACTGGTCTTGAATTTACTATGTAGCCTGTGCCTCAAAACTCATGGTGATCCACCTGCCTCAGCCTCCTGAGTGCTGAGATTATAGGATTACAATGCTAGGATTAACCAGGCCACTGTGCCTGGTTAACAACTCAATTCTTTAGGCTGGGGGCTGGTAAATGGTAACCTGCAGGCCAACTCCTGCTGTATCCTGTATTATATGGTGCATACGGACATTTCACACATTTTTTTAATGTTAGTTTTTTAAAAGAGCATGTAACAGCATGGTTCATAAAACCTAAAATATTTATAGCGTGGTACTTCATAGAAAGTTTGCAGTGTTCTACACCAGACTTACTAGGAAGCTGTGTTTACTTGCAGGGAAAAGCCCCTCCTAGAACACTTGGCACAGCTGGTGTACAACATAGATCAGAAGAAAGCAGGAAGTTGATATATATATATATATATTTGGGATTTTAAGGATCCTAACAGTAATGCAGCCTTATTAGGTATGTACTATAATTGAAAAACTTAATAGGTAGGTGTTTAAACCTGAGTATTGCACATCCTAAGCACATACTTTTCCACAGAGCTGCATCTGTCCTGTTACTAGAAAATTCTTGGTATTAGATCTAGTATGGTTTTCCCTACAATTGCTGGGCATGTGACTTACGCTTATAATTCCAACATTCTGAGAGGCTGAGACAGGAGGGTCACAAGTTCAAACTCAGCTTGGGTGACTTAGAAAAGCCCTGTCTCAAAAAAGTAAAGGGTTAACGCTGAAAGCCCTGGACTCAACTCCCAGTACCACAGGAAAAAAAAAAAAACCAGTTGTGATGCCCTATCTTAAAAGGAGACACAGTAGTGGCCTAAAAACCTAGTGAACTAAGCTAAAAACCTAAAAATGATACCCTCAGGAATATGGAGAGGAAAGAAACAAACTTGTTTTTTCTCATTACCAGACATTTCTTTTTATTTTTTAAATTTTATTTTAAAAAATTAATTGTCAATTTTGACAAGGTAATATGAGAGTAGCAACGGTTAGTACATTGTGCAGTGTTACCTTCAAAGTAGTTACTTAGGAGAACAAGATACAGGTGTGAAAAATTGTCCAAACAATATTAGCACAAACCTTTCTTTCCAATGAACTAAGAAATTAATAGTATAACTATCTTAACTACCTTGTATGTATATATTTTCTCCTTTTCCCCTTCTCAGTTTCTCTTTTTACACATTTGAAATCATGTGATTAGTTTCCTTTTTTGAGAGGGGATCTTACTGTGTCGCTTAGCCTGGCCCCAACCTCCTGGATCCATGATCCTCCTGCCCGAGTGGGATCTACTGGGCCTGTTCCCTGGATTTTTGTCATGATTCCCGTTTTACAATAAGGATCTTGGGTGTATGGTCTCAGCCTTGTCTGATGGAGCCCACATGTCTCACCACAGAGCTCTCCACACCATCCTTAGCTGCAGAATTAGAGCTTGGACAAGTGGATGTGAAAAGTAGCTGTGATAGCCATGGTGGCACATGCCTGTAATCCCAGCACTCAGAAAGCTGAGGCAGGAGGATTGTGGTGAGTTCAAGGCCATCCTGGATCACAATAGTGAGTTCAGGGCCAGCCTAAACTTTATGGTGAGGCCCTATCTCAACCAAAAAAGAAAAAGTAGTGTATCTTGGGGACATGCTCTTCTATCGAGCTCCAGAGGTCGGGGTGGTAGCGATCCTTCCACTTGTGGTGGCCAGGGCTGCCCAGACAAGCTTTTCATGGTGAGGAGGGCTGGAGGCAGTGCCTGGTGCTGCAGGAGGCATTCATTTACTTTTAGAAGAAAAGGGAAGGTGCCTGACAGATTGAGGTCTGGGGGGTGAAATAGGGTCATTTGCATACCGGCAGTGCTTCAGTGCTTCAGGAGAGGGAGGAGCGGGGGCTAGGGCATTAGGCAGGACGGCAAGTCCTGAGCGCATGAAGAGTAAGCATGGGTTTTATGTGAGTGCTAGCCATGCATTTATCGGGTACTCCAGGAGGAAAAAGTAAATCTAGAAAGGTTGAGGAAAATGCCCATTAGCAGCAGCTGGAGTGACAGCCAGGCCAGACTTTGGGCCGAGCTGCCTTTGAGCAGGGCCCAAGGGAGAGCGTGGTTAGCAAGGCTCTATGGGAGACTGGCCTCTCGACTGCTGGCCAGGCCTGCCCGTGAACTTTCACTGCAGGCTTGAAAACCCTGTAAGCAGGAGAGGACTTCTTGGAGATTCAGAAGATTGGGGAAGGAGTGGGAGGAGCAGAGTGCAGAGACTAATGGGACACTACTGCTGTGACACCCAGGAGCTGGTGTGGAGCATGAGCCAGGACCTGAGGGTGTGTGAGGAGAGGCAAAGTGATCGGTTCTAGGGGGAGGACTTTAGTGAGTGAAATATCCAGGTGATGAAAGCTGGAACAAGAGCAAGGAACAAAGGAGATACTGCTCAAAGGAAAAAGCCACTGATGTGGGTGTATAGATGTATGTCTGTAACCACAGCTGCTTAGGAGGCTGAGGCAGGAGGATCAGAAGTTCAAGGCCAACCTGGGCAGTTTAGCAGGAACTTATGTCTAAATAAAAATAAAAGGGGTTGCTTGAGGTAGCTCAGTGGCAGAGTCCCTCTGGGTTTGAGCTCCGCTCCTGGTGGTGGTGGTGGTGGGGCACTAATGTCTTTACTTTTTTGTTTTTCATAATGGGAATTGAACTCAGCCCTCCATACTGAGCTACAACCCCAGCACTTTTTAAAAATAAAAGTTTTTTATGTAGGATCAAATGAAGTTGCCCAGTCTGGGCTAGAACTTGCGGTCCTCCTGCCTCAGGCTCCCAGGCATGCACTGTAAGGCAGGTAGATGTTAGTGGGCCTGAAGGACAAATGGGATCGAGGAGGTCCAAAACAGCATGCATTGGTGGTTCCATGAGGAAGCAAGCACATCGGTGTGTAATACGTTCATAATCATTTGTTGGGCCGCAAACGTAATACGACTGATCCCATCCAGCACAGAGACGTGCACCGTTCTGACACCTGCCCGGCTAGTCCCAAAACAAGGTGCGCTGCGTTCCTGGCTGCCACAGCCTACAGCCCAATGATAGCAGGAAAGAGAGGTTCTTTCCCAGGCCTCCTGCCTTGGGCTGGGCCAGGATTAGGTTGAGAATTTATCTTTTGTAAGTTTCTTACATGGCTAAAGCCCCAGAAGACACTGACCATCGAACAGGACAGGAAGATGTTTTGCCGTTCCGGTGTAAGTTCTAAGTAAAATGTTCGGAAGCCCCATAATCACCTCAGTTCCCGAGAGCCCAGGAGTAATTCTTGGGTGCATAACAATGGACCTGAACTCCCGTTACGGACACTGCCTTTGCACACTGCACGCCTCTTCCCTTGATGCCCTCTGTTCCCACTTTACAGTAATTCTACCTATCTTCTGATGGCCTGTGTGTCTTGACTGACTTCTTTCATCAAAGGCCCAAAAATCCAAGGACCAAGTCCTCACTGCATCAGGACCTGGTTTCCTGGTGACGGTGTCCCCAAGCCCAGCTTTTTTTTTCCTCCTGTGGTTCTGGGTATCAAATCCAGGGCCTCTCACATGCACGTTAGGCATGTACCGCACCACTGAGTTCTATTCCCAGCCTCCTCGTGCTTGTTTGTTTCTTGATTTTGAGACAGGATCTTGCTATGTACTTAAGGCTCACTTTGAACACACTGTGGAGCCCAGGCAGGCCTTGAACTTGCAGTGATCCTCCTGCCTCAGCCTCCTGAATGCTAGATGACAGACACATACCACCATGCTCATGTGTTTTGTTTCATAAGGTAGCATTTATGTTAATATGTACAACTTCAGCACTAAGGTTAGTGTCCCCATTGGTGGTTGGTTTTTTTCTGGCAACACAAGATATACAGGCTCCTTCCATGTTCTTTCAGTTATCTAAAGTGCTTCATTTTCAAAACATTCCTTTTTATCAACCTATTATTTATCAGTTTATATATGTGCCAATACACACATGCATACATCTGCTTATATACTGGTATTGATATAGCATCCACTAAAAACGTGTATACACATGTAAACAGTTCACCATAGTAATAAATGTCTGGAAGCCAAGGGCTACCTCTTTGAGCACCTTTTGTAATGAGTGCCCAAAGGTAACTTGTATTAATCTTATGTCTCAGTAAATTCAACATCAAAATATGTACATAAACTTTCCCTGGTGTACACATTTCTGGGCAGACTATACAAATACATTAATAACAGCAGTATTGTTACAAATACATGTATGATTTCATAATTATAATTGTAATATTACTGAAAACATTTTATGGGTGTTTTTGTTTTTTGTTCTTAGCATAAATTCTAGATACAGTTAATTTATTATGTTTGGGCTGGGGATATAGCTCAGTGGAATAAGCGCCTGCCTAGCAGGCGCAGGGTCCTGAGTTCGATCCCCAGTACTGCCAAAAAAAAAAAAAATTACTATGTTTCAAAACCATTCTAAAGAGTTTCTTTTTATGTTAAACCCAGTTGATGAACGATTAGATTCATTTGTTCAGTTTTGCTTTTTTGTTCTTCAGTACTAAGGATTGAACTCAGAGCCTTTGCACCAAGCTACATCTTTAGGCCCTTTTTTATTTTTATTTTGAGACAGTGTCTCACTAGGTTTCTAACACGACTAGGCTGAATTTGAACTTTATCTTCCTGCCTCAGCTTCCCAGAGTGCTGGAATTATAGGTGTGTGTCATGATGTTCCTGGTGTTCCTGTGGGTTCTGGGTGCTGTGAGATTCTTCTAGAGACTCTTTCCAGGTTCTTGTGGCCCTGAGCAAATAACTGGTGAAGACACATGTAAAAGTGTGGAAAAGAAATACGCTGTGCAGAGGAAATGTGGGCCAATTAAAACAGGAAAAAAAATGGGCTGCTGAGGGCAAAGGCACCTCTGAGGAAGAGCATGCACAGTGGCCTGTGATGAATGGTGGCTGCCTTTTATGTCCTCTGTCCTGATGTCAAGTCTAGGCTGTCCTATCAAAAAGCTGCTTGATTTCTTCTCAGCAGAGTTGAAGATAGCATTCTCTGATTGGTCCTCAGTGCAGGGCTTGAGTGTAAGTGGTCCTGGATCTCCTGATTGGCAAGTCACGCCCACTCGCCTGGCCACTTCGCCACACCCTGATCTCCTGCCTCCACCTCATCCAGCTTATTTTGAATTTCAAAGATTTAGTTTTTCAAAAAATTAGGATTTAATTTCACCATATAATGACATAAAGCACTAAACAGTAACATGTTTCTTAAGTATAAAATAAAATGTTTTTTAGTTTTAAAGATTTTTATTATTAATATATGTTTGCAGTACATAAATACATGATTACATTCACTATAGGGAGTTGGTATGTATATAAAATTGTTTTTAGAGGTGGCTAGATCACATTTCTTGACTGTTCTGCCCTGAGCATTCTCTTGCTCTATAGGTAACCATTTATAAAACTATGATTTGTACTGGTTTTCCCGCCAGGACGGGCAAGAATTCAGAGATGCTCGGAGGCTATTGAGCTGCATACACTAAGCCGCATCCCCAACCAATTTATTTACTTATTCATTCATTTCTTTGTTTATTTATGGTCTTCCTATGTAGTCCAGATTGCCCTTAAACTCACTGTGGCCTTGAATATACAATTCTATTGCCTCAGCCTCAGGAGCACTAGGATTATAAGTGTGTGCTACCATACCCAGCTCCTGTCCTATTTTTTATTTTGAGATTGAATCTCATCAAGATGCCTAGGCTGACTTTGAATTTACATCCTCCCACCTCAGCCTCCTGAGTAACTAGGATTACAGGCATGCACCACTATGCCTGGTTATATACTTTAGTTTTTAAAAACCTAGGCAAATATGTCTATATTTTTGTACCTTTCTCTTGCCATCCAGATAAAAGGTGGTGTACCACTCACTACATGCTTCTGTCACTGACTTTTTCACTTAATATATATGGGAGAGACAAGCATAATAAACTTTATTATACAAAGGATATTACATAAAGAATTCTGAAGCATGTTTTCATGTGTGAACATGGAAGTAAGCATTAAAATTCCGGAGAAGCAAATATTTGGAGGGTGCTCTTCTCTCCTTCCCAGCCACCCTGGGGTAGACCCCTTAGCTCATGCTAAGGAAGCCAAGTTTCCCATAGACTTAGCAGTAAGTCTTGGCAATGTGAGCCCCAGCTTCAGCTTTCCCTTATTTTCATTTACTGACCCCTACTTTAATAGACAGATCATCAAGTTTGTCTTTTAAATTGAGCAGCTGTAAATGTTTCTCACTTCCTAGCGGTCATCCAATATGGCTTTTAGAAAAGTAGTCACCACTGCCACACGCCCGAGTTTTCAAGGCATGGCCATGTTGAGGATCCTAGTGCTTCAGAAGAAAAAATATGTAAATAAAATTCCTTTATGCAAATGTTTTCTGCAGTTCTCATTGCCAGCCAAATTCTTGTAAATCACGATAAACAGATGCTACTGAACTAAATGACTAAGTAAAATTATGGAGATAGATTCTATTTATCTTATTTTTCAGTGTTAGGGAGGGAGAAAAGATACCAAAATTTTATCTGTCTACACGATAGCTAGGGTAGACTCTAAGAATTCTGTTAACTGATTATCACGGGCCAGACGCGGGACTCTTACAAATGGGAGAAGGACGCCGTGGGCAGAGGTTCTATTGCAATGTCAACGTAGTACTTTCTACTGTAGAACTGGACTTGGGAAGCAGTCCAGAATCAAGCTTGCTATGTCTCTGGCTTTTAGTACATTTACGAAGGTTGTGCTACCATCATCACTATAGAGCTGCAGAGCACTCATTTTCTTCCCGGAAGCTTGTACTCATCAAAAAGCCACACCCGCTTTTCTCTCCCCAGCCAGCGGCAATCCATCTGCTTCCTCTCTATGGATTTGCCTGTTCTGGACATTTGGAAACACACAACATGTGGCGTTTTGCATGTGGTTTCCTTTATGTAGCATGTTTTCAAGGCTCAAGGGGAGATAGCTCAGTGGCACAGTGCCTGCCTGGCAAGCGCACGGTCCTGAGTTCAATTCCTGATACAAATGAAATAAAATAAAAAAATAGAATGTTCAAGGCTCATTCACGATGTAGCACGTATCAGTATTTCATTTCCTATTTATGGCTAAATAATATCCCATTGTATGAATATACTATTATTTATTCATATATTAATTGGTGGATATTTTGGTGTTTTTCATCTTTTGGGTAGTATAGATAATTTTTGTCCCAGCACCATTTGTTGGAAAGGCGATTTCTTGCCCCCATTGGCACCCCTGTTGGAAATAAATTGAACATTGATATATGAATGTCTTACTGGACTGATTCTGTTTCATTGATCTTTATGTCTGTCCTCTTGCCGGTACTATACTGTTTTCATTACTGTAGTTTCATAGTGAGTTGTAACAAATTGGAGAGGTGATCCCTCTACCTTTTTTTAATTTTAAAGAGAAAAATAACTCACAAAATTTGAAAACAAGATAATAAGAAAGTAACAATGGTTAATACATGGCATAGGGCCAGGGATATGTAGCTCAGCAGCGCAGCACCTGCCTGGCAAGCACGAGGCCCTGAGGTCAATTCCCAGTACAAAACAAAACAAAACAGAACAAAACAAAACAAAACAAGACAACAAAACCAAAAGCAAAAAACATTGCATACTGTTATCTTTAGTTACTCAAAGTACAAAATACAGCATTTAATTGTCCAGAGAATATGGACACAAACCTTCTTTTCAATGAACTAAGAGAAATCCGTAGTATAATTATCTTAACTTGTGTATATATATACGGTTTTTTTGCTTTTCCTTTCCTTCTTTTCTCCATTACCCCATCCCAGTTTCTCTTTCTTTTTGACGTTTCTTCCCCTCTTACAGTATCTGTTGTACATTTTGAAAAGAAAAAAATTTTTTTTTGGTGGTACTGGGGATCGAACTCAGGACCCTGCACTTGCTAGACAAGCGCTTATTCCACTGAGCTATATCCCCAGCCCCTCTGTTGTACATTTTGGATCTCATTTACTCTTTCAGCTCCTTACACTAGAGAGACAATATATTTGCACATGTGCATCTGGTTTCTTTTACGTGTAAGTATGGTCTCGAGTTACATCCACTGCCTATAAAGGTCCCCAGTTTCTCTGTCTTTGTGGCTGACTAGCACTCCATTGTATGAAAAAAAAAATCTTTTTTATATCATTCCTTGGTTGATGGGCATTTTGGTTGTTATCAAGATCTAGCTATTACAAACTGCACTGCTGTAAAGATGGGTGAACATATATTGCTGTGGTATGATGTTTTTAATACTTTGGGAAATTATGCAGAAGGGAAATACCTGGCTCAAGTGGGACCTCCAACCCTAGTTTTTGAGGAATCTCCTCACTGATTTCCATAGTGGTTGTACCAGTCTACACTCCAAAGTGGAGAAGGGTTCCTTTTTCGACATAGCCTGTCTAGCATTGGTTTTTGGTTGATTTCTTGATTATAACCATTCTTTGTGGGGTAAGATGGAATCTTAGTGTTGTTTTAATTTACATCTCTTGAATGACCAGTGATTTTGAACATTTTTTAATATATTTATTTGCTGTTAGTATTTCTTTATCTGAGAAGTGTGTTCATATCAGATGCCCATTTTTGGATTTGGTCTTTAAATTTGGGAGGTGTGATTGTTTTTAGTTTTTTATATGTTTTTCATAGTAATCCTTTGTCTGAAGAACAGCTGGCAAACGTTTTTTCCCATCTTGTGGGCTGTCTCTTCACTCTTGGTTTTTCTTTCTGTGCAGTGGTTTTTTAGTAAGATGAGATCCCAGTTGACTCTTTGTGATAGTTCTTGCATGATCAGGGCTGTATTCATGAAGTCTTTGCCTACACCATTGTTTCCAAGAGTTTTACCTATTCTATCTTCCAACAGACTTAGTGTTTCTGTTTTAATATTTAGATCTTTGATCCATTTTTATTTTAGTGTAGTACATGGTGAAAGATATCAGTCCAATTTTAATCTTCAGCATGTGCAGAGTCAATTTTTCCAGGACCATCTATTAAAGAATCTATCTTTCTTCCAGTGAATGTGTTTGGCACCTTTGTCAAAGGTAAGGTGGCTCAGTATGTCTAGAGTTGTATCTTCATCTTCTAATCTATTCCACTGATGCTTGAGTCTATTTTTTCTTTGGCCAGCACCATGCTGTTTTTATCACAGTAGTTCTATAGTATAATTTTAAGTTGGAGACTGTGATGCCCCCTGCCTTGCCTTTGTTGCCCAGAATTGCCTTAGCTATTCTAGGTCTCTTCTGGTTCCAAATGAATTTTAGGATTGTTTTCCCTAATTCTGTGAGATATGTTATTGGAATTTTGGTTAGAATGGCATTAAATCTGTATAACAGTTTTGGGAGTATGGCCATTTTCACTAACTTGATTCTTTCTACCTAACAGCAAGGGATATCTTTCCATTTTATGGTATTCTCTTTGATCTCCTTTTTCAGAGTACTGTAGTTTTCAATATAAAAGTCTTTTATTTCCTTTGTTAAATTGATTCCTAGATATTTCATTTTTGGGGGGTGGTATTGTGAAAGGTGTTGTTTCCCTAATTTGTCTTTCAGTGAGTTTATTCATGTATAGGAATGATGTTGATTTTTGAGTGTTGATTTTTTATTAACTGCTACTGAGTTTGCTTATTAAATCTAGCAATCTTTTAGTGGAGTTTTTGGGGTCTTCTATGTAGAGTATCATATTATCAGCAGATAATGATAATTGAAGTTCTTCTTTTCCTATCATTATTCCTTTTATTTCTTTCTCTTTTTTAATTACTCTTGCTAAAGTTTCTGGGACTATGTTGAATAAGAGTGGAGAAAATGAACATCCTTGTCTTGTTTTTGATTTTCAAGTGAAAGCTTTCAGTTTTCGTCCAGTTAGTATGATGTTGGCTGTTGGTTTGTCATAGATAGCTTTTACCAGATTGAGATAAAGACAACCTATTCTAATTTTTGATAAGTTTTTTTTTTTATCATAAACCAGTGTTGGACTTTGGCAAATGTTTTTTCTGCATCTATTGAGATGATCATATAGTTTTTGTCCTTGGCTCTGTTAATATGGTGAATTACATTTATTGATTAGTGTATGTTGAACTATCCCTGGGGTGAATCATGGTTGGTCATGGTGTATAAACTTTTTGATGATTTGCTGCATTCTCTTTGCCAGGGTCTTACTGAAAATTTTTCATCTATGTTCATTAGGGAAATTGGCCTATAATTCTCTTTCTTAGTTGGGTCCTTCTCTTGTTTTGGTATCAGGGTAATGATTTCTTCCAGGAATTAATTTTGGAGTATTGCTTCCCTTCCAATTTCATTAAAAAGTTGCAGAAATAGTGGTGTTAGATCCTCTTTAAATTTGTTGTAGAATTCAGCAGTGAATCTGTCAGGGTCTGGGTTTTTCTTTGTTGGTAGGTTTTAAATTACATCTTTGATTTCATTGTATTGGTTTATTTAGGATTTTTATATCTTTTTGATTCAGCTTTGGTGATGCATATGTATGTAGGAATCTGTCCATCTTCTGCATATTCCATCTTATTAGAATGTAAGTTTTCAAAAGAAGGTATAAATAATCTTCTGGATTTTTTCAGGATCCATTGTGATTTTATCCTTTTCATTTCTAATTGCATGGATTTGAGTCTTTTCTTTCCTTTTTTTTTATAAAGTTGGATAAGGGTTTGTCAATTTTATTGAATTCTTTCAAAGAACCAACTCTTTGATTCATTGATTTAAAAAAAATTTTTTTAGTCTCCAGTACATTAATTTCTGTTCACAACTTTATAATTTCCTCCCTTATAGGAGCTTTGGCTTAGCCTGCTCTGCTTTTTTTAGAAGTTTGAGGTTCACCATTAAGTTGTTTATTTGTGCTTGCTCTGATGTATGTATTCACTTGTATAAATTTCCCTCTTAGGACCACTTTCATTGTGTCCCATAAGTTCCAGTATATTGTATTGTATTGTCATTATCATTTAATTTTAGAAACTAATTTCTTCTTTAATTTCATCTGTGACCCATTTGTTACCACTTCAGAGAGGCCAGGGGGGGCGGCTTTGGGATTGTCCCACCTCACTGACCTCTGGGTTTGTCTTTGATGAACTGGATGTCTGGGTTTATATCTTGTTTAAGTGTCTTCTCATTTTCTTTTTTTTTTTTTAATTCCTGGAATGATGCTTATAAATTCCCTATGGTGAGTTGCTTTATTACTAGTATTTAGAACCCTTAGGAAATGGCTGCTTCTCCAAGGTATCTTCCAAGTGTAGCTGGTTTTGGGGTTTTGAGTTTGTGGTAAGATCCTACCTCTTCAATTTGTTGGGGATGAGAAATTAATGCCTGTTTGGCCCAGCCTGTGGTTCTTTGGCACTGTGCCGCAGTATTTTCTGAGACCCTTAGTCAATCTCAGTCTTGGAATACCAGGAAGAACAGCTATTTAGAAAATTGTGCCAGTTTTGGCTATAGTGGTACCATCAGCAATGACAATAGTGTTAAATACCACTTGGAAAATGACAAATTGAGCTAACCATTAATTTGCCACCTTTAGTCCTATGAACTAGATTTGTGGTTATATAATAAAATAAAAAACAAACCAGAAAATTTTATGCAGTACACAAGTCCTTAACATGTTAGTTTTGCCCACCATGGTTAAAATTGAAAATAGGTTAGGGAGAAGATAGAGAAGTAGAAGAAGAGGAAAAGATTAGAAGTAAGGCTGGAGGACAAAGGGGTATCATGCTGACTTTGGGAAACTGGTGCAGAAGAAGCGCGAAAGAGGAGGAAGAGATAAAATTAAGAACAGAACAGAGCAGAACCACAACCACAAAAAGGCTAGAAACCATGTTCATACTCATATAAAAACAAGATCAAACAATGAAGGAGAAAAAAGAAAAACAGAAAACAAAATACAAAAACAGAACCACCATGACCACCACAAAAAGCAAACAAGAGAGAGAGAAAAAATAAAGAAAAAAGAAAAGTCTACTTCCAGGTTATTCTCTGCTATCACTGGTAGACAGAGTGTAGAGACAGAATCATGATCCATGTTGATTTACCCCAGCAAGCCAGTAGTCGCTTTTTGACGGTAGTGGATAATCTCAGTGAGCCTGCCTCTTCTGGCCAAGACCAGACTCATTCAACATGCAGCTGTCAGCACACTTTCCATCTCAGCCCAGCTGGGAGCTGCTAGATGGAGCATAGAGCTGCTCTGAGTTCTGAGCTCGGCCAGCCCTTCTCCAAGATGGCTCCCAGTCAATTGCTGTGTAGGACAACTGAGACCCCAGCACTCACTACCAACTAGTGCAGTCCTTCATGTCTGCTGTTCCCCACTACTGCTGCACCCCTCTGTAGAGGGCTCTGGGTTTGCCAGCAGTCAGTGTGTGACCACAGGTTTGAATCAATCCTCTTGTACAGTAAGTCTTGTCTCAGGGAGCAGGCAACACCAGCTACCTCCTTCTTCTTTATTGAAGTTTCTCTCTTCTCTTTCTCCATGGGCTTCAACTCATGCTTCAGATCCTTCCTGAGTCCAGGAGACCCACTTCCCTCCTTCTTGTCTTCCTCACATTGCTATATTCCTGCCTCTGGACGGTGACTCTCAGGGAGACTCTTTCTCTGCTGCTTACCACTCCACCATCTTGGTGCTCCTTGAACTGTAACAGCCAATCTTATTAACTCTGTGACATCAACAGTATGACAGGAATTTGTCTCCATCTCTCAGACCTGCCAGGAAGAAAATGAAGAAAATACCTTCTTTTTCAAGATTGTATTGGTTGCTGGGGATCCTTGGCAACTCCACATGAATTTTAAGAAGAGTTTGTTCATTTCTACAAAAATGGTAATTGTTCTGATAGTGATTGTACCACATCTGTAGTTCCATTTGGGTGAATATTACAATCTTAACAACAATAAGTTTTCAATCTGAATACTTCTATATCTCCAAATTGATTTCTCAACTTGAGATATTATCTACTCACGTTCCAATTTCTCTTTCCCTCATCTATGACCAACTTCTGGCAACTCTTCTATTGTTTCATTACTAGGATGATGGTATTTACATTTTGTTGTGTAAATGTAGTCTTTTGAACTTGTCTCTAGGATAGTCCTAGAGGTGGAGAGCAAATAAACAGCATTTACATGAATAAGATGGTGTTGTATCTGCATGTAACTTGTTATGATTATGTTTCTTTCCCTCCCTTTTTGATCACAACCTTTGGCTTCTCAAAGAAGAATGATTTCAGTATTATTATCAATTGAAGTTTTTACTGTTATACTCCAGTGATTGATCAGAATTATACCGTGTGTGTGTGTGTGTGTGTGTGTGTGTGTGTGTGTGTGTGTGTGTCTGCGTGTCTGTGTGTTGGGATTGAACCAGGGTCTTTTGCATGCCAGGTTGCACTCTGCTGATACAGGAAAATAAAAACTCCCAACCTGAATGATATCTAGGGCAAGTTTGTGTTCTCTAAAATCAAAGAATGAATTTTACGAACAACGGAGGTTAAGAGCAGGATATACTTGTTAAGGGAGAGAAAGCTTCTGTCCAGGAGAGGGACAGAAGGGGGGTCCTGAGTGGTTTACCCCAAGACTCTGTCATTTCTAGGGACTTTTATAGAGCAAAACCATGAGGTGAGGTGGGACCAAGGAAGGGGAAAATGGACAAAACTTTGGTCAGCCAATAAGAATTGTTCAGGTAAAATTGATTAAATTGGGATCAAATGGGGAAGGGAGTCACAAAGCAAGCGGGCATGAATACAGAACAGGGGCTTTTCCTGTAAGGGGTTGGGTCAGTGACTCTTCAAGGTGATTACTACCTATTTAGAATATCAATCCCTGCTGTCCATCCCTGGGGAGGTTGTGGGTGCATTTGTTTAATCCTTTGCTTGAGGTCTGACCCACAGCAAATACATATCTTTCCGTTGGCTCCTTTTGAGGGCCTAGCCCTATCTAATTGCCTATAATATTTCTACCTAACTCAGCTGCCTATAACACTACCATTGAGCGTTACCACCAACTGCCCACATTTCACTTTCCTTTTCCTAACTTTCTTAGAGAAATGGCAACTTTTCTCTCAGATTTTTATATTATCGTTTTTCTTGAAAGGAACATGAAATGTACATTTTATCACACACTTAATTTATTTCATCTTCTTATTCATTCTTTCTCATTCTGCTTATTACTTGGAACCCTCTTCATCCTCATTTTGGAGCCACTAAATTGCTCCTCTATTTTGCTCCCCAGCTATCTCCCTAGAACAAGTAAGAGCCATCATTTCTGTGAGCCACATTTTCTCCCTGTTAGTTTCTGCTCTAATTTTGTGGGGTGTCCTCAGGCAGTTTCCTCAGAAATGCTAAAAGGTAACTCTGTGCACATGTTGAAAGTTATTTTGACCTGAAACTTGATTAGTGGTTTGATGGGAAAGAAAATTTGATGTTAAGTGAGGCTTCTCTCAGGAGTTTTATGCGCTGCTCCTTTGCTGTCCAGCATCTATTATATCAGTGAGAAGTTGCTGCTAGTGAAAACATATATTTTTCTTTTGAGAGGTGTTTAGGATCCCATTATTTTTAGTGTGCTGAAATTTCACAATGATGTACCTTAGTGTCTTTTGTTTTCTTGTTGTTTCTCCATTTTTTCTTTTTTTTTTTCTTTTTTTTTTTTTTTTTTTTTTTTTTTTTTTTTTTTTTTTGGCTTTTTTGAGACAGGCTCTCACTATGCAGCTCAGGCTGGACTTGAGCTCCCTTTGTAGCCCAGGATGGTCTTGAACTTGCAACGATCCTCCTGCCTCAGCCTCCTGAGTGCTGGGATTATAGACATGTGCCCCCACACCCAGTTTGCTCAGACTGATACTTTTCATTTGAAATTATTGATTCTGGGGAGATAGCTCAGCGGCACAGTGCCTGCCTGGCAAGCGCAAGATACTGAGTTCAATTCCCAGTACCACCCCCCAAAAATCAGTTAAAATTGCTAAAGATAGCAATTTTAAATTAAATAAGAATTTTACCAGAGGGTTTTTTGTTGTTGTTGTTATTTTAAAAAATGCACTCTCTTCAGCTTTGCCCTTTTTCTTCATTTGCCTGTGAATGTGCTCTTTTTCTAGAATTCTTCTTTGTAGAATACTAGGTCTTGTGATTCTCTGTTTTTGTCTTTTTCTCTCATATAGTCTTTTTTTTTTTTTTTATAACCCAAGAGGATTCCTCTTCACTAGCAGTAACTTCTGGTTACTAGTTCTAGCTTTCCCTAGCAGTAACTTCTGGTTACTAGTTCTAGCTTTCCCTAGCAGTAAC